>CM029776.1:5798928-6398928 GCA_017562165.1 Ectropis grisescens | reverse complement strand
GGAGCAGCTGTTGCCGGCGCTGTTGCCGGTCGAATCGCTGTGGACACTCGGGAACACTCGTGCTACCTCGCGTGCCGGCGCAGAGCCGCGGTGTACAACAATGTTTGTTTTCCCGACCTATATTACGGCCGCTTTTTCATTCATGACACCTCAATCTACTTTATTTATACCGGCGGCGGCGCGGAGGGGCGGCCGGCGCGGCCGCGAGGCAGGCTGACGTCAGCGCGGCACACTGCACCACGGCGCGGGACTCTTCCCGCGTATAATATAATAAGGCCACCTTTCTTGGCGCCCGCTATTTCCAGCCGCGTGCCTCCAGCGGGCGCCCTCTCGCTCGCTCGCGCGGCGGCCGCGCGCGCCGTCCCGCTCGCGCCCGCGCTAAACATAGTGTCAGAGGTTACATCACGGGCGGGCGCGCGGGGGGAGGCGCGAGCTTATAATATTAGGGTACATAGACAAACATTTCACTCGAGCGGCACCCGCCCGCGACGCTCCACTCCTCATCTTCCTCCGTAGGTTCCGAGCCGCGCTCGAGCCGAGAGTCTCCGCCACCGGGCGAGGCGCCTCGGTCCGAGCCGTCGCCCTCGTCCTCCACCGCCACCCGCCCGCGGGCGCTGACGCCGCCCCCGTGTTGCAGGTCGGCAGCTCCGGCCCCCCGGCCCCGGCGCAGCCGCTGCTCCGCTCGGCGCACGCGTGGCAGGACAGCTCGCGCGCCGCGCGGCCCGAGCCCGCCTCGCTCGACCACATGCTCGGCTCGCTCCGCGCAGACATGAGTCGCCAGGGAGTGCAGACGCCCCAGAAGGGCTGCTGTAACGCCTGCGAGAAGCCCATCGTAGGACAGGTGGGCCCCGCCCGCGCCCCGCGCCCGCGCCCCGCGCCCCGCGCCAGCGCCGCCGGGCCCGCCTGACCGCGCTCTGTCCGCAGGTGATCACGGCGCTGGGCCGCACGTGGCACCCGGAGCACTTCACGTGCGCGCACTGCACGCAGGAGCTCGGCACGCGCAACTTCTTCGAGCGCGACGGCCGGCCCTACTGCGAGCCCGACTACCACAACCTGTTCTCGCCGCGCTGCGCCTACTGCAACGGGCCCATCCTGGACGTGAGTGCGCGCCGGCCCCCGGCCCCCGCCGGGGGGCCGGCGCTCACCGCGGCTCTGTGGCTTGCAGAAGTGCGTGACGGCGCTGGAGAAGACGTGGCACACGGAGCACTTCTTCTGCGCGCAGTGCGGCCAGCAGTTCGGCGAGGACGGCTTCCACGAGCGGGACGGCAAGCCGTACTGCCGCGCCGACTACTTCGACATGTTCGCGCCCAAGTGCGGCGGCTGCGCCAAACCCATCATGGAGAACTACATCTCCGCGCTCAACTCGCAGTGGCACCCGGACTGCTTCGTCTGCAAGGCAAGTATGCGCCCCGCCCGCGCCCGCGCCCGCGCCCGCCCGCGCCCCTACGCCAGGTCGAGTATGCGCCCGCCGCGCCCCGCCCCGCGGCGGGGCGCGGACACATGTCTCCTTCTATCTCACAGGACTGCCAGAACCCGGTGAAAGGTAAATCGTTCTACGCGATGGAAGGCAAGCCGGTGTGCCCGCAGTGCGTCGGAGTCGACGAGGACGAGTGACGCCGCCCCCACGAATGCCCCTCCCCCTTCTCTTCCAGCCATGCTCCTCGAGGAACGGATGAATGCTCACACGGAACCTCACTCAAACACACGAATGCTACTACGACTCTAGTCTAGCGTATAGGGATATTAATTTATAAAGTATGTAATATATTTTTGTAAAGTTATATTGTACGATAAGGTTATAATAAAGAGAACAAAAAAAAAAAAAAAACACAATAAACAAAAACTTATAAAAGAATCTGAAACTGGTAGACGCGTCCGTGACAGTGACCCGCGCCGGTCGCGGTCGAGGACGGCGTTTGGAAGCCATCCGGGTCACGGCCGCGCGCCGGGCCGGGCCCGGGCGCCGGCCCGGCACTACCACAACCTGTCGCCGGCCGGGTGCCGGGCCGGTGGCCCGGGCCAAGCCCGCGAGCGCCGGGCCGGCCGCCGGCCGCCGGATAGTGTTTCCCGCGCTATAAATACGCGCGCGTGCGCCGGCGCGGCTCGCGCGCGCACCTGGCCGCGGGTGTCCGCGCGGTATTAATACTCCGTCGTCCCGCGACGCGCGCGGTCGGTGCTAAGGGCAATACTCCGACCAAAACAACGGGAGCGCGCGCGCAGCTGATCTAACAAACAAAACTTAAACGGCCTTCGACATGCATACATCTGCACTATCCGAGTCGGGACTCGAGCCGACAGCGCGCCGCGACATTCCATTCATATGTAACGTGATGAGTAGAATTCTAAACAGAGTGACGAGTAGGTCGGCAGAACTGTAAACTTGATTCCAAATATATTGTAAGAAAATAATATTATTCAATTATTTACTGTCTTTGATTACTGTCCGCCCCCACATGCCTGTTTACCAATAGGATTAAGAAAAGATAATAAATGTCAAACCAACGCTAACGACCACATTTTATTATGAGTCTTAGTGTTATCTATATTATAGTTATATCTTATAGTTCATTTAGTTAGAAGTAGGTTACGGACGGCCGGGGCAGACCGACGAGGAACGAAGAGGCTGGGCTGCGACCGCGAGATTATAATTATTTTATAATTCAAATCAGTCAAATTACGCTAATTTGGAAAGTAGAACTTTTTTTCTGTCACACTCCCGCCGCCAATGCACATGCGTGGCTCCGCTATGCCGTTATCTTGTGGGGGCCCAGTACAGGCAGGAAACTATTGCTTGTAGCGCAAGAGAAGTCTCAGACCATAGTCAACATCGAACGAAAAAAACTCCTAAAACTCTCACTTAATCTCCTTAATTTAAGAAACCCAACTTTTTGTACAATTAGTAAATAATACTGTTTTCGGATTTCATTGAAATACAATGACTGGAAGATTAAAGACTACGACCAAAAATAATACATTCAAGAGTAATCTTATTACTACATAACTTACTATTAGATTCAAGAATTTATGGAACATGAAAACGGCAAAAAAACAGCTCGAAGCTCTTGGCTCGGTAGACGGGCGCGCTGTTCAGCTAATTGGTAATAGAGATTAGTAGTAGTAGTATTAGTAGTAGTTAAAGAACTGCTCAACCTTGATCATCGTCGATAAGTCGCTAGTCTGTCAGTATTATACAGAATACATTTCGGAGGGTGTGCAGCGGATTTACATGACCTAATGTTGATTTCCCCTTTCCACTACAGAACAAGTCGTAAGTCGGGCCGCCACCACCCATTCACTGTAGATATTCCCAAAATTCGTACAAAACGGTTTTAATTGGTAGTCAAACGCGGACCTATGCATGCATAGGTAAAAAATCAGCATCGAACTCTTATACAGTACAGTGTAGCGCGGTGCTCCAGTAGTATGCAACTATTGTAGAGAAATAATAAATAAATTATTCTGTTGGGGGACTCCGTACATGGACGGATGGATGGACATGGAAAACAACGTGATGATGCAAGGCTTACTTTCGCATCACGACGATAAGGGGTTCTGTTCTCAAGAGGTTAAGACGTACTTAACCTAAGAGTATGAAGGACTAGAGTCGTGTACGCATTATACACTGTAAGCTGTAGTAGCCCAGCTGTTTGTCATTTCTTCCTCGTCCACTTATACACTTACGACCCCAGGGGTTTTCCGCCACCCACCACAATGACACCCCTCCCACAAGCGTGGCCCCAGCGCAAGTCGGTCCATTTCCTGAGGGCATGGCGAGATACAGTCCTGGTCCTATCTATCTTCCATATATTTATATCCATCATGGGCAGCAGATATTGAGTATGAAAAACATAAATTTGACGCAAACTAAATGTATCGTAACGTTTGAATGTCATAGGAAAGTGAGCCGTCGGCTAACCCACAACGACTCGTTCGCTGAGTTTTAAAACTACGATGATAGGTTGCTGGACTCCAGCCAGAGGTAATTTGTTAATCTTGTAAATAAACCGGGAACGTAATGCAATGACGCAATGATTCGCGTAGAGCGAGCGAGCTCGAGCGCAGAACCTGCTTTTATCAGTTTCTTGTTTTTATGTTTTTCATAAATGAGTTCTCCCCTGTGGAGTCCCTTCAAAGTGACTTCAGATCCCGCGCGGACTGGAGTGGAAGTCGGCCGACGCGCGACGGTCGGCCCGACTGCCGGGACGGACAGATCGAATACTCGAAAATTAGATTCATCGCACTCGGCAGATCAATCTGAGATTAACTAAATGCGAGCTTTTTCAAATTTTTGTCATGTTCGATAGATGGCGCAATAATACCGTCTAATGTCACGTGAATTACAAAACATGTTGTGGTTCGTCGTCTCTTGGTTGTGCGTTAGCGGCTCGCGGCTCGCGGCTCGCGGCTCGCGGTTCGCAGCTCGCAGCCGGTGCCAACTGAGAACCACGAGACGGACGACTCTATCAATGAATTATTTTGATTTATATCGCTAGCTGATCGCATAGGTTACACCATAGTGCGTTCCAAAACTTTAATAGCCGATGTGACCCAAAGAGCTGCTAGTTTGAAATGGAATTGAGCTGCACACGTCTGCCGCATGCCGGATAATCTTTGGGCCAAAATCACCACACAATGGAAGCCAGATCGCAAACGACGTTCCGGTAGACCAGCTAAGCGATGGCGGGATGACCTCGACAACACTTCAGGTTACACTGGCTCAGGATATGGACAAGTGGAATGAGGTTATGGAGGCCTTTGTTCAGCATTGGGACATTTCAGGCTCTTAATAATAATAATTGCGCCATCTGTCTGCAAATTTGCGTGACTACATATTTTAAATTGAGTTATTTTGTATAATTGAATGAATATATTGATGTGTGTATCAGGAGTGCCGCGAGCCGTTCCACGGCGGCTCGTTCTTCGAGCACGAGGGCGCGCCGCACTGCGAGACGCACTACCACCTGCGGCGCGGCTCGCTGTGCGCCGGCTGCCACAAGCCCATCGCCGGCCGCTGCGTCACGGCCATGTTCCGCAAGTTCCACCCCGACCACTTCGTGTGCGCCTTCTGCCTGCGCCAGCTCAACAAGGGCACCTTCAAGGAGCAGAACGACAAGCCCTACTGCCACGCCTGCTTCGACAAGCTGTTCGGCTAGCCGCCTGCCGGTGCTTCCCTCCCGCTCGCTCTCGTCGCCCCCACTCACGCTGCGTGCGAGAGAGAACGATGCCGGTAGACCGCCGGGGACCGGCGACCGCGCACGAAGGCGGGCCGCGGACGCTTCGTATCGATAGTTCCGCGGCCGGCCGCCGCGCGCGGGGGCGCCACTCGCGCGCTCGCTCACACAGCCCTTCGATGTGATTAATACCTGACACAGGCCCGGTACCCCGCCCCGGCGCGCCGGCTGCCGGTACTGAACGTCTGCGGTTCTCTGTGCTAGTGTTATCTAAGAAGGAAACTTGTTGGAAGGTCGGCTGCGAGGGAACGCTTCCACTCAATTGTTACAAAATAATTGTCGTTGGAAGCGTTGGAATTCTTTCTATTCTGGTGCTTATTGTCCTTCTATGTAAACACAATGCTAACATGTTCCAACAATTGCAAAACGATTAGGCTTCACGGTACATATTTCAATGCCTGTACTACCGGTTTGTCTGACTGATGACGATATAAAATTGTTGATGTAATTAATAACAGAAGTACCACCAGGCTGGGCCAGGGCTCGGCTGACGACAGACGCGCGACACGCTCGGTACATACAGACGCACGACACGCTCGGTACATACAGACGCACGACACGCTCGGTACATACAGACGCGCGACACGCTCGGTACATACAGACGCACGACACGCTCGGTACATACAGACGCGCGACACGCTCGGTACATACAGACGCGCGACACGCTCGGTACATACAGACGCGCGACACGCTCGGTACATACAGACGCGCGACACGCTCGGTACATACAGACGCGCGACACGCTCGGTACATACAGACGCACGACACGCTCGGTACATACAGACGCGCGACACGCTCGGTACAGACAGACGCACGACACGCTCGGTACATACAGACGCACGACACGCTCGGTACATACAGACGCACGACACGCTCGGTACATACAGACGCGCGACACGCTCGGTACATACAGACGCGCGACACGCTCGGTACATACAGACGCGCGACACAGACGCACGACACGCTCGGTACATACAGACGCGCGACACGCTCGGTACATACAGACGCACGACACGCTCGGTACATACAGACGCGCGACACGCTCGGTACATACAGACGCACGACACGCTCGGTACATACAGACGCGCGACACGCTCGGTACATACAGACGCACGACACGCTCGGTACATACAGACGCGCGACACGCTCGGTACATACAGACGCACGACACGCTCGGTACATACAGACGCGCGACACGCTCGGTACATACAGACGCACGACACGCTCGGTACATACAGACGCGCGACACGCTCGGTACATACAGACGCACGACACGCTCGGTACATACAGACGCGCGACACGCTCGGTACATACAGACGCGCGACACGCTCGGTACATACAGACGCGCGACACGCTCGGTACATACGGACGCGCGACACGCTCGGTACATACAGACGCGCGACACGCTCGGTACATACAGACGCGCGACACGCTCGGTACATACGGACGCGCGACACGCTCGGTACATACGGACGCGCGACACGCTCGGTACATACAGACGCGCGACACGCTCGGTACATACGGACGCGCGACACGCTCGGTACATACAGACGCGCGACACGCTCGGTACATACGGACGGTGCAGGCCGGGGCAGGAGCCCGAGGGGCGGAGTACTCGAGAGCGAGCAGCTCAAGGAAACTCAGAATCTAAATTGTATTGAAACATTGTAGGTCAGATCGGAGCTAGATTTAGATTACAAGTCGGTGATATGATAAGAGAGTACGTGGATATTTAGTTCGAGATAGGGGTAATGAATTGACAAACAAAGTTCTATTTAGCTCAATATTATTGTAACGATAAGATCTGCCGGCGGCCCGCGCCCCGCGCCCCACGCCCCTCGCCCGGACCCGGCGTCTCCCTCGCGAGGAGGGCCGGTAATTCTACCGCCGAACTAAATCGGCTTTAGCTTGGCTATTGCTGTCTCTATCTATTCAAACGAAAAGAAAAAGAGGGCGACATCAAAGCTAAGACACTTTTCAACAGACGGTAGAACCCCGGGCCCCTGTACGGACCGTCACTCGTATGGTTACAGCCGCGTGAGCGCGGGTCCGCCGCCCCGCGCCTGCAATGATTTAGTAATATAGTTGATAGTGTTAAGGAATTAATTGTATAGAATGTATTATGCTCGGTCTAACATGTCATAGACATATTGTTGTGTTATATTTGTATGTTTATATAGTGAAGGAGTATTTGTGAAGGGAAATGTTGTCCCGCCGTCACAGCCGGGGCCTGCCGCCGGCGCCGGGCCCGCTGCGCCGGAATCCACTTCGAGGAACATGTGTACATTTAAGTGTAGATACCGATTAATGGGAATCTTATGATTTAATACAAACATAAATCGTTTATTTCCAAATCATGGAATTCAGGAAGGTGCTTATTTGAATTCTGTGTTCCAAGAAACAGAGAATTAGTAAACCGCCGTGTTCGACCGGCCCGGCGCGGAGGAGCCGGCGCAGCCGCGCCCGCCGCGCTCTCCCGGGGGTAGGTCTCCGTTATTAGCGCTACGAACAACTCTCACTATTACACTAAACTTGAAATGTAAAAAGTAACATGAAATGTTTGTAACGTTCTGTGAACGTTGACTCCGCGACATTAGTAGTAGTAGAGACGGTAAGATTCCCATCTTACCGTCTCTACTCATCTTACGCAACTCATAATCAAAGTGGTTTCGTCGCGTCGCTCGGGCCTCACGCCTCACGCGCCCGCACGGCGCCGGCGCGGTCACCTCAAGCGTCAATTAAACATTAGTAGACACCCACGACTAAGTTATCCGTTTTATATTTATTGAGGGTATTCATGATGATATGTAGTATACCGGACCCGGCGCAACCAAAGGACCGGACACCGGACGCGAACCGCTCAAAATGTGTGCTACTCGGTAAGAAATACAATTGTAGAAAGAGACAAGAGCAGTCCGAGGCATCCCCCGGCCGGCGCCTGGCGGGAGGGGCGGAGCGCCGGGCTCGCGGCGGCGGCCGGTCGCTGCGGTCCGCGGGAATTCTTCCATTACTGTTAGCTTATGTACAGTTGTTTGGTACCTACGCTGTTATGTACCGACCCGGGTCCCCGCCACAGAGGCGCAGGCCGGCGCCGGCCCGGCCGCGGCCCGACTAACATAGTTGTATGCTTGTAATGTGATTTAATCCTAGCCTAGTTCCCCGGCCCGGGCGGCCGCCGGGCCGGGCCGGGCCGGGCCGGGCCGGGAGCCGCGTCACTCCAGATCTGTGCGTTATATGCGGTGTGGTGTAAAACCAGTCTAATAAGTTTGGTCGTTCGGCCGGCCGAGCCCCTCCGCGGCTCCAGTATGTAGATTTTATTGAATCTGTAATATTTTAACAAATATATTTAATGTTTTGTATTCCTGCGTTTCATTGGGACGGACGTCCCACGTCATGAGGGTTGGCCCCCGGACACCAGCGAGGAAACCGCCGACATGTCTCCTTTCGACGGACACTCGAGTCGGAGGTCCGAGTACAAACACTCCTACTTTTAATAACTACTAGAGGGTTTGTATTTGACCGCCAGCTCGCCTGATGTTAAGCGAGGATGCTGTGTACGATGGAGCGTGCTCGCCTGGATACCGATCCACTCTCGATTTGAAAACACCAAGATTGTAGGTACCTAACCATCGGGAACGACCCCCTCGGCCTGTGCATTCCACAGCCTAGACGTTATTTTTTTTTAATAAAGGGTGACAAGACGGATCGTGACATGTGCCTGGTGGTAAGCAAGATGCCTGCCACGTCACAGCACAGTGATACACAGCTATTGTAATATGAAGAGTCCAAATCATTACCTAGCACTGCCTATACTACCACCTGGGTATTTATTTTCTTAGATGTTGGATCTCTAAGCCCTGTGATTGCACTGGAAACATTGCTGCTTGGCGCTAGAATAACTGGGTAGGTGCTGGCAAAGGCGTGCTGCTTCCCCAGGCGGACCCGCCAGCGTCCTACCACTAAAACACATTATCGCTTTTAGTGATAAGGTCGCCGGTTGCTACTTTATTTTGTTTTGTTATAAGTAACTCTTGTTTATTTTTAAATTAGTCCAATAAAGAGTTAATCTATTGAACATAATGAAGATAGATAAAGTCCCAACTTAATTGACTGGCTTAGTGGGTAGTAGCTCTGCCTGCGAACCCGAGGGTCGTGGGTTCGATCCCCACCCAGTGCAAATATTTGTGTGATGAATTCAAATGTTTGCACTGTGTCTGGGTGTTTCTATGTATAATGAGTATGTATTTACAACTATATAAATATTATATCAGCTCTGGCCGCCATATTACAAGCTTTGCTTAGTTTGGGGTCAGATGGTGCTGTGTGTGAATTGTCCACCAATATTTATATTTATATACTAAGTACGTAACGTACCTGCTGTTCTTAGAACGATTCCCCGTCTGAAGGACACTTCCAGCCGTATAGTATCGGAATACAGTGCGCCCACTATGGCGCATTGCACACCACAAGCACCGCCCCGTGGACCTGAATGACGACATGAGCGCCTGATGGTAACCACATAGCACGGCACATCGTCGCACAGTAAGTACTTTGCAGCTTTGAACCTGAATTCCAATCCAATCCCCGCCCAACACTGCATCGCTCCCGCCACCGTACATCAAGTTCAAGTTTATTTATTTCGCTATAAATTGTTGTTACATTTAATATCTAAAATACCTAGCATTGAAACAATAATTTCATCCGTTCACCACTCGCAGAGCACCCCTGCTCTACAGTACTGCACCCAGTACTTTTTTATATAAAGAGTGACGAGACGAGCAGGACATGTGCCTGATGGTAAGCAACATGCCTGACACGTAACATCACAGTGACATGCATCTATTTAAACATGAAGAGTCAAAATCATTCCATAATAATCTTTCATTCGCAACCCTTGATTCATCAATGCAACATCAAACATTAGAGATCAGCGTAGCGATTCACAATCCATTCGGTTCGGGCTGAGCCACGGAAACGGGCCGCTACCGACTGGTTTGGGCAATTTGCGATTCACAACGGAGATTCCGATTACTTTTGACGTTTGCAACCGACTACCAGCTGTTTCTATTCGGTTGAGATTCGGACAGCTTTTCTATCGTGGATAGCTAAATCCGATTTTCAGATTATTGTATTTACTGAATTTTTCTCAGTTTTTCTCAATAAGTTTGTAAGATTATGGTCACTAAACGAGTTTTTGTTTACTTTAGTGTATAATATGTGTATAGTTTTTGAATTTTTGGATTTTGAAGTTAAGCTTGTGCGCTAAAGAATTGCTAGAAATGGATTATTGCCATACTTGATTTGTTATTGTTTATTTTTTGAGATGAAATAATGAAACATGTGATGATTGAGCAAAAGGGCAAGAAACCACCAAGAAACTTTGGAGATACGAGACATCATGTCATATACGATATACCTAACAGCAAGAGCGGATTCAGATTTGAACCCAGGTGGTGGTCACTGGTCACATAGTCGGGCCAAGTAAGAACGATAAGTGCGTGCGTGTGTTTTAATTAGTGGTCTATCTAGGTTCTGGAACCAGCCTAAGAGTGGTGATGACCCTTTGACCCTCTCTGGATCCGTCCTTGTATAACAGACAGTATTTTCGTATCCTGTTCAACTTAAGCTTTAGATTTAACAAAACACGGCTGTGGAGTTAACTTATACGCTGTAGAAGTGGGAGCGAGAGGTATACCAGCAAAATCTCTCTATAACCTGCTGAAAGGCCTTGGCTTCTCCAGAAGTGCAGTAAGTTCTATACTAGAACGAATATCTGAAGCTGCACTAGTAGGCTCATATCAGTTTTGGCTGGGCAGGGAGAGAAACTCGAGTAGTGAAGGTGAATGTTGATGCACGTCAGAAAGGGGCCCCTTAAACCTACACCCGTGTCACAAGTGTCGGGATCTACTCGGGATTTCTCTCTCTGCCACATGATGGACTCAGCACTTGCACGGTGAATCCATGGAATGCTAAGATCATCTCATTATACTTGATGAAGCAAAGGACTGCTACCAGAAGGTATAGGTACCAATGAGACGATCTTCTGAATGATAATGTGCCAATCCGAACCATGACTTCAACAACTTTATGACATTGGCAATTACGACAATGCAGAACTGGTACCTACACATATTATGTAAGTAGAATCTTGCCATTGTACCGCACGTTTGATTCCACAAACATTTACTTACCTATGTCCTCCATTACTATTATAGACTTAGATAGAGCAAGATATGTTTTGTAAATAAAAGTAACATGTATCACAAACTATGTATTATTTAATCCTACTGAATATGTAATGTTCCTGTTAGCTAATACCTCTTACATCTACATTCATAAAGCCGTCGCTTAGGTAAAGTATAAGTAAACTCTTTGGGCCGTGGCCTCATTAAAGTTTCCAGGTATTTCATAAAAGGTAAATCTAATTTATTCGGTACTAATGTACAAGGTGATTATTATAACTAAAAGTTCAAATGAAACATCATTTATTACAGTAAATATTTTAATAATTAATTTGAAGAATTTTTTGATGCTATATACATATTCAACATAATTTAGCAATAAAGTTTAAAAACAGAGATGGTGTATTAGCCGTGCTGTTTTTACCATTGAGAACAACTATTAATAAGAGACCAAACAGAAAATTGTAAAAATGAATTAATCATAAAATGCTCTCCGTACTAAAGTATAATCCGGAGTCAATAAAACATTTCGACTTTTGTGCATACCAAACGTTTTATTTTCCTAATTTATATGATTATAAAGTATTTGTTATAATTGTAGACATAATACAATATAGCTAATTCAGTTAACTTTTCAATACTAAACTGCATAGGGTGGATGATCCAGTAATGGACAGTACCCCAGTTATGGACACTTTTTTCCTTTATTCAAAGAAAACAAGCCTTCCACATTAAGATTTTCGTGTGGCACCACTTAATCATAGAGAACGGACCTCCTATTCGCCTCATAATATACGTCAGTGTGATCTATCATTTTGTTTCAAAATGGCAAAGTAAACATTAGACCAAGTTAGTGCTGGTCCAGAAAAAACAAATTTTACTAACATACTCGTTAACAAGGTGAGTCTATTTAGTTCTCCTTATTTTTTTTGTTATTAATTGTAACTGAATTCTAATTATATTCTAAAGTTTTGTATTGAAATGAGAGATAATTTGTAATTCTTCCAGTTATAATCGCGCTTTTTTGTGTTTATAGCCGGTGTCATTTACTGGATCTGGCATACATACTTTACCCAGTAATCGACACATGTCCATAATTATTTTTAGGAACATCTGGGTTGGCACACCAATTTAACTCCTTTTTCCAAGCAGTTTAAGTATATTTTAAATTAAACAAATTGGAGTGCATGTACCAGTAGAGAACAAAGTGTCGATCACTGGATCCAGTGAGTGTCCATTACTGGTTTTATGTCTTTTATGTTTCAAGATTTTTTCAAGTGTTTTCAGATGGAAACTTTGCCATACCGGGAACAAGCAACAACCGTACCGATACAATTACACTTCAAAAAAGTCTATGGATGCTGCTTTGGGAATCATTGTACCTACCATCTTCATTCAAAAGAAAAGTTTTTTAACCGATAGAAGACCGATAGTGGTAACGTCGTCTCGTCGAAGCCCGAGATTTTGTAGGAGATTGAGAGGTTAAGAGGAGATGAACAGTTTTACACCTTTACGCAAGCACAACCTGTCGTTAGCATGGCAAAGACCCCAGAGCCAAGCTTACCCGATACTTTACCGAAGATGTCGCAGAAGTCAGCTAGTATGAGATTAGGATGGCCCTCAAACAAATTAAAAACAACAAGGCACCTGGTGACTACAGAATTACGATTGAGCTGAAAGCGGGTGGAAAACCTGTACTTAAAGTTCTCCAGAAGCTGTTCGACTTCGTCATACTTGACGGTAATATGCCAGAAATGTGGAGCAGAAGTGTGGTGGTGCTCTTTTTCAAAAAAGGTGACAACACCTTGAAGAACTACAGACCCATCTCACTTCTGAGCCACGTTTATAAGTTGTTTTCGACGGTAATCACGAATCGTCGAATCGCACGCAGGTTTGACGACTTCCAGCCACCCGGACAAGCCGGTTTACGAAAGGGCTATTGTACCATAGACCACATCTATACGCTACGGCAGATTATACAGAAAACCAAGGAGTATAATCGGCCACTATGTATAGCGTATGTGGACTGTGAGAAAGCCTTCGATTCCATCGAGACCTTGGCAGTGCTTCAGTCGCTCCAGCGATGCCGCATCGAATTTCGCTATATCGAAGTGTTGAAGTGTATTTATAGCAAAGCCACAATGTCTGTCCGATTACAGAACCAGTGCACAAAACATAATTATCCAGCTACAGAAAGACGTGAAAGAGGAGAAGTTATATCTCCGAAACTGTTCACTGCCGCGCTGGAAGAATTTTCAAGCTACTGCACTGGAACGGATATGGCATCAATATCAACAGCGAATGCATCATTCATCTTCGGTTTGCCGACGACATAGTCATTGTGGCGGAGTCGCTGGAGGATCTCGGTGCTATGCTCAGGGACCTCAGTAGAGTATACCAACAGGTAGGTCTGAGAATGAATATGGACAAGACGAAGGTCATGTCAAATGTTTATGCCTCACCTGTGCCGGTTATTGTTGGGAATGCCACACTCGAAATTGGTGACGAATACGTCTACCTGGGTCAAATTACGTAGATCCAACTTCGACAAAGAGGTCCAGCGAAGGATCCAACTCGGATGGGCAGCGTTCGGGAAACTTTGGCACATCTTTGAGTCAAAATATCCCAATGCCTAAAGACGAAAGTCTTTAATCAGTGCGTGTTGCCAGTGATGGCTTATGCAACTGAGACGTGGTCCTTAACTGTGGGCCTCATAACGAAGCTTAAAGTCGCACAGCGAGCTCTGGAGAGAGCTATGCTCGGAGTCTCTTTGCGCGACAGAATTCGTAATTAGGATATTCGCAAAGTAACGAAAGTGGCCGACATAGCTCAAAGAGTAAGCAAGCTGAAATGGCAATGGGCAGGCCACATCGGTGGCAGAACTGACAACCGATGGGCAAGAAAGGTTCTCAGTGGCGACCACGAACCGGAAGGCGCAGTGTTGGACGACCGCCCACTAGATGAACAGATGACCTCGCAAAGGTCGCTGGAAACCGCTGGTTGCAGGATGCGCAGGACCGTACGTTGTGGAAATCTAGTGGGGAGGCCTATGTTCAACAGTGGACGTCTTACGGCTGATGATGATGATGATTATTATTATCGATAATAGTTATTTCTACGAGTACTACGGGTTTTGAGTAAAAGTTTTGTATTTGTTTTTGATGCTTAATTTGAGAGTGTTTTATAGTTACAGACTGTATAATGAAGGACCATAATGGTAAAGTACCTGTTTTGACTTCAATTAAAAAATAATTTCAATTAAACTGTATTCAATTTGTTTGTCTCCTACATAGTATTCATATCTGCCATAATTATGGTTATGTTGTTCACTGTCGATGACTGGGTGTCCATAACTGGGTAACGTCCATCACTGGGTATGGACAACTGGATCCTAGGTGTCCATAACTGGTGATTTTAGTTTTTTCTATATTATATGAAAGTTCTAATAATTCGTTACAGATACTTCAATTGTATATCGTTGTGCTGATTCTTGAGAATACTGATTGTTATTTTCAGTAATTATTGTTGATCTGAGTTTTGTACTTTTTTTTTTATTGCTATTTATTATGAACACTGTCCTAAAAGTGTCCATTACTGGGTCCTTCACCCTAATACCTAACTGGGATATTGTAATTTCTAAACTTATTCAAATTATGATGATCCCAACTCTTTAGTGCAATACAAGGATTTTTAATTAATAAGAGATACTAAGATTCAAGACAAATTAATTATTTATGTAATATGCATTAATACTGTCAATAAAAAGTTACCATGTTTCTTCACCAAATTAACATTTATTGATTTTATTAAAATACCTACCTAAATAGAGATAAAACTAATTTAATTAAATCACAATTGATGTTATGCACTGTATCTATTATATAATATCATATTCTTACAAAATGAAATTGGATAATAGGTTTGAAATCAGTAGGTAAGTGAATATTTTTACTGAAAATTTGCCTTCATCTTCAATGTGAGTTCAATGAAAACGAACTCTCTGGCTTCTTGTATGGAGTATTGTATTATTATAACTTCTCTTCTAGACAATTTTATGATTTTTCCCATATGCTTTGCATCCAATTTGCTTGAAAATGCGAGTTGAGGTTAGCGCGACATCACCAAGTCGTTTTACACATATAATAATAATAATACTTTATAATAATACTTTATTTTGACACAATAACAACAAGTTTACAATAACAGTGATCCAAAGGCTGCCGAACTAGTCTGAGACTGTGGGTCAGGTGCCAATGGCTTCTCCTATTTTACAAAATTATAATTTTTAAACTATGTTGAGTATATAACTATGCTGGCTTATGCCACAAATACAATTTACACGTAAAAAAAAATATTGGCAAGTTAGTAATAATAGGTAGTAAAAGTTTTGAGATACTGAATTTAACACACAATCATGATTGGTTGGATGAATGGTCTAACAATGAACCAACCAAAAACTCAAATTAATCAATTGTGAGGTCACATGAAAGTCCCAAAATAAAATATTACATAACACACGATACATCCTTAATACTCCTATAATTAATGTTTTTCAGTACGTTTTCCAGTGTACAAGTTGTCCAACATTTCCTCAATACTGTGATAATCAAACTTTCCTAGCCAAGTCTGTATAATTTTTTTAACTTCGTGATTGCTGCAATTTTTTGTATCGCATTCTCTATTCAATTTAGTGTACAATCGGGCCACAATAGTACTATATCTTTTCTGCGCAAATCTAGTTCGAGTTACAGGAACAGGAAATATGTCAAATCTTTTATTTTCTTTCAGTGTCAGATTAGGTACGGTCTTTCTATGATAGCGACGCAGTGATTCGTAGATGAAAATCTTCCTAACACTGAGTACACCAGTTATCTGATACAGTTCATTAGTAGGATGCTTAAACGGCAAATGTAATAGCACTTTTAATATTGCTCGCTGCGCTGTTCAACTGTTATGAGTTTGGTTTTGCAGCTGAACCCCATGCACATACACAATATCTAATTATGCATTCACATAATGCCCTATATGTCTGAATAAAGTTCAGGATCTGCAACTGCTCTTAAAGCTTTAAATATGTATATGAGTTTCCTAATCCTCAATTTCAAAGTATCAATTTGGACGTGCCAGTTTAGTTTGTTGTCTATGTGTACTCCTAAATATCTAATAGACTCAACCCTGGACAATTCGGGGCAATTACACTGTAACGATGTCGGGCCACGGTTGCAGGGATAAATGTGCATTTTTATGTTTGCTTTGTGGTCACGTTTGCCCAAAGACTTCATGCTATAGCACATAAATTTGGTTTTGCTTGCATTAAGTGACAAAAGGTTATTTTCTAACCATCGTGTAACCATAGCAAGACAATCTTCAGCCAATGTAAAAACCTTCGGCCATGTTTTATCATTTAGCAGCAGTACAGTGTCATCAGCAAACATCATCAGATCCAGACCCTTTTGCGATATTTCACAGAGGTCATTGATGTAAATGAGAAACAGTACAGGCCCTAATGTGCTTCCTTGGGGAACACCGTAAGTACACTCTGCACTGTCACTGACGTATTCCTCAACTTTAATTTTTTGTCTTCTTCCCATTAGGTAATCTGCAAACCAATCCAGCGCTATGCCTCTAATGCCCATATTTTCCAATTTCGTCACAAGGATTGGGATAGATACAGTGTCAAATGCTTTTTGCAGGTCCAGAAATATACCTATACACTTGTTACCGCAGTCCAGATAGTCTGTGATTTTTTTAGTCAAATTAAGCACTGCATCCTCCGTTGAGAGCCCTTCTCTAAATCCATATTGGTTTTCATTTAGCAAATTGTTAGTCTCAAGATAGCGTGTAATTCTCTTTTTAGCTATTTTTTCTAAAATTTTAGACAAAGTAGAAAGTAGTGAAATTGGTCTATAATTCGTAGGACTTTTCTTATCCCCTGATTTATAGATAGGGCATACAACTGCATTTTTAAATATATCAGGAAATATACCGGTCTCAAAGCTAAGATTATTAATATAAGCAATAGGTACAGCGAGTAATTTAATAATTTTTTTTAACTAAATTCGTGGTGATATTATCCCAACCAGGTGCACTTTGGGCTTTAAGACCAATGACAATACTCTCAACTTCATTGGGATCGGTTGGTGATAAGGACATAGAAGATACTGGGGAATTAGATGATTTAGCTGATAATGCAAGTTTCGATTCACTTGTATTCATAGTAATTAGGGTCTTGTCTGCAAGATTTTTGCCAACAGATGTAAAGTAGGTATTGATTTCGTTGAGAGATTTGGTAGGATCACAGTGTATGTATAATCACATTTGCTGGCTTCTTGTATGGAGTATTATATTATAAGTTCTCTTCTTCTTCTCTTGACAATTTTATGAGTCTTCCATATGATTTGCATCCAAGTTGCTTGACATTCGCATTTCAAGCAACATCACGGTTACCACGACATCACGGTCCTTTTAGACAATGAATAGGTAATGGATCACATTTGTAGGAACAGTAATATTGAGCTGCTTGATACGGTTATTGGGTGGTTTATGAGTTAAGACTATAAACTTTTTGTTGTTAAGCAACATCACGGTTACTACGACATCACGGTCGTTTTGGACATCACAGTCCTTTTAGACAATGAATAGGTAATGGTAATGGATCACATTTGTAGGAACAGTAATATTGATCTGCCTGCTACGGTTATTGAGTGTTTTACGAGTTAAAACTGTAAACTTTTTTTGTTGTTAAGGTTTATGATTTCAAAACAAAACAAACAATGATTCCGTTGACTTTGACAACATCAACAGATTGACAATTAAAAAGTATGTAGGTCGTTATGTTCCCGAGAACCTGCATAAGTTGCTGACCTAGCGTTTGCGCCTACGCAGGATCAGGCGACATCACGCCATGCCACCCAGAAATGCATAGTTGCGTCTGGGTTAGATTATAAGTTCTCTTTAAGGCTAATTGTAATAAGCAAAGGCAGTCTCAATATACTCTTCGGCTCATCTAGACGTAGTTAGTTTTATTTAAATTAGTTTTTAAAAACATTTCAACGCGCTCCCGAAAGTTAACTGGCGCAGCCGGTAGGATTACCAGCCGCTGCTATCGCGACCACGTAAAATCCGTGACTAGTGCTTGAAAAGTGTTAGTACCTTCGTGATTGGCAGTGACAGCGGTTTTCCCTAAAATCGGAAGAAGGCCGCAGTGGTAATCCTCGAACCAAAGAAATTTGTTAACCGGAGCCGGACGGAGATGGGCAAGTAAGTTATAGCGAACAGAGTACTCACTGGAGTAAAATCCTTCGTTTCCTCCCATCCTATCCATGAAATACTGTTTAGTTTAAGTTGTAGAACCAGGTGACTAAAACTGCACAGGTCCTCTACATAGGTTAAACTGTGACTAAAACTGCACAATTATTTTATATTTTTAGATTTAAACTGTGACTAGAACTGCACAATTAGATAATTAAATATAATAGGTATACGTACTCGTGATTACGAATGCACAAAAAGTACGCTAGGTTATAACATAATTTAAACGGTGACTATAATTGCACTAGTAATTTAGTGAGTAAGTATATAAGCAGTATAACTAGAAACTATTTAACAGCAAAATGACTGAGCTTAACGAAATAGCACCGCCCTTATTGCGCGACATGCTTAAGCTCATCCCTGAATTCAACAGGGACACTAAAATGCTCGCATTATTTCTCAGAAAATGCGAGTATGTAATCAGAACAATTTCAAGGCGTTGCTCAACGCAACGAATATATAATGCAGTCAATAACTAGTAGAGTCATAGGTAGAGCCGCCGCCCTTATCAGCGAAAAGGGTGATTTTGAAAGTTATGACGATTTCAAAACACTACTAATTCAGCATTTCGGAGATCATAGAAGCGAAGAGTGTGTAGCCATAGAGTTGGAGTCATTAAAAATTAAATCTAATGAGTCATACCTTGATTTTTGTAGCCGCATTCAGGATGTAAGAGCCATTTTGATTTCCAAAATTAACACTAATGTCACTAATTCCAACGAAGTTAAACACGCAAAGGCCATCATCCATAATAATACAGCTCTCAATGTTTTCCTATATAATTTGCCGGAACACCTAGTGAGAATAGTAAGACTAAAGAGCCCTACCAGTTTAGAAGAGGCCCTAAAAACTGTGATGGATGAAGTTAATTTTCACGAGCAGTATCTAATGAGGTCCAGGTTGCTTCACAACCAGGCACCCAAACCACCCATGCTGGATCCGAAGCCTCAAGCCTTTCAGGCAATAATGCAACCCCCAAATAATAACTTCCGACCCCCGTATTTTGGAGTCAGACCGAATGCTATACAACCCATGCTAGCTAGGCCATTAGTGCCACAAAATCAATCCGGGTACAAACCACCTACACCACAACAGCAGTTTGGGTATAGGCCTCCGACCCAACAACCCCTAGGTTTTAGACCACAGCCCGGTCAATTTGGCTATAAGCCAGCAGTTCAGCAGCAATTTGGCTATAAGCATCCTGCCCAACAACAGATGGGCTACAGACCTCCAGTACAAAATCAGTTCGGTTTAGACCACAGCCGGGACAATTCGGTTACAGAGCGCCGCAGCCTCAAGGCTATCGTCATCCTCAACCGTTTTCTAGCGATGTGACGATGAGGACTGCCGCACAACCAGTGCCAAGACTACCCATAAACGAAATAGTCACCGAGGAATGTGGAACAACAGACGACCCGAACGAGTACAAATACAGCGACAACAACTACCAGGAAGAGCAGAATTATTATTACGCAGACCCAACCCGGGAGTGTCCACAACCTGTTATGGAAGTGCAAGAACCAGTGCAGGAATATGATAATATAAGGGAAGAAACAAATTTGGAAAATTTTCGTGTAGAAGTGACCCAGAGATTTCCGAGGTAATCGAACTAAATTATGATGCCGCCCTCAAACTACCCTATATAAAAATCATGGAAATAGATGGCAAATTCATGTTAGACTCCGGAAGTAGCAGGTGTTTTATCAGCCCAACAAAAGCGGATATGTACTACGCCCAGTACAAAAGATACGAACCGTTTCAAGTAACAAGCACGCACGCGTCTAGCTCTCATACAGAGGTAGCGGACATACCACTCTTTAAGGCCTTCAGCCAGGACATGTATCACAAATTCTTCATCTATGACGTTGACCCCAAGTATGACGGAGTTATTGGCTGGGATTTGTTAGTGAAGCTAAAGGCTAAAATAGACCTGAACGACAAAACTTTAAAAACACAACATGCCAATATCCCGATTTGGAACGACCAGGAATACTTATTTAACCTCCAAGCGCGCACTGAAACTCGTGTAGAGCTGCCTGTAGATCTCGAAAAGGGGACGCTATCCTAAATTTTTGAAATTCGACTCAAAAATCCGAATGCCTACAGCCCTAGTGAAATGTGAAAATTATTATGCGACCACCGTTATACAAAATACTTCTGACGCCGACATAACTTTAAAAATAACGAAACCTTTTAAAGTCCAAAACTCACAGATGAAAATTACATATGTGAAATTAACACGGCAGACTTAACAGACGTAGAAGTTGACCAAATACTCACCCAAAATTTGACAAAATTACGACTTAATCACTTACCACCAGAAGAACAAAACGCTATACTAGAACTGTGCACTGAATATAAGGACATACTCTATAGTGAAGAATTACCCTTAACTTTCACCAACCAGGTCAAACACCACATAAGGACGACTAACGACAATCCTATTTATATCAAGCCATATAGACAAGCCCCGGCCCAAGCGGAAGAAATTAGGAACCAAGTTGAAAAGCTGCTCAAAGATAATGTGATACAGGAGTCACATTCACCATGGAGTGCCCCAGTGCATTTAGTCCCGAAGAAGTCGGATGCCTCTGGCCAGGTGAAATATCGCATGGTAATAGACTATAGGCGACTAAATGAAATCACAACTGACGACCGATTCCCACTCCCCAATATTTGCGACCTTTTTGACAAACTGGGTAAAAGCAATTATTTCACGACGCTAGACCTCGCGTCTGGGTACCACCAAATAGAAATAGCAGAAGAAGATAGACAGAAAACTGCCTTCTCCACACAAACGGGCATTACGAATTCCTCCGAATGCCATTTGGTCTCAAGACAGCTCCGGCAACTTTTCAGCGAGCAATGAACAATGTATTAAGAGGCTTACAGGGTATCCATTGCCTTGTGTACCTTGACGATATACTCATCTACTCCAACGGGCTCCGTGAACACCTAGAGAAATTACGCGCCGTCTTCGACAGACTGAGACTTACCAACCTCAAGGTCCAATTAGACAAATCGGAATTTCTTTGCAAGGAAGTCCAATATTTAGGACACACGCTGACGAAAGACGGACTCAGACCAAACAACGACAAGATACAAGTAGTGTTAGACTATCCGATCCCTGAAACACAGACCGAAATTAAAAGATTCTTAGGCTTCATAGGATACTATAGAAGATTCATAAAGATTTTTCAAGAATTACTCAACCGCTAACCGCTTGTTTAAGAAAAGGCAAAACCGTAGAAGACAGAAAAATATAGAAGCCTTCCAGAAGTGTAAAGAGTTGTTAGTTAATGCACCTATATTACAGTATCCGGACATGAGTAAACCATTTATATTAACCACCGATGCTTCTGAGGTAGCTTTAGGAGCAGTACTTTCTCAAGGGACTATAGGATCTGACTTACCAATCGCTTACGCCAGCAGAACCCTAAGCGAAACAGAAAAGAGATACAGTGCCATAGAGAGAGAATTACTGGCTATAATATGGGCCACTAAACACTTCCGACCGTACCTCTACGGTAGAAAATTTGACATTGTTACCGATCACAAACCTCTACTTTGGTTGTACCAACTTAAAGAGCCAGGGAGCAAACTGACACGATGGCGACTTCGCCTTCAAGAGTACGATTTCAACATAAAGCACAAAATGGCCAACTTATGCTAACGCGGATGCCCTCTCCCGACTTAGGTTGAATGCACTAACTACCGCCGAGGACAACGACAACAGATCAATGATTGTAAACCCCGAAGAACAAGATCACTCAGATACCATATCAATATCAGATTCTGAGAGAACAGCAACCGACAGCCCTGTTACAATTTCAGACACCGACACCATAGACCAAATCTTGAGAAAGGAGCCTGACTTATTAGTACCTTCAGACACAAGCTCAAGCGCGACAGAAACTATACATTCCGGTAAAGATTTAGAGTCACTAGGCATACCAATTCTAGAAGAAGCCGTAGATACAAAACCAAACCAAATACTTGTGTTCCATAAATTTACTAACGACCTCCAAGTAACTGACATCTCCACCAAGCATCAGAAAATATTAGAAGTTTTCCTTCCTCACGGCAAACCAGATCTAATATGCGAATTTCTAAAGAAATATATTAGACCAAAAATAAAATACTTCATTTATTTTGAAACAACACAACACCGTCGGGAATTCAGTAACGTAGTAATTACCCTTTTCAAGCAAGGCTCAATTAATTTCTACGAATGTACTGAGCGGGTAATCAACATTGAAGATGAAGCAGAACAAAAACTGATTATACAAAAATTACACGAAGGCAAGACTTGCCACCGTGGAATCACCGAAACTGTGAAAAGAATTAAGCGAAATTATTACTGGCCAGATATGCTTGACACGGTCTCAGCCGTTATCAATGCTTGCGACAAATGTAGGACAACCAAATATGACAGGAAACCAATTAAACCAGTACTCCAACTAACAGACACTCAAGACGCGCCCTTTCAGGAAGTATTTATGGACATCTTTCAATAGAATCAAAATACTATTTAACCATAGTCGACGCATTTAGTAAATTAGGCCAAGCATTGGAAATACCATCTCGATCTACACCAAAGGTAGTGAGAGCCCTTATTAAATATTTCAGTTTTTATGGCATACCACGCAGAGTAAGTTGTGACCCGGGTTCTGAGTTTAATAACGAACTTCTCAGAGAACTTACAGATTTATACAAAATAAAACTACACATAACAACACCAAATAATCCAAACTCCGTTGGCATTGTAGAACGTTTTCACTCTACTATAATAGAAATCTACAGAATAGCCAAATATGAAGTGAAATATACAGACGCGACAAATAGGATGACTTATGCAATAATGGCATACAACAATACTATACATAGTGCTACAGATTTAACCCCATTTGAAATAGTATTCGGACACACAGAGCTTAACTCTACATTTGACGTGGAATTCGATAAAGCATACAAACAACAGCTATTAAAGGACCACCGAAAACGAACTCAAGAATTGTATAAACACATAGCGGCAAAAATGAAAAGTAAGAAAGAAACGGTGAGAGAAAAACGCGGTGGCGAGATAGGACCACAGTTCCAAGAGGGTCAAACTCTATACGCAAAGGCGGTTAACAAACGACAATCTAAAGATAAGCCAAAATATCAAAAAGCAATAGTATGTGGTGAGGTGGAACGTAATGTACTACCTATAAAAGTCCGAGATAGAGAAACTAAAGTCCCAGTTAAAAATATAAAACGCCCTCCGCAGGTGCGCCCCCTCCTGGCGGTGGTGATATGGGTGATGCAAACCCGAGGGTTCCTGAGCCAGGGCCTACAACTTCAAGAAGTAAATGAAAACCCAGGTCTCCTCCCAGTTAAACAAGGCCGTGCTTTTGTACAGGTCGACAGCTGGTCTATAATAAAACCATAGATCTGAAAGGCATAGCATCCGATCTACAGTTCAATTCGCAACAGTACTCTAAATTTTGTGCCAAAATATCGTCTTCTAAAAATGCTTCTTCTCTTGTCAGTAACTCAAAAGACTTCCACTCCCAAATAAACTACATCCGCGACGAGTCTGTAGAGAAATTAGGGCAACTAATGCCAACTAAGCGGGTAAAACGTGGCCTTATTGACCCTCTAGGTTCCTTAATTAAAGTAATAACAGGAAATCTAGACAATGACGACGCCATCCATTTCGAACAACTGATAACGGACACTAAAACCCGTGAGCAAGCCATTTCTAGTAAAATTACTATTATTTCTGAAATGCTGGATCACATAGTAAACTCGTCTAAAATGGTAAACGAAAATACAAAAATATTGAACGACAGAGTTAACAAAATAGAACAATTTATAAAATCTAGAGATAATGATGACTTTGTAATTTTCCACATTATAAATGTATTCAATCTTTTATAAGTAACTTCCGCTCTATTTCGACAAAACTCAGCGATGTACAGACGGCTTTAACCCTCAGCAAGGTTTCAGTACTACATAAAACTGTAATAGACTCTGTAGAAATCCTAAAGTTGTTGAAAGATATAAGTACATACGGCAACCTCATGTATCCAGTAAATGACCAGAATTTAATTAATTTAGAGGAAACATTTTCTGTCAAAACTTACCTTAAGGATAGTAACATAAGATTTATTATAGATGTACCACTTGTAGAACAGGAATGCTATGTATATTATAAATTGTACCCATTACCCATGCTCAACCACTCTACTACCGATACCTTCACCATTATTCCCCAATATCCTTATTTACTCCAGGATGAGAAAGATATCGCCCAATTGCCCAAAATGCAAAGAGATAACTGCCAAGGAATATTTGTGCTCCGAGAACGACATTGCCCCCTACTCCAGAGAAACCTGCGTTGAACAATTGATGCAGTACCAACAACACCCCTCAAAATGTGTTGCACACCGAATTACTACAGAAGATTTAAAGGTCCAGAGAATTTCAGATAACAGCTGGATTATATTCTCCAAATATACAAAAGTACTTACCCAAAAATGTGACGATGACGTCACCCAAGAGCCATTGAGAGGACATACCTCATTACAATCCAAAACCATGTGATGTTATAATTGATGCTCTTCGTTTACGAGCGAACTATTTCCGTGAATTGGGAAATTCGTACAGCCATTTACCTATTGTAAACTTACCTGCCTTACCAGATAATACCACAGAAGAAGCCGAACCTATAGACCTGCAAGATATCAACCTAGACGAAGTGCAGCATCTCAACTACCTTTTAAAAAAGAGTGTGAAAAGTGTTCCAAATTTAAGTGAAGTGAAAAGCCTTGGCATAGCCACAAGTGTTCTCTATTTAGTGTTGTCGTCATGCTTGGCGTACCTCATTTGGAAAAAGTTTATACCACTTGTTCGAAAATTACGTAAAATCAATTCTAATGTAAACGACCCTGAAAATGTGAACGCAAATCCAATTTTACTACATACTTAAATTAAATATAAGCTCGTTGCCTCTACTCACCCTTTTCAAGTATTGGAATTGCGTATTGTAGAGACAACATTAGTATTAAGTTAGAGTATAGTACATATAATAACATAAATAGGATAAGGAAAATGTAGAAGCGAAGTTATATGGAAAATCCTTTTCCAATAACTTCGGGTCTGAGGGGGAAGGCGTTATGTTCCCGAGAACCTGCATAAGTTGCTGACCTAGCGTTTGCGCCGCTACGCAGGATCAGGCGACATCACGCCATGCCACCCAGAAATGCATAGTTGCGTCTGGGTTAGATTATAAGTTCTCTTTAAGGCTAATTGTAATAAGCAAAGGCAGTCTGAATATACTCTTCGGCTCATCTAGACGTAGTTAGTTTTATTTAAATTAGTTTTTAAAAACATTTCAACGCGCTCCCGAAAGTTAACTAGGTACGAAAAATGTAAGATTTATTGTTTTTCAAATGCAAATTTCCTCAGGTTATTGTTTGATTTACTTGTTTATTATGCATTTTTAAATATAAGGTAACAATTGAGCACCTCAAAATAAACTGAAATACAGTTATTTGACGATTTGTATATTTCTACCATGAGTTAACATGTCTACCATATTTGAAAACTAGATAGAGTAGCTTGTCTTTGGTTTGGCCAAAAAGACATTCCTACGCCAACCCGATTGGCGTCGAGAATCGTAAATTCCGATCCATTCGGGTGCGGGACCGCTACCGACTGAGTCGATTCGGGTGCAACCGAATGGATTGTGAATCGCTACCCAGGATCAAAATCTTTCTCTTATTATGTAATAATTACCTACTAGCGGCCCGTTCCGGCTTCGTCGGATATTGCCATATTACTTATTAAGACTATTATCGAATAAAAATCGTATCGAAATAAAAATCTTTCAAGTTGGATCGAGCTGCTGGATACGGTGTGCAAATTTGATTACAAGAACAACTTTAAAAAAATTTGATTAACCCCCGACTACCTCGGTTTTGTAATTTGTACAACATTCTACTAGTCAAGCCTTTCATTTGATACCCATATTGAGGTAGTAGTGAAAAAAATTAATGTAACTGGCCATTATGTGGTGGCGGCCATCTCGAAACGATATTTACCTACCAAACATAGCTAAGAACATCCGCACGGAAATTAACCTTCAAGTACAAAAAACCGCATCAAAATCGGCCCATCCGTTTGATCTCTACAGGCCACAAACCGACACACACACAGACAGACATCGTTGTCAAACTTATAACATTTTTTGGTCGGGGGTTCAAAAAACTATAACTCAGGTTGTGAGTAATAATACTATATGTAGGTGTCATTACATGCCGTATTGCGGTGAAATTAGAGCCACTTTATGAGCAAAAGTCATGAAAAATAATTATATAAAAATTTGAAAAATGTTAATATTCAATTCAGTTTACTGATAGGTAGGTAAGTTTGGAATGGAACTCGTTACTAACTAGTACTACAATGTGTGCGCGTAGCTACCTAATTACAGTTTATCGGCCGGTTTTCCTGCACACATAAAAATGTTATTTTCCTCGTTAATATTTTCTTGTTACAAACTAGGTAGGTATTGTCGGCGTTATTTAAATGTTTATATGTGTCTGTATACGCGGCTATAGATAGAGATCTACTACGATAACATGGCCCGCCCATCCAAATTACTGTTTTAATGTGTGTAGTCACATCCTTACGAAAGAGTTTGTATGTAGTTGTAATTATTCATCTGCAGTAGCAGTACGCACACATGCGTGTTGGTGCGTTGTATATACTTTCACAAATACTTTCAAACGTTTTGAATTCTGGAGGGGCGGGTCATGTTATCGTAGTAAATCTCTACATAGGTATATTATGTAATCGACACCCAACACTTACAAGCTTATCTTAGTACGAGCGTTGTAATAACTTGCTAGAAACTTCAGCAGGAGCGGCAGCCGCAACACATGACCTTTGACTTACTCCAGCCGTCCAGCCACGCGCACGCGCACGCGGCCGCTGGTCGACTACCACAGATGGAACGCCCGCGGGTTTGCCCGCGTAGTTCTCGTTCCCTTTATTTATATCCGAGATCCGAGAGATAAGATATAATCTGTCTTCCAAATTTCAACCGGCCCGTCTACCGCTTCACTAAATCGGCTGCGGCTTTGCTAATGCTGTCTCTATCGTTTTAAGGGAAAAGAAAAGAGAGAGCAATATCAAAGCTACGACAGATTTAGTTAGGCGGTAGACCCTCGGACATAGAACTGATAATAAAAATCGCCTCGGATCCGTTCAGAAGTTCCGAAGTGATTGAGCAACGAACCTTGACATTTATAATATTAGTAGGATAACGTATAATGTCTGGAATATCGGACTTCGTTGTAATTATTTTGGGCTACTGATTTTATTTGT
Source organism: Ectropis grisescens (assembly GCA_017562165.1). NCBI lineage: Eukaryota > Metazoa > Arthropoda > Insecta > Lepidoptera > Geometridae > Ectropis > Ectropis grisescens. Next base: position 6,370,832 of record CM029776.1, on the reverse strand, counting down.
GCATGCCAATTTCTGCGTGCACCAACCCAGGAGTCGCGGCGAAGAGGGTTAGTGCTTGCAAAAGTTGCTCGCAATGATGAAGACGTATCTACCTAATTATCGTCGTATATCCAATTACCAAAGCCACTCAGAACACCCCCGTCACTTCACTGTGTTGTGTAGTACCATTCAAATAGGAAATCGTTAGAATAGTAATGCATACACAAGCAATTCTACAGCTTCCTGTAACATTTTCTTAAATCTCATATAAATGTCAAGTTTAATTTCATACACCTACACCTCTCGGACGAAACTGTGTTGTCGTCCTGTTTTGCAACACCCTTACAGGGTCTTTGTACACATAGTTATAGATTTTAGCTATAAGATCTATTTAATAAATGTATGTACACTGTGCAAATAAATAAATCAATAAATACCAGGCTCCAGCATAACTACACCAACCCTGGAATCTCTGGGCTTGAATAGAGACCTATGGATAATTTACGAGTGGGCCTCGCGTCTCAGTGATGCTTCCACATTCACACAACCAACGACTCGTTGGTAACGAGAGGATTCGTTTCCTGAGATACAAAAGTGCATGTAATCTAGATTTTTTTAAAATCAGGCTTCAAAAGCTTTTTTTACGGCAGCTTCCATTACCTACCTGCTACCATAACGTCGTTTGCCGTCAGACGAGTAGGTACCTACCCGTTCAAATTGAAAATGTACCGACAGCTTAGAACAATGAAATCGTTCCACCTGACCTACAACTTCGTTATTGGGATCTGATCGGAAATGATACCACGAGTTTGCACTGGACACTTTTTTATTTTATACAGCTTACTTACGTACATCCCTACGACTAATTTGTATCGTAACAAAACATCGTCTTATCAAATAAATCCATTTAAGTAATCTATTAAAGTACAACATTCATATATTAATTTGTCTTTTAAAACTTAACTTAAAACAAACTCAATTCATGCGTTGGCTTATGGACTAGTCAGTCTTCGGTGAGAAATATGGTCAGAGTCAGCCGCGGCCGGCCCCGCGGGGCCCGCCGGGCCGGAGCCGCGGGCCCGCGCGGCACCCGCGGGCGCCCGCAGCAGGCGGCTAGGCCAGGCCGGGGAATAGTTCTGAAAATGAGTCGCACCAGAAGTCCGACAGGTCCATGGAGCCGTGGTCGCTGAGCGGCGAGGACAGGGACTCGTAGCCGGGGTCGGAGCGCGGCGGGGAGGGAGCGAGTCCGCCAGCGAGTCCGCCAGCGAGTCCGCCAGCGAGTCCGCTAGCGAGCCCGGCGACAGCAGCGGGGACAGCGGGCCTAGCGCGCACGCCGGCGCCGGCTCGGGCTCCGGCGGCGGCTCCTCGGCGGGCGGGGGCTCCTCGCACGGGACCTCCACCGTGGAGCAGTCGCTGGCCTCGTCGCAGCTCGCATAGAACATGTCCCCTTTGTCGTTGTCCTCGGGCTCCGCGGCTTCGGGCTCGGCCGGGTAGGGATGTGCGTAGGAGTGCTGCGCCAGGATGCGGTGCACGTCGCGCGACAGCTCTAGGAGCGCGCCTCCACGGGGTTCCAGCAGCTCTGCTGCGGGCCCCACCAGCGCGCCCGCGCGCCCGCGCGCGCCGCCGGCGCCGACCTGCGGGCCGAGACTGGTTACAACGGAACTGCTGCTCAAACTTACATCTATGTAATGGAAGCTAGGGTATAACACTACACTGGTAGACTGAGAGGAAAAGAAGCATTTTCAGAGCTTCCTGTTAGAATTCCTAAAATAGTTTTAAGCAAATTTAAAATGGGCTACGAGTCAACAAGCCGTTATCAAAAACCAATAGGTACTAGGAATCTGTTTGTCGAATAGAGATTCGACAAACAGATTCCAAAGCCCAAGTGACCATACCGTTTACTTATACACTTGGTTAATAATCGTGATTGTACGATGTGGCATTTCAGTTCTAGACAAGTAAAACCTAGGAAACATTAGCTTAAAGATTCGGAACAATCTGACTTGTTGTTTGAGGTACCAGGTCGCTTTAGTATAGCAGGGTAGGGTCCTTATTTTATTATCGGCAATGACCCAGATCTTCTCGGCTTAGGCAGCTAACAACCAACAACTGTACAAACAGTGATGCCACAATTTCATAGACCCGAGTACATTATTTATCTACTCAGTAGTAAAGTACCCGAGCCTCGTGCTATCAGCAGTGAAGCAACATCCGAGCTAGGAGCCGGTTGCGTCACGTTCGTTCCGCCGAGCAGAGCCGCGGTATCGGGGCTGGTTTCCTGCCGCCAACACGCCCGGCGGATTTGAAGCGTGGAATTCTGATTGTCAATATTATGGAGATACTGATCTGTCGCGATTATTTTACAATTACGAAGCATGTTTTACTGAGTTATTCATAATGTTACATGCGAGAGAATTTTCTACAAACGCTACTTATAAAATAAATGTCGTTTGGTTCATGGTTGAATCGTTTGTTGTTTGGTGTATCAGATGAGCATTGCGCACTCGAGGTGCAACGGCAGCAAACATTTATGTAAATTAGTACTATGTGAAATAAATGGATATTTTAAACCGTAAGTTGGAAAAGTACCTGTAGGTAGGTACCTACACCGTTGCAAAATAGTTCAATTGTTAACATTGATAAGGAAAGGTGTAACCGTTTTTAAGAGTTCAATGATTGTTAAATTTAGTTTCGGCCACTTCAACATTTCGTAACTTGATGACTTCTTGATCCCTAGAGCTAAAGTAAGATGAGTAGGTATAGAACGCTGTCGAGATTACAACGCGGCGTAAGTTCATCTCGCTGTGAGTCACTTCTACTACTGACATGAATCAATTATTTTCTACCTATGTCTCTACCTTTCTACTGTCCTATCTCCACTCGTCTAACAACATTTTTTTTACTTTTTATTCAATTGATGTTTTCTGTCTGCAATAATACCACTCATAAATACTTTCGATAAAACACGTACCTACGTACCTATTACATACAAAGATAACGTTAATTAATTAATTGCGATAATGTATTATTTCTGGAATGTGTTTTTCTCGGCAATTTGTATTATCTTTACGCCATTATTGAATTTTTGTTTCGTTATGTGTTAAGGCGAAGTTTTATGTGTCACCGTTACCTACATACTACAATCTCACTAGCGAGATAACAATCTAACTAGCGACTAGCGAGATGGTAATCTGACGAAATATTGTGAACCATACATAGGTACCTATTGATTATGTATGAATATGATTACACATACATACGATTTAATGGATTATTTTTCGGTAGATTACCTACCTATTGTCTGTCGAAGTGAAATAGGTGATAGAGTATTTTATGTCAGACTACATATTAACGTTACCTGTGACACAACTAAGATTGACATGTTTTTGTATGAATCTGACATTCTGTAAACATCCTATTGTATCAGTCACAGGACCTCCGAGGTACTCAAGTGTGAAATCTTTGACGTCTAGTCGATAGACCGGCGGGCAGCAGACGCCCGCAAGTCGCGACCCGCCCGGCCTGCGGCGTCGCGCCGGCACATGCGCGACGCGCGCGACGCGTAAACAAATGATGCAACAGTGAGAGAACTTACATGTTGAGCCGCTCCTGCAGCACTCGCATCAATCTCCTCGAGGAGGGAGGCAGCGAGCTGGTCGAGGGTGTCGAGGTAGTCCTCGGAGTGGAGGTGTGCGAGGAGGTCTGCGAGAGGAGGCACATCGCCAGCAGCAGGCGCGCCGCGCGGCTCGCCGGCGGGAGCCCGTCCTGCTGCTGAGGGGACGCTGCCGGTCCGGGGGCTCCCGCGACGGGCCGCGCCGCCGCCTCGCTGCGTAGCGACGTGTTCTCGCTCAGCAGCCTCTCGTTCAACGCCTTCAGGCTCTCCACCTCACGCGCCAGCTTATCGTTCCGCTCCTCGAGGCCCTTGATGCGGTACTCCATCTCGTCCATCTTGGCCTTCTTCCGGTCGCGCGAGGTCTGCGCCGCGACGCGGTTCTTCAGTTTCCTAGAACACGCAACGTTTTGTTTAGCCAGCGTCCGCTAACTTCGCTAAGTGACGGTCGACGTAACCGTATGTAACGGAACGGCGGGTCATCCAACTTTGTAGTTCCACGACCAAGAGGAATATGTAACTATAGTTTATTTTTGTCTAAGGAAGACCAAAAAAATGTTACTATTTGAGGAATTATAAATACTCTTCCCTTAACTAATCGCCATAATTTAACAATGACAGGGGTGAAGGTGACATCACCGGTCCGAACGAGGACAGTGTTTGTGGACAGTGGTCCTCAACAAGCGACAGAAAGCCAAACACTCACTTGCGCTGCATCTTCTCCTCCCAGGTAAGGTGGTCGAGGCGCCGCTTGCGGCCGGGCGCCGGGGGCTCCACGGTCAGCTCGGCGTCCTCTTCCATGACGTAGTTATTCGGCACCGTGATGATTATTGGGGCACTCATTATTAGGCCTTTATCCAAAACACTTAACCACACTGGCCACTGTCACCTTTAGAGTTCCGTTATCATGCTACGAAATGTGGAATTTTCTAGGCGTTTATTTTCCTCCTAAGAGACAATTTTCCTCTCGCGGACAACAAACGATTGCGTCGTGCATATTTGGCGTCGAAACTTGTTGTAGTGCGATCTGTACGGGGAGCGGAGCGCGTATGTGGAGCCGAGCGATTGGCGGAACTCGGCGCCTCGGCGAGGGGGCGGTGACGTCGCCTTAACGATTGAGCGAGAGAGATAGACGTCCACAGATCGCACTTTGCGAAAGAGGGACGGACGATAGACGTCATCAAAGTTCCAAGTTGGCAGCTGTGAGCGCGCGATGCGATAAGCTACGAGCAGACAAGAGATACACAAACAATGTTTCCAGAAAATATTCGATTTCTAGGTATATCGATTGTTCTACAACCGCTCCATTGCTTATTAAAAATTCAAACCGTAAATACCAAGGTGACTGTGGGTCAACTGTGACCTGTGACTCATACATGTTATTCAATAGATGGATATACAAAACCAGTCGACGAAGGAGTCATAGCTATGTGTTAGTAACTTTTGTAAATTTGTAAGTGGCGCGATGAAGTCAGGAGATGACGAAAGTTTCTAATGGAATTTCGTATCATTGTGGTGCAACCGGAAGGAAAGCCGCCTGCTACCTGCTGACGGGGAACAGGGAACAGGGAACGACGAGCAGTGTAGAGTACAGTCATAGAATAGATAATATTAATATGTAGAGCCCATCTTACGTAATGACAGGCAATCTGGGCCAAGATAACCGAATGCTAGAGGCCACAGTATGAATAGGAATGAGGAATACGCTATCGCCATATCACTGTCATAGGTCTGGGAAATACGTTTTTTCATGGCCACTAGGGACTGGCTGTTTTAAATTGTCCTTTATATTTTTTTGCGTTACGTGACAACGTGACGATAACGTTGATAGCAGGTATGCCACGGGCTGCTAACCGAAAATGACGACCAGGCGCGGTCCCAGCCTCGAATTTTGAAGGGGGTCACCTGTACGCAGCCTCAGGTTTGGGGGGGGAGGGAGTCACAAGTAGAAATACAATAAATCGAGCAAAAACTACTTTACCAGTAGCGTAAGGTTTTGCCTGCGTAATTCCCGTTCTAATAGTTTTCCCGCGTTAAAAAATTAGATATTTTTAATTTTCTTAGATTTTTTAGAGGTCACAGGGGACATGACTCCCTCAAAATCGTATACCTTAAATTAAAAATCGAAAAAAAAAAAATCTAATATTACATAGACTATATTTAACACGGGAAAATAACTGGAACGGGAACTACGTGGAAAAAATCGTAGGCTGCTGCTACTAGTAACATTAATATAGCTACATAGTATTTTTTACTCGATTTATGGTATTCCTACTGGTGACCCCCCCAAATCTGAGACTGCGTACAGTGATGCGTGACTGCGTACTGGTGACCCCCTCCAAAATTCGAGGCTGGGACCGCGCCTGCATACCGATATAGCATCTCATAATATCATATACCTACCTGCGGTGACGAGCGCAGTGCAATGCTAGGATTGCTGGGTAATGATTTGGACTCTTCAAGTTCCATTAGCTGCGTGCCATTGTGTTGTTAAGGCCAGGCGTGTTGCTTACCATCAGGCACGTCTCGAGGTCGTCTCGTCACTCTTTACAATAAAAAAAAAAAACTGTTCAAAATGGCGAGACGTCCTTCTTAGCATTCCATGGATTCACCGTCTGGGACCCTGGGTGCCGGGCCCATCGTGTGGCAGAGAGAAAAATCCCGAGACTTGTGACACGGGTGTAGGTCCCTTTCCGACGTACATCAACGGTGAGTGTTCACAACTCGTGTTTCTCTCCCTGCTCAGCCAAATCTGATATGAACCTACCCGTGCAGCTTTAGATACTTGTTCTAGTACATATCCCCCTTACTGGCGGTCTAGGCAAGCCAAGGTCTTTCAGCAGGTTATAGAGATTTTGCTGGTGTAAGTCCTACATCTATAGCGTATAAATTAACTACATAGCCGTTTTTTGCTATCGTATCTCTTTCTCTGTACTCTTATTATGATCGAGGCTCAGCTGCTGCTGTTATGATGATAGGCTTCGGAATAATAAAAAAATGTATCTAGCCGAATTTTAAAAATTTGCTATTTTTTTTAATCTGACATCATTTAAAAAATCAGAAATCATTTTCTTCAAATGTTTTGATTGTCAATGTCATAGATATATGTGAAATCGCAAAAACCGAATACTACTTGAAGCAGAAAAGGAGAATCTCGAAAAATAAGAAAACTGTACAACACAACGTATTTATAGAGAGTTATAGGTTACAAGAATTGTAAAATAATTTACATAACTCTAAAAAAACATGGCTTCAACAAGCGCAGACTCTCAGTCTGCGATAGCTCAGAAGACATGGGTGATGAGCAACAACATCGAATCTGTATCCAGTGTTGATGATATCTACCGCTATGACAAGAAACAACAACAAGATATACTTGCCGCCAAACCATGGGAAAAAGAGTAAGCTTTTTTAAAGTCCCTACATGCGATTAAAATTACTTGCTGATAATTTTTGGTTATAACGTTAATAATATTAGTAAATCTTTTTTGTTTGTTCTCCAAAAACTATTTTATACATACCCACTTCTTAATATTTTAAAAACATTATAAATATGTACTTACAAACCGGTGAATATTAGAAAATTAAAAAATAAATATTGGTGGACACAATACCTTCTGACCGCAAACAAAGGAAAGCTTGTACTATGGAAGCTATATAGCTGATATAATACTTGTATATTTTTGACGTGACAACGTCTTATAAATTGGTTTGCCGGGTGACACTTCAAGAAACTGCGTTACGCTCCACTCACGTTATGCGCTCACAACGAGAGCGAGTGAGAGGCACGCGTCGCTTCCACTCGGGCATGGTTAGCCCGCCTAAGAGCGAGAGAGACAGACATAAAGGCACGCGTCCCTTCCGTAAAATTATTTTACCACTCAAAGTCGTTGTCACGTAAAACTTTCGCCCGTATACCGACTTTACAGGCAACCAATTTTTAAATACATAAGTACTTATTATACATAGAAAATAACTAAATCGTAAATTTCAGTCCTCACTTTTTCAAAGACATCAAAATATCAGCACTGGCCTTATTGAAGATGGTGATGCATGCTCGCTCTGGAGGCACATTGGAAGTCATGGGGCTTCTTCTCGGTAAGATGTTTGGTCTCCTGTTTATATTAATTGAACTATTTATTATATCATGTCCTTTTCACATTGTTTTCGTTGTAGAATTCTGATAAAAGTAGCAAACTACCTGGCCAACTTCTGTCAGTGACATATTACACATTTGTACAAAGCAGTTCATATTGGATGTCAGTAACATTGTAAAACTAAAACACTCGACAAAATTGTGTTTGAATACCTACTGCTTGCAGTTTTAACATACTTCAGGACAGGTCATCTATGATTGTCTATTCGACTTTGACTTGGAAACCTACTGTTGAATTTTTCTTGAGACCTAGGTCGCGCAACTCCTTACTGTTGGAAGGGTGATGAAGTCTTTTCTATCTGGTATATAATTATAAGTAATTGGTAGTTAGTGGGTCTTCTCATTAAAATGATTGGTGTGCAGGGAAGGTGGACGCCAACACCATGCTGGTGATGGACTCGTTCGCGCTGCCGGTGGAGGGTACAGAGACTCGGGTCAACGCGCAGGCGCAGGCATACGAGTACATGACTGCGTACATTGAAGCGGCCAAACAGGTCTCTGTCATTCTTTAAACTATAAATTAACCCACACTCACACATACAACTGACTATTTGGTTAGTGTCCACACAAGACTGTTTGGTGGTCCTTTTAATTTATTAAATAATTTTTATTTTTCAAAACCCATTTATATTATAATGAACCTACTACTCGATATACAACTGTACTCTTGGCATTTATTGGTAGACATTCTCCATCTGTTATTATATCTTGTGTGTCATGATAAAGTATATTTCTCATCCCCCCAGTATTCCTTTCAGCTTGATTATTTTGTAGCCCCAACCAAGAAAAGGGGTGTTATAAGTTTGTCATCGATGTCTGTCTGTCTGTGGCAGCGTTGAGCTCAAACGGATGGGTCGATTTCGATGCGGTTTTATTTATTTGAAGGTTAATATACGTGCGGATGTTCTTAGCTATGTTTGGTTAATATCGATTCAAAATGGCCGCCTCCACAAAATGGCGGACAAAATATTTCTTCACAACCTACCTCAATATGGGTATCAAATGAAAGGGCTTGAATAGTAGAACGTTATCTAATCCGAGATCCGAGGTAGTCGGGGGTTAATAAATTTTTTTTATTTTGTTCTTGTATCAATATACATAATATGTACCTAAGTTTACCACTTGACCATAAGGTATACTATGGAGCGCGGTACCCAGAAACCACCGACTCACTCTTGATTAGAAGACACCCAGTTTGTCGACTCAAACAACGCATTCTACATTTAAGACGATCTTACTACGAAAGTGGAGTGAAACCGTTTCGTAGCGTCGGAGCGTCGCCCATGAGGCGAAACGACAAAAAAATAAAATAAGTCTGTCAGTGAGATTTTTAAAAAACAAAGATGATGAAGATACAGTGCTGTGAAGTTTATGACGTCACGTTATGGTATATTGATTTTTACGATAGATTATCGTAACTCCCCACGTCAGAATTTTGATAATCTATATCTTTATCTAATTAGAATAGTATTCTTCTTCCCAATTGTATTACAATGTGCGCGGACGTCAGGTGGGGCGGCACGAGAACGCGATCGGCTGGTACCACAGCCACCCGGGCTACGGCTGCTGGCTGTCCGGGATCGACGTGTCCACGCAGATGCTGAACCAGAACTTCCAGGAGCCCTTCGTGGCCATCGTCATCGACCCCGTGCGGACCATCTCCGCCGGCAAAGTCTGCCTCGGGGCCTTCCGGACCTACCCAAAGGTATGATGCTTCGCATTCTCATTTTTATTGCTTTGTAAATAGTGAAGAAACAAGGATATGTGCCTGATGGTAAGCAACACGGCTGCCCATAACGGAACATTGTCATGCAACTATGAAGAAGCAAAATCAAAATCTAGCAGTGCACTGCGGTTGTCAGCCAGCGATATAAGATATTTTATCTCTATGCCTATGCCCTGTAATTTCTCAGGAAACATTGACCTTAAATCAGGGAACTTTTGGGAACACTCTGAACGGACCGGGATGAAATTTACAACCCAACCTGGGTTCTTCCAAATTGTCTGGAATAGTACAGCAGACTTTTATTACGAAAAAATATCGGTTACTGCGCGAGTAAGCGCTGCAAGTGCATTAAATATCTGTATAGTGTAAATGATGAGATCACACCAGAATCCATGATCCCCTGACCCTCGGCGTGCGCAGGGCTACAAGCCGGCCAACGAGGAGCCGTCGGAGTACCAGACCATCCCGCTGAACAAGATCGAGGACTTCGGCGTGCACTGCAAGCAGTACTACGCGCTCGAGGTGGCGTACTTCAAGTCCGCGCTGGACCGGCGCCTGCTGGACTCGCTGTGGAACAAGTACTGGGTCAACACGCTGTCCAGCTCCTCGCTGTCCACCAACGCGGACTACACCACGGGCCAGATCTGCGACCTCTCCGACAAGCTCGAGCAGAGCGAGGTCTTCCTCGGTCAGTAACTAACTCTTACTTTCATTTTATCGATAATGGGGTTGCATTTGACCGCCGTCTCTCCTGATACCAAGCGACAATACGGTCTACGATATCTGCCCACTAAAAGAAACCATTCCACAGTTAAAAGTAATTGTTTAGATGTCCTTATTACTAAAGTGAAATATTGTGTCTGAGCTATCGTTCGATTCGTGCGCAATAAGTTTGTAATTCAAAACAGTATTAAACCTATTTACTTCTACTTCCATGGCGACGAATTTACCATACAAATATATGGTAAATAAAAAGAAATCTTTTTGTCATAAACTCAAGACTCGGAACCTCCTTTGTGAAGGTACTTTTTTTTAATTTGCTTTGCGCGCCATTTTCTTTTCACGCATGGAGGATAGAAGTAAGGAGTTACGTCAAATGATAGGAAGTTAAGATGTCGCCAAAAACATTTTTCACGTTGAATGTCCGATTTCAATTGTTTTGAGAATCTGGTATTTCGAGAATCTGATATTTCAAGAATCTGATATTTTGAGAATCTGATATTTTGCGAATAAGCCATATCTACATCGTAGGATGATTTGATAAACCTCATTTTCATAGACATGCGTATGAAAATGATGATGGCCTGATGCCTGAGCCTGATGGTAATAATCCTAGCTATCCATAACACAGTGACACTCAGTTATTGGAACATGAAGAATTCCAATAATTACCGAACACTGCAGCGTGCTCGTCACCCAGATATATGTATAAGATGTCTTATCTGTATGCTCTGCAATTTCTGCGGAACGGAAACTTTGTAGTGTAGTAGAGTCCTACCACTACAAGTAACTAGGTTACAGGACGTAATGCTCGGAGTGGGCCGCAGGTCGCGGCGGGTTCGCGGTGGGCGGCGCGGAGCCGCTGGACAAGCGCTCGGAGGACAAGCTGGGGAAGGCCACCAAGGACGCCTGCAAGACCACCATCGAGGTCATCCACGGACTCATGGCGCAGATGATCAAGGACCGCCTCTTCAACGGCGCGTGCGGCCGCGCGCCCCCGCCCGCGCCCCCGCCCGCCGGCGGGCCCGCGCCGGCGCAGCCCATGGTGGAGTGACCGCGGCCGCACTAGATAGATTTTAAACATTTTTGATAATAAACTGTGTATATGTACCTCCTACATAGTTTTTATTTTCACTGATGATTGCGTGACGACAGGTCCTGCAATTATATTAGATTATTTGATATAATGACAGTATTTAAATATGTACCAATTTTAATTTTGATATTTTTTAGTTTAATTTACTTTATGATCATTTAAAGCTGGATGGGTAAGTCCATTTTAAGTACGAAATTATTAGAAAATGTATTTACCATTGGATAACCCATTCAATTTAGTTAAGTAAAGTTACTTTTGTTAAGAAACCAGTTTCCTAAACGCAATATTTAATATAGCTACCATACAAACTTTACGCGCGACGCATAGAAAATACGACAATGTGACGTCACGCTTCTGTAGTGATTTGTATGAAACGTTTTTGGAAGAGTCGAAAATTGTGATTTTAAATCGCGATATCGTGGGAAGTTTTTAAGATTACAAAGTAATTCTTTCACCTATGTTTCAGTTATTGGGTAGCCTTTTGATGGCACATTAAATCAAAAATGAGTCGACATGTCTATTTCCTAGTTGTGTGGGTCTGCGGGTGCACAGTAGCTGTACGTTATATTATAGGATTGATTAAACCGAACAGGGGAACTCGCCTTTACTAATTCGGATTCAGCTTTGCTGCAGCCCTCTTTGTAATTTTAACCTAAAACTGAAGCTTAATGTTTTCCTTAAGCGGTGTGTAGACCATCCGTTGTTTTCGTGGTAATAATAGCTTTCACAATGAACCAACTCTAAACAACCCGCGTACCGAGGTGGCCCTCGCCGCCAGGCCCGCGCCGCCGCGGGCTCGTCACTGCGGCGGCGACACCGTACGTAGTACGTACCTGTCTAGCTTTGATTAACACTTGTAATCAAAGGTATCTAGTTATTATTGTTCAGAATAAAACCGGAGGACAAACGGAACAAACCGATAATAACTAAAACAACTAAATTTGAATGTTATTGTAATCTATTACTAATGTATATATGTCAGTAAAGTACAATATAAACACACATTCAGTGAAAAGATAACTCTTATTTTTTTGAGTGAAAACTTCTTTTGGCGCGCCTCAGACAGATTTTTCGTGGGCTGTGAATTGAATTCTAGCGTCACGCGCGGAAATGATAAGAAGTCTTCGGGTAAACTATTATATTATACGGCTATTGACAATCTAGAAATGCGTCAGCATTTCACATTGGCTATATAGAAATGCGTCAGCGTTTCTAGATGGCCGTGCTCATGGCCACGGCCTCCGGTTTCACCCGCGTAATTTCCAAAGTAAGCTATCAAAAATTCATAGTTATAAGTTTTCACTTCTATCGGCATTGACTATGACTGCCATTTTTTTTTTCATCATATTTTCGATTATTTTTCAGCAGGTTCAGTAACGGCAGTAAATAACGCTGTTAAAAAATTTTCCAATGTAAAAAATAACTGTCTTTTTACTACATTATTTTGAGCTACGCAAATAGTTGAAATTTTCAAGAAGTTACCATTTTAATCAACAATAATATTTTTTTTAACCTGCACACTTAAATTCATTCACAAGTGCTACATGAATACCACGCCCTTTGTCTACACCAGCGCCATTGTAGAAGATTTTTGAACTGTTATTTCTAGCATACAGCTGGGCACTTTTAAAATGTTCTACCATATGAGATGACACTCCTTACCTCAACCTTCCATATGTATCGTGTCAAGTCCAAAGGCAACTTACATCTCAGTGTTGGCTGTGATTTCAGTAGTCAGGTGTTAAAAGGTAGATATTTCCAATAAAACCCAGCGTTTGATTATATAAACATTCTCAAATATTTATTAACCAATTTACATAAAATCATTATGTACATGTTTCACATAGCTTCAGTTTACACGAAACCATAACATCTCACATTGTGGAGGGCCTTCTGTTATCAGATATAATAAAACGAAGCACCAAATTACGATATACAATATGTTAATCTTTTGCAAAGCTCTTTATACACCGAAAACTAAAATTCATCAATATAGGTATCTGCAATATTCAATACTCCGGCTCGATGCCCCAGTCCGGGGCACTCGGGTGACAGCTGCGGGCATTACACCTCCGATGGAGGAGTTTGGGTCGAGGACGTATTTAGGCATTTACTTAATAACAATGAAATACTTTGTAGATTCAAACATCACACAATTCAAAGAATGAAAACCCACAGTTGTTAGTTTTTCTCATTCTCAATCACTGTTTCTCCAGAATCTTACACTAGATTACGTGTGCAAGATGTTTATCTGACGTCCCGCCGTGAACTATTACAAATAATGTTACAATTTAAAACTTAAAATCTTTATTTACATGAAACATACCGCAGCCGTCGGAGCACACAGAGCGCGGCGCCGGCGGCTGACGTACTCAACTCTATGTGCTCGGTTAGTTCTTAGTTCTACCTCAACATAAATAACATTACAAGTGAAGTAGCCAACGAAACAAACCCGTTCCAATGATGTTATTCCAGGCGTGGAGTAGTTCCCCCGACGCCCGAGCCGGCTGGCGGCGCCACCGGCGGGCCGGCTCAAACAAACATACTAAATAACATCTCAGCTAACGTTTGAAGCAATTAACAAATCTTACGACTACTCTTAACGAAATGCATAATATTATCGAATAGGACTACGAGCTAGATTCACAAAATGCCTAATTTCCAAAATATATAAAATAGTAACACTGAAGAGCAAAAACATATAAAAATAATTTGAGAATAATTTAGGAGGCGGGGGGAGCGGGGCGGGGCGCGGGCTCGATATGTTAACACGTGAATGTTCGCTCAACAGCTTATATATGACTAATATTACCCACGCCCCTCCGCCCCCGCCCGCGCCCCGCACCGCGGCGCGGCGCTGACCATCGGCCGACGCGCGGGCTCGTTAAGTACAGTCCGTCGGGTATTTACATCGCGAGCGAATATTATAAATACATCGATATTACACTAAATTCAAGACGAAAAATATAAAACTTGGACAGTTTTATACATTCGGGAATGTTGCTGGAAATTATCATATCACTTTTCAAATATTCACATTGAAAAGAACAATTTTATGGAAACCTGTACGAGGAAGGATATAAACGTTGTTTCGAGCGGTCTCGGGCGCCCTCCCCAGCGGCCCGCGGCGGTTCCTACTCGTGTATCCGTATACCCACCGGGAATATTCCCTAACTAATGATTACTAGTTCACACTCTAAGTAGCGAATTATGAAAATAATACAGAGAAATATAGTTTCGACTCGAGATTGTGATAATACTGAGACATCTCAATCGAAGGACTAAAATAAACCCTATCCATTTATTAGTTAGGTTCAGTTACGATTGGTTAGTCGTGTAGGTTGCATTGTCGAGCAACTTTGCATTAATTTAGATGAGTTCCGTGTTGCGACGGTGGCGCCCCCGGCGCGCGCCGCGGCCGCGGATGGAGCGCTCGTCTCATTACAGTGGAATGTGCACAAACTACAGATACGTAAACAGCGCGCCGTGTCCGCGGGACTGTCTGTCCGTGCTCACGGGCGGCGGGCGGGCGGGCGGGGCGGGGCGGGCGGTCGCAGCGACGAAAAATAAAGTAGAAAAGAAATAAGATTTCAAGAGGAATTGTAAGCTGAGTGTCGTTTCGACCGAACCACCTCTAGATATCGGCATCCGTAACCTCACAGAATGTGAACGGAAAATTATCATCCAAGAATCACAGTAGACATCACCCAGCCACGCACACTCCGCTCCCGCCCCGATCGCCAAATAAGAAATGTAGAATCCATTCCGTCCCTACGAGCAACCGATAAATAACTAACTGCACTTCACTTCACAGGCGCCCGGCGCGCGGGTCCGGGAGTTTCCGGATTTACATATTGTGTGTTGCAGTCTCAACGGGAAACGGAAGTAACAAAAAACGTTTCCATTGTATTTACATCCGACAGCTCGGTTGGTCGGAGGCGCCGGGCCGGGCGCGCCGGCGCGCTCGCGAGCGGACACGCCGGCGCACGGACAGGCCGGGGGCCGCGGCTGGCCGCGGGCGGGGTAGCGCGCGAGCGGCTGCGGAGCGCCGCCGTCAGTGGAACAGGTCGGGCGGGAAGGCGCTCACCTCGGCCTGCTCGAGCACGGGCGCGCCCTCGCACACGTACGACACGCGCACGCGCAGCCGCAGCGGGCTCTGCGGGGGGAGGGGGACATTAACATGGAACAATGCTGCCTCACTTTCTTACATTATAAATATAACACAATTTACAATAAAACTTTGTGAAAAGTGAAAAGAAATATGAGATGACATAAGTAGCGTCAGAATCGAGCGATGGCTGAAGCAAACAATCTGACCCGCAGCAGACTGCTAGTAAAGTAAGAAACCCGTCCCGAACCACGTGACCGTTTGACAATGGACGGTAGTAAGTATCAAGATTGATGGATTTTTTTCTGCAACTACCCTCATATCTATACTATCTTTATTAATATTATAAAGCTGAAGAGTTTGTTTGTTTGAACGCTAGGATCTCGGGAAGTAGTGTTCCGAATTGAAAGATTCTTTTTCTATTGGATAGTCCATTTATCGAGGAAGACTATAGGCTATAGAGTATAGAACATAACGCTACTATTAATAGAAACGGAACATGAATCAAGAATGTAACAAAAACGGGGGAAAATGTTCCTTTTTGAGAGTTTTCGTAGTGTGCTTTGACATGACAGCTTGACAGCATGTGTCTCAGATTGCGTCATTGAATATAAACCTTTGCTAATCAAATTTGTTTCTAAATCTGAGTTGGTACGACCAATTTCCGCCAGGTGGCGCAGCAGGTAGCTGAAGAGGTGTTTTGTTTGAAAGCGATATTATCAGGAATGACTGAACCGATTTCAAAAACTCTTTCACCGTTGGATATGTACGGGATCCCGATGAGTGCTATATAATGTACCACGGGCGAAGCCGGGCCGGACATCTAGTCATATATAAAGATGACACAATTATGTTTATCGCTACTTAGCGAGTGATGAAGTTAAATGAGTAAGTGGTGAAGGTGAACGAGTGGTAAGTGGCACGAGGCACGCACCCGGGCGGGGTTGTGGATCTTGAGCAGCTGCGTGATCTCGGCGTGCGGCGCCAGCGCCGTGCCCGACGGGGACTGCATGTCCAGCTGCAGCGTCTGCAAGCGAGAGCGGCCGCGGTCATACACGTGACAGTTACACGGGAATCACACTAAACAAGAGAGACGAGACGAACGGTACCCGTGCCTGATGGTAAGCGACACAGTGATGCGCAACTATTGAAACATTGGCGCTGCACTGCGCTCGCCACCCAGACTTATAAGATGTTTTATCTCTATGCCCTGTAAGTTCACTGGAAACATTGCCCTTCAAACTAGACCTGTTTTCACATTACTACTTGTAGGTAGAATAACTAGCAAAGGTGTGGCATTTCTCCAGATTGACTCTGCAAAGAGTCCTGTACAGTATACTACCACTATTACAAACAAATAGTATCCATTCTTAAAATTTTAAAATAAAATACAGTGCAAACTCCACGTAACGATTTAACGGCAAACTCCTTAAAGCGTCGAAATCATTTGGCTCTGGTTGGTTTAGCTTGTCTTCCATACAATTGTTACAATAATTCGACTGTCGAATCATGTAACAACTTTCTAAGAAATTCGTTCTTTTGTTTACAAATTGGGATTGCTTGCACGTATAGATTGTCATTGACCATGACTAAGTAGGAGTTATCTTTACGTTATCATATTCTTAGTTGCTTACAAACTTTTAAACTGTAAACATGGCTACTAAAGGAAAATCACTGTGTATTAACGAAAAAGTTTTACTGATACGCGCAATAGAGACGGGAGAGAAGATAAGAGAAAGCAGCTAAATTATTGGAAAATTACTTCCTTTGTCGCCAAGATGGCTCAATCATGCAAGATATGAATAAAATAAGTAAAAAAAATACAAAATAATTACTGGTGCAGCAAAAGACGCCAGACAAAAATAACAGACTATACGCAATAGCGTTCAAATAAGATTATCTTCTATATACGTAACTTCTAGATAACTACTAACACTATTTTTAAATAAACTTTTCTTTTTCGAATTCTAATTTTTCTTAACTCCATTTAACGACAACTCTCTATAACGCCATAAAATGGACAGTCCCTTCAGTGTCGTTATATAGAGTTTGCACTGTATTAATATATACGATGATAATTGGCATATTGATATGCGTTCAGTATTTCGTATTTATTACAATCGTAATGACCAATGTATTTTTTTTACAATCGTAACTTTACTATGTATCAGTTTCTAAGAACTCACGGTAACCATATGAAGGTTAATCGATAATTCAGCATTTTAATCAGTATTTGAAAGTAGTAGTAATCTTGGGACCAATTTAATACTGTTTTAAACTTCCGGTCCTGTAATCTGGGTCAGCTGTGTCCTAAACTCGTGAGGTAGTATGATACCAGAACCAGTTTGTCAGCGTTGCGTATGTTGCAATAATGTCTCTCTCTTCGCGTGTGGAATGAGTTTAGCTAATATTTCACATACATTTGGTAGCTCAAGGTAACAGCTAACGTAAGTATGTATGTAGAAGACGTGGGCAAAATCGCCTTAGCGAGGTCCTTTTTATTTCGCTCCCAATATTTATCAAGTAAATGTTTTTTTTTAAATATGGAAAAGTAGGGCAAGGAGGCAAAATTAGGAATTGTGTTTTGTTGTTGTGTAGTAGTAGTTAGTAGGTGTTGTGTAGTTGTGGGTAGTAGTAGTTCGTATCGTGTAGTATATAATTAGGTAATGAATTAAAGATCTGAATCTGAACTATTAATGAATTAAAGATCTGAATCTCTGAACTATTAATGAATTAAAGATCATTTAATTAATTTTATATACTATTTTCGGTTCTAGTTACATTATAAATGTAATTTATATTGTTTAATTTAAGTTGACGTGTAAAATAATATTTTATTAATAAAGAATATGAATGAGAGGGGTCTCAGAGGAGTGGTGGAAGTTACCCTGGGCACGGCGCACTGGAACAGGAAGTCCGTGAGCGCGCGCTCGCTGGTGGCGCGCATGGTGAGCGTGGCGCTGCCGCCGCCGCCCGCCGCCTCCAGCACCACGCGCACGCCGCCGCGCTCCAGCGCCGGCACCGTCACCGCGCCCGCCGGCGCC
This sequence comes from Ectropis grisescens, assembly GCA_017562165.1. Classification (NCBI taxonomy): domain Eukaryota; kingdom Metazoa; phylum Arthropoda; class Insecta; order Lepidoptera; family Geometridae; genus Ectropis; species Ectropis grisescens. The sequence goes on along the minus strand of CM029776.1, from coordinate 6,352,393 downwards.
GGCGCCGCTGGGGAGCACCACACTCACTGATCATGTGTTTTTCGAGACTAGCGACCTCACCGAACGGCTCTAGTCACTAGTGTCCAGCCTGAAATACTCCTCTCTACATAGCGACATGCGCAAATACATTTCTCCCACATAAAAAGGATCAACTATAATACGAAAATTAACTTGGCTGGCCACACTGCCGTGTATCTAGATATTATTCACAAAATGTAAGAGGTCAAACTGAAAAAATGATCATTGGCTTTAAACCTAAAGCCTTGGATTTTATTTCAACATCCATAGTAGCCTGTACATTCGGCTCGAAGGACCATACCGGGTGCGACAATTCCTTGTAGGGACCTCAATCTATCGGCTAAAGATAACCGATGTCGCGATAGCAATCTGCTGTCCACCAGCTTGTTACATAAACCAAAGTACACTAGGATAAATCCGGCTCGAAGGACCATGTATAGGCTAGTATGGGTGCCAAAATCGACTATTAACGCCATCTAGTTCCGACTAAGGTTAATAATTTGTACAGGCTTTGCAAAATATCTAACAAAACGTAGTAGTGTTGGCAGAGAAGAAGAGAAGGAGGTCCTCTTACGTGCGGGCGCGGGCGCGGGCGCAGGCGTGGACGCGAACAGGCCGTCGAGCAGCAGCGAGGCGGGCGCGGCGTCCGGCGCGGGCGCGGGCGGCGCGGGCGCCGGCGCCAGGTCCAGCCCGCTCAGCAGGTCCAGGATGTCCTGCGGGCAGGAGGTGCCGCGTCACTGCCGGCCTCCGGAACCACGGGCCGGGCTCATACTACTTACGAGTACGAACGGCAAGCTCGCCATATTTGTAAAAGTAGCATTTTGTTTTATTTTTAAGTTATAAGTGTGTATGTAGTGAAGATAGTGAATGTTGGTAAGCTGAAGCGAGTGTGGTATAATTCAGTGAAGGCAATGAGTGTGATGTGTATGAAATGAGCGCAAAGTAGTACTCGTAATTAAGTGTGAGGATTGCTAACGTCCAAGGTTTGAGTTGATAGTATTAATTTAAAGTTTAATTATTACTGAATGCGCCCAATCGCGACGGTTCTGAAAAGTGCATTAAATGTCGAGAAATAATTAAAATAAACCAAGCGCCGACAGAATTGACGACTCATAGCGTGTTCAGTTATCATCGAGCAGTGAGTGTAGTGGAGACAGTGTAAGGGCACGCATGAAGGCAGCGCTGCACTCACGTTGGCGGCGGGCGCGGGCGCGGGCGCGGGCGCGGCGAGCGGCTCCGCGCCGATGATCAGGTCCAGCAGCGCGTCCTGCGCACGGGTTACATCATGTATATCAATCATACACTAACTCTCAAGATATAACAAAATATTGTCAACATTGGAACTCCATAATAAAACAATAATGAAAACTGTTTTAACTGAAGGATTTGGATTTGAGAGTATCCACGTAATCCCGCACTATCGTCGTTGCTAAGGTCAGAGTGAATAGGTACCTTCTAGGTCAACGTGCGTCATCTTCGACCACACCGTCGCTTACCATCAGGCGAGTTGGTGGTCAAACGCGGACCTATATGCGATAAAAAAAACAGTTTTAAAGTAAAAGTAGAAGACATCCACAAAAATTATGACATTGAATTATAGTGCTGCATCATTTAACATTTGGGTCACACTGTCAGGAGGGCGTGGCAGGTAAATTTGTGTTACCCGACAACAAAATCTTCTTGGTTTTGGGCGAGTTCAAATAAACTCTATTACCACAAAAAAAAATGGATTTACTTTAAATGGCAGAAGACAATATGTTTCACAGGCTTACAAAGTTTACATTATATTGATAACATTGGCTACATTTCCGAGGTATGGTATCCCTTACCTGTTGCAGTTGCGACACGTTGGATTAGAAAATTTAAGAATTGTTTCTTCAAATGTTGGGGGGATCGGGCACCGGTAACATTGGGTGGTTTGACGGCGGCGTTAGTCGTCATTTTGTCGACGTGAGAACTGTTCGTTGTATATAGGAGCATGAGAGAAGCGCGTACCTGCGGCGCGGCGTCGCGCGGCGCCGGCTCGGGCTCGGGCTCCGCCCCCGCGGGCGCGCGCTCGGCGCCCTCCATGGCCGGCATGCGCTCCAGCAGCGCGGGCCGCAGGTGCGCGTGCTGCCTGCGGGACGAGATCACGTTCCATTACGAAACACAGCTCCAAAATATTATACGTATTATTCAAGTATTAATTTCTTTTCTTAAGCTTTTACAATATTGATACATAAAAACCTAAACAGTCACCAGCAGCGGGGCAGGGCCCAAGCTCCCGGTGGTTAGGACTGCAGAGAGAGGAACCTCCTGACAATGCGCGCTGTGTCGAGGATGACCGCCGCGTGGATTTAAACCCTGATCCAACCGTCTAGCAAAGGTCTCTAAAGGTATTATTATTTCAAGTTTATCCTGTCCCTGCAAAAACGAACGGTTCTATCTTGTGCTAATGTCGCCCATTCTACTAAATAACTGTAGAGTAAGAATGCAGTTAAGTTAATCCATGCGGAAGTTCACAACGTCGCTTTGATTATGTAGTATAAACTTAGTGATTTTTCCAAAGCGTTCAATCTATCTGACTACGGGCTAGGGAAACAAAAACGTAGTCATGCTGGTATTTGCAACTTCCCGTTAAGGAAGCTATTATTTACGTAATTGGTTTCTGTCAACTTTAGTACACGATGTAGGTTCCGTTATATTAACGACTTAAGGTGTGTCCCAGGGCTCTCATTTCGGACCTGTGTTTCTCATCGGATTCATTATTACATTACTATTTACATTATTACATTATTGTGTAACAAAATCATGTCAGGATCAAATGTTTAGAGACTAGTAATCCATAAGATAATCGAACGAAAGGGTGAGATGAAAATAGGAAGCCTTAGGTTACAGATTTGTTTAAGCATTTTTTTAAAGTTCTCAAAACTATAGAAGCAGTGAGAGGTGTGAGAGCTGTAGAGGAGGTGGAAGGTGGGTACTCCTATTGTGGTATCTACCTTCCATATTTTTTATTAAGAAAATATAAACCTATTTCAACTAGTCTAAGTACAAACAAATCTTGTAAAAAAAAACAACAAATTGTAATGTGACGAGTCTGTGTAATGGCGTTCATACTATGTACTTGGTTTTTGAGAATGTTACTTCCATGACAATAAATAATATTCTATTGTATATATTCTGTATCGCGGCCCACCTGTAGAGCTGTCCGAGCTCGACGCCGCGCTGCTGCAGCTCGATGTGTATGTGCGAGCCGAACGTGTCGATGATCACGCGGATCTTGCTGGAAACAACACATATACCATTTTAACAAAATACTCACAAAGCGGACGTAACATTTTTATGAATAACATTCTAAAATCCCAATTCACAATTCAAAAAAGTCATTAATATGTCAAGTTTTGCCCTAAAACTAATTCCCGAGGGAATACTTCGATCTGTCCTGCTCTTGCTCCCGGCGTTCCCCACGTTGAATGGCAATGGTGAACCTTTGCTCCGGGAAACCAGCCAGACCGGGAAGTCCCGTATTCATGCAGCCGGCGCTCAGATCTAGAATCTCCTCCGAGTCCTGGCTCCCCTACGACCCAAGGTCTCCCCGGGGACAGGTACAAGTTGGTGCAGCGACACTACACGAGCACTTCTCCCTCGTCTTCTCCGCAGCATCGTCTGTAGCCGCGGACGGGGAGTGGGCAGTGCTACCTCAGGGGACTGCTGACGTCTTCAATTGTTTATCACGTAGATTGTTGAGTGTTTAAGTTAGTCAGCAGTTTAAAGTAGACGTAGTGGTGAGTGTGTGGGAGGGGCGCACTCACTCCTGGCTGGCGCTGCCGGTGAACCTGGTGGAGAGCTTGGCGAGCGACAGCAGCAGGTACTCCTTGCTGGCGATGGACAGCTGGTTGCACCACAGCAGCTTCTGGTAGACGTCGATCACGTGCTCCTCGCTCGGCCGGACGAACTCGTCTGGAATCAAGCGGTATGAACAGTACAGAAGAGACTTTAAAAAAGGACAAAAATCTGTCTGGATAAATCCATCCAACATTCACGCAAATTTTGCTATATTTCCGTTTAACTACCAAACCGCAAGCAAGTCGACAACGAGGCGATGTTAGATATTTCACGAAGCTAAACTTCCGCCGTAAGAATAACTGAACTGAAACTGAAATCTCGGTGAGGTGGTGTTTTCCATGTCGAATCAAATGAAAAGCTGTGTGATGTAAAGTTCAGTTGTTTTGGGACCAATCTCTAAAGCAGTTTATAATAATCTGTGTTCCAAATTTCAACCCGACCCTTAGCAAAGTTTAAGAATGATCGATCGTGTAAAGTATTCCCGTGTGTAGTGGTTGGTGTGGGCGAGAGAGAGAGGGGTATAGTTACCGACGCCGTCCTCGTCCACCATGGAGATGGCGCTGCTGTCCTCGGACACCAGCAGGTCGCCGAACTCGCCGATGGTCCACGCCGCCACCTGCGACACGGGCGCCGTCACACACACGCACAGACACACGCTACGCACACATTCTTATATGTGGTCGGGTTTAGCTCATCACTCTTCTACATTTTCTAGGAGCTGGTGCTAAGTAGCACTGAATCATTTGCTGCATTAAAAGCTTTTGATGTGACAACGTTGTCCGTCCGTGCGACGAACCTACTTTACAGACAACCAATTTTGAGTGACAACGTCTAATATAACGATGAACGCTGCCTTCATGCACGAAAGTGTTCCTTCGGGAGTCCGTGTCTACACAGTGAGAAGGTCATTAGGAGTCAGTGCTTTTCTAATACTACTCCTGTCGTTGAAGCGATACGCTGTTTGAGGAATAAATATGCTACTGTGGAAATAATGCGGAAAAATTGAAATGCTGTGATCAGTTGACGGCTTCGATGCCAAATTTGGCGCTCACGCCGAGATATAACGGCAAGTGGTAAAATGCTCATCGAAAAAGTGTCCCGTTACGTCCATTGACCCGTTACGCTCAATGTACGCTTGTACGTCGCATCTATCAATGTTTTGTTTTGCCGCTGTCACGTTAATCTATCGTCCGTAAGCCGACTTTACAGCCAGCCAATGTTTTCGTTCGGAATGCAAAATGTTGGTAGTCAGTTAGTGTGTCGGCCGAGGGCCGGCGTCACCTGCAGCAGCGGCTGCTTGTCCGCGGCGAGCGCGGCCGCGGCGGCGCGCTCCAGGGCGCTCCACAGCCGCATGGCCGCGTACGCCTGCCGCTCCAGCGCCGCGCTCGAGATCAGCTGGATGGTGGACGACACCGTGTCGTCGCGCAGGTAGTTGCCCGCCTGGGAACAACAATGACACACTAACCGTACTGACTACAGCACGAACTGCTCCGTTCATTGCATTACAAACAATCGCACACGTATTGTTTCTGTTACCAACCAGGGCGAAACAGTGCTTAGAAATTTGATTTTTATGTAGACACGACAACAAATGAGGTTTGATAACAATTTGATAAAACAAAAAATACGTGTCCTATATTTATCCATAATTTACCTGACGGACTCATTAGAACGGTATATTCTACCCAGTCATCATCTCAACTATCATTGCTGGTCTGTCGGCTGTCTACACTTTTCGCCCAATATCATCCAAATGGGGTATCTCCAATGCTAGGTCATATGTATACCTTAAGAAGTTTAACCCAGAATCTGTTTCGCGTCCTCGCCACCGTGGCACCGCGGTATCGTGTAAAGGGGAGCGGTATCGAGCGTCACCTTGAGGAAGACCCGGAACAGCGTGTCGAGGTGCCACTTGGTGTCGGGCGCGTGGCGCTCGGCGGCCAGCACCAGGGCGCTGGAGCAGTGCGCCTTGAACTCGGCGTCGGAGCGGTCCAGGAAGGCCAGCAGCTCCTTCACCATGCTGCGGATGTTCTGCGCGTTCACCAGCGCGAACGACAGCTCCATGGCGCGCCGCCGGATCGACACGTCCGGGTCCTGGGAACCACGCATCCACATATGCTTACTTATATTCGACATCCGCGACAATGTCAACAAGCCGGCAGGTCAGCCTACCATCCCTGATCCGCCGGGTCGATACGTCCGGGTCCGTGGGCACACACATCAGGCTAGTACGTAACCATTACACAATGGAAAATTTGAAATGAGTAGAAACACTTAAGCAAATTACCATGAGGCATTAAAGGATACTGGCGTGGTGTTGTTGCCTACCTGAGTTTTTTGAAGCGAAAACTTTTTGGCGCACCACGCACAGTTTTTTCGCGTTAGCTCGTTTTCAGCGTCAGCTCAAGCAACGCTCGTAAATGGAGAAAATCTTCGGGTGAACACGGGACCATGGCTATCTAGTTTAGAATAGAAGGCCGTGCTTAGAAGACTCAATTAAGTCTTCTAAGCATGGTGTTGCTTGAGCTGACGCTGAAAACGAGCTAACGCGAAAAATCTGTGCGTGGTGCGCCAAAAAGTTTTCGCTTCAAAAAACTCTGGTAGGCAACAACACCACGCCAGTATCCTTTAATGCCTCATCATTTAGACGACAACGCTTAGAAGATTTATACCAGACTAGCAGCGTCCTCCGGTTTAACCCGCGTAGTTTCCAAAGTGAGCTATCAAGTTATAAGCTTTCACTTCTATCGGCAGTGGCTGTGACTGGCCCGGCAAACGTTCCCACCTTGAGGCACTCGAGGATGGTGTTCCGGTGGCGCTGCACGGCGGAGGTGTCGGCCGCCACGGTGCGAAGCAGCGTGTTGAGCGCCACGTAGCGGATGTTCTCACCTTGAGGCACTCGAGGATGGTGTTCCGGTGGCGCTGCACGGCGGAGGTGTCGGCCGCCACGGTGCGAAGCAGCGTGTTGAGCGCCACGTAGCGGATGTTCTCACCTTGAGGCACTCGAGGATGGTGTTCCGGTGGCGCTGCACGGCGGAGGTGTCGGCCGCCACGGTGCGAAGCAGCGTGTTGAGCGCCACGTAGCGGATGTTCTCACCTTGAGGCACTCGAGGATGGTGTTCCGGTGGCGCTGCACGGCGGAGGTGTCGGCCGCCACGGTGCGCAGCAGCGTGTTGAGCGCCACGTAGCGGATGTTCTCACCTTGAGGCACTCGAGGATGGTGTTCCGATGGCGCTGCACGGCGGAGGTGTCGGCCGCCACGGTGCGCAGCAGCGTGTTGAGCGCCACGTAGCGGATGTTCTCACCTTGAGGCACTCGAGGATGGTGTTCCGGTGGCGCTGCACGGCGGAGGTGTCGGCCGCCACGGTGCGCAGCAGCGTGTTGAGCGCCACGTAGCGGATGTTCTCACCTTGAGGCACTCGAGGATGGTGTTCCGGTGGCGCTGCACGGCGGAGGTGTCGGCCGCCACGGTGCGCAGCAGCGTGTTGAGCGCCACGTAGCGGATGTTCTCACCTTGAGGCACTCGAGGATGGTGTTCCGGTGGCGCTGCACGGCGGAGGTGTCGGCCGCCACGGTGCGCAGCAGCGTGTTGAGCGCCACGTAGCGGATGTTCTCACCTTGAGGCACTCGAGGATGGTGTTCCGGTGGCGCTGCACGGCGGAGGTGTCGGCCGCCACGGTGCGCAGCAGCGTGTTGAGCGCCACGTAGCGGATGTTCTCACCTTGAGGCACTCGAGGATGGTGTTCCGGTGGCGCTGCACGGCGGAGGTGTCGGCCGCCACGGTGCGCAGCAGCGTGTTGAGCGCCACGTAGCGGATGTTCTCACCTTGAGGCACTCGAGGATGGTGTTCCGGTGGCGCTGCACGGCGGAGGTGTCGGCCGCCACGGTGCGCAGCAGCGTGTTGAGCGCCACGTAGCGGATGTTCTTGTCGTTGTTGAGCAGGAAGCGGCCGAGGATGTTGACGGCCAGCACGCGCAGGCTGCCCTCGGAGCGGATGTCCATGATGGACAGCACGGTCTCGTAGAGGATGGTGTTGCCCACGTTCTTGCTGGTCTCGGTGTTGGTGGCCACCTGCGCCAGGATGTCGTTCATGGCCTCCGACGACTCCGCGTCGTTCTTGCCCAGGATGCGCAGCAGCCGGAGGATTTTAACCTGCCAAGGACACGCACACGTCACTAGCGCCCTGCGGGTAGAGTCTAGCGCCCTGCGGACCGCGGACATTCTCACCGCTGGGTTCCTACTACTTCTTCTACTAGTTCATACTACTAACTATATTTGTCTGACCATCTGGGGAATGGTGTAGCTTTTTTCGATATCGGTAGAGTGGTTTCATCTTCGAGGGCATGTTTCATCCACGACCTCGCACTTGGCCAGTTTGGCGGAGTACAATCTTCCCTCCCACTTTATACGAGAAGGCCCGAGTTCTAGCAGCGGAACATAACGGACCCTGCAGCCACAGCAATCAAACACTCGTGGAGCTGAATGATTTACTCTAGTCATATAAACGTAATCGGTTTTTATAATAGGACTCAAATGGCATACTTATTAGGCAGTCCGCTCAATGTTCCCACTACTTGGACTCGGGGCTTTTTCTAGCAAGGAGAACGTCGAGAACATAATCCACCACACTGGCCCAGTGCGGGTGTCGCACGATCTGGAAAGATTCTAGGTCACCGCGTCGGTTTTAACACGATGTTTTCCTTCTCCATTACACATTATTCCGAAAAGACAGTGGTGCGTTTGGGGCTCGATGGGCTCGGAAGGACTCAAATATAGCTCGCTAATCTATTTTATTTCATAATTGAATACAAAAAATATAAAAACAAACATTAGTTTTATCACTCAAAGATAACTCAACTTGTGAATTATAGAAAATATAGAATATATTAAGAACGCTACGATTGTCGATAAGATAACCACGTGGTGAAGTAAATTAATGTTGAAATCAAAGGACCCCAACGCGATACAAACAAACAAAGAACCCGACTGCAGAGATAACACTCAATATCTCGAAATAGATAAAATATATTCCGATAAACTTATTTTCAGATGCCCTGAAATCTGTTTGTTTCACTTTTGAAACATATCTAAATATGCAAGAAATATAAATAAATATCAACACATTTTTCGCTCCATCGGCAACGCGGACTGCATCATCGATTAACATCGAACGAGCGAGCGATATATCAATGATATAAAAGTCTTGTTTTATGTAAGCCTATAACTAACTATAGCTGGGCTAATAGCAAAACGAGGGAACGGCGGTATTGCTCGATGATTTACACGTGCCCCAATCTGTTAAAAGTTACCAGGTAATCCGCCGAGGATGGTTTCTCGAGGGAGACCACAGATTGGCGAAGCGTGGTGTAGGTCACTTAGACTCGATGGACTGATGACATTTAGAAGACGGCTGATGAAGGTTGGAAACCGTAAGACCGGATCGAGCTGAGTGCCGTGTCATGGGAGACCTATGTCCAGCAGTGGAGGCATAAAGTCTGGTCCGGTACTAACTGGGGTCGTGCGGGGGTCCACCGCCGAACGAAAATGGTCATAGCTTTGATATTGTTCTCTCTTGAATAGAAAAGCCAAAGCCGATTTAGTTCGGCGGTAGAAGCCCGGGTAACGTGAGCATTTCTCCCAATCGTCGTTAACGGCGGAATTAACATGTATAAACTAAAACCTTATTCGTCAAAAAAATAGAGTAGAGATTGCATCGTTACCTGTAGGAATGGGTCTGAAACTCCGCTGACGTCATGCTCCGGCGAGTACCCCGCCAGGATGAGGTTCTTCAATATTCGCACCAAGTTTGGAACAATCTACAATCAAACACATGTCTTAAATACCTCGTACACAAGACGCATTTCGGCGTGGCACCCATTTACACATAGACGCAGGTTGCAAAGCGGAAAGAAAAACAAGTTTACGATATACCAGGCGGGGCTCAACAGATACTTCTATACATGGTCTCCAACCAAACACACGGCGGGCTGAGGACGAACACTGGACTCTGCGCTGACGTCACAGATAATACAGCGGGGTTTTTTAATAATTTTGTGACGTGACCAAAAAATAATACAGCAGTGAAATGAAGTTGTATGTCAAATTTTTTTTTCTTAGCCAGGTTTTAGCTCGATTTTGATTTCAGGTATCAAATAATAACGTAAGTATTATCGGGTCCTGCGCCGTCTGCCATAACCCAAAGTCCGCTGAGTAGTACAGGCTACTTGATACCGGCTACCAGGTCCTTTTATAAAATAAAGTGAAATGATGAAATCAAAATCTCTACCTGAGACTGCACTGCGCATGTCACCCGGACATATAAGTTTCATCTGTTTACTAAATACATTATTCTAAGAACATGGAACATTAGAAGAGTCCCTGGCGGACGTAAAAAGAAACAACTTTTTCCATACATCCGCAGGCGTTGACGCGACTGACGCTGACGGAGCCAGTGTTCGTACTGCGCCCTGCAAGATGCGGCCACACCGACACGGATACAACAGCTAATATACGTGGGAGCCACAGCGGGCCGCTCACTATACTGATCTCGCTATTTCAAATTACTATTTATATAATATTTAAAATTACTAAATTATATTGTAATTTCATATATATTATTATGATCGATCTACTAATAAAAGGTATCTATAATAATCTGAGTAAAAGTTATATGTATTTCCAAAACGCGACAACAAACATGGCGGAAAGTCATAGATCAAAGGTGAAACTTGGCTCTTAGTTAACAGAAATTGATATTGAAAACATTATGGAGGACTCGGTCGCGATATGGTTTTACCTCCCGATATATAACCTCCCGACGCGACGTCACGAGACCGCCGCGGCCGCCGCAGCGCGAGCGAAACGCTCGGATGGCCGGAGGGTTTCAATTACATATTTAGATCGTGATTGAGTCCTATATAATGTATTCGATACGTGTAAAAATGACAAAAGCTCAAAATATACACGACAAATATTTTACGATAAAAATATACACCCATAAAAATAGTATACACAATTATGTAGTTAAATGATTTACATCTATGACTTGTCATTGGTGGTTCGACCAAGACGCCATCTTTGTTGACGCTCCACTTTCGAACCGTGAATCAAACGTTAGTTACGTTCTGTGCTACTTTTATTCCCAACTAGTGTTTCCCAAAATACGTTAGTATGTGCTACATGAGATGAAATTCCATAATCCAAATGAATACTTATATTATCTATTGTTACATTATTGTAGTGCTAATCTATATCTACTCGAATAGTTTCCTCATAAACTATTTAAGGATATCGCCCTGTGAATTAAAACATAGTGCCAAGACGAAACTTGGTCGCAATGGAGCCCATGTATATAATATATACGGTTATACAAGTTATGCATATAACCAGCAAAACGACACTCATGCTTCGTTTGTTTGGAGACGTCGCACGAAACGCTCAGAGTTACATAGCTCAGACTACAATGATTTAGGCACTCGGTATGGTAGTCAAACGATTTTGAGATTTCGATTTATATGTTTACATCAGGATTTGCATTGTCCTGTTAAAATTTTCCGGAAGACCTTTGGAACACTCGCTTCACAGAAGTCATTTCAAAGAGTTCATATAACAATAGTAAACATGTGTGCGCAGTACGCAGCCCACTGCGCGGTCGCGGTAGGACGCTAGGACCGAGTGTAGTACATAACTCGCGATGTATCGCGTTTCGTGCGACGTCTCCAAGCCGAGAGTACGAGTAAGGGAGCGGGGGGTTACCTCGCGCTGTCCGCTCTCCTACGGGACAACAAACACAGTTCATTAAACATTGCCTTAATCCATCACGGCTGGTCACGTTTCATAATAACGGGATGGTTGTATTATATGGCGGAGCGAGTTCTCGATATTTCGATGCTGTTCCATGCACTATTTCAACGGGTAAACTAAAGAATGAAAGAAGTTTGGTCACTTCCAATCACGAGTGGACGTATCGCACTACTCTTTGTCTCTGCTTGAGATTAGGAACTATGTCAACTCCCTCTCGTCAGTTTACCCGAGAACATGGCGCATGAAACTGCAGCGAAATATCGAGGACTCGCTCCACTGTATAACCGCGGTTAATTTCCCATCTATACTAATATTATAAAGCTGAAGAGTTTGTTTGTTTGTTTGTTTGTTTGCTTGAACGCTAGGATCTCGGGAAGTACTGGTCAGAATTGAAAGATTATTTTTCTATTGGATAGTCCATTTATCGAGGAAGGCTTTAGGCTATAGAAAATAAATCTACTATTAATTGAAGCGGAGCATGAAACAAGAATGTAACAAAATCGGGAAAAAATATTCCCCTTTTGAGAGTTTTCGTACGTTTCGTGCTTTGACATGACACATGACAGCATGTGTCAAAGATTGCGTCATTGAATTTCAGTAATCTGTGCCTCGAATATAAACCTTTGCTATTTTTTTTTTCTAAATCTGAGTTGGTACGACCAATTTCCGACAGGTGACGTAGCAGGTTGCTGAAGAGGTTTTTTGTTTGAAATTGATATTCTCAGGAATGAGTGAACCGATTTCAGTCATTCTTTCACCGTTGGATATGTACGGGATCCCGATGAGTGCTATATAATATACCACGGGCGAAGCCGGGGCGGGCATCTAGTAACTAATAATACTGTAATAACACTCCATAAGTCTTGTCTCGCGACCATCGGTACATTTAACAACATAGTTGTTGTACAGCACGAATATTATCATCAAAGCGGTACGAGCGAACAGATTTTTTTATCATCATCAGCATCAGTCCGTCTGCTCTCAACTCACATTTAAAACTCTCCTCTCCGTATTCCAAATATTTGTTAAGGCCGAACTGTTACATACGTCATTCTATGTATACTATAAATGGGACAAAGTGTCTGTTGTTTCATTACGTCGGAAAAACTGAATCTAACTGAAAATTGGACCGTGGATAGATTCGAGTCGAGAATGGCATATAGCCTACTATCTCGAAAAAAAAAGGCAAAGTTGTGCCGGTGTAAGGATGTGTATCCAATACTATTAGAATGTGTGTTTATCACGTAACCGTGGTCTGTTATTCACCTCTTTTTGAGTTTTACAAGATTTTTGCCATCCCAAGGTTAGCTCGTACCTACAGATCGCTTTCACCGATAAGGAACTTGTTTCTATAGTCTTCTTAAACTATGCGTTTCAGCTTTGCTTAGTTTGGGGTCAGATGGTGTTTGTGTGTGAATTGTCCACCGATATTTATTTATTTATTTAAATGGTGTGAACAATAAATAATTTTCAATCATCAATTTCTTCGAAGTTTGTTTTCTTTTTAAACCCTCGGTTCAAAAAGTTTGGTTCCTCTCAAAACTCGGACGAAGTCGCGGGTCTATACAACATGCAACCATTGCTAGTGGTCCATATGCATAGTTATCGTCGTAAGTAGCGCAAGGATTATCAAGCAAGAAGCACACACGTTATCGATAGACAAGGCCGCGGAGCCGCTCTGCGGAGTGACGATAACGGGTGACGTAGTTATTTGCGAGCCTGATTATAGAACGCCCGGCACGGAGGTGTCACCCGTGTTGTGATGCTTCTGTGACACGTGAGTAGGGCCTGCGTGCCCGCGGGGGCCATGGCCCACTGCGGGAACTGGCCCAGAGACATACCACAGGGTTCTAATCTACCCGCATGTTGTGTAACCTAGCCCAGAAAAGATATGTTAACATTCTGACCAACTATCACTATGGGACCAACGCTGAATTTGAATAGAAAAGAAGAAAAGGCAAGTTTGTATAGTGTGGAACAGTACTTAGGCTAATTTTTTTTCGAGAAAATAACGGAATCGGGAGCTGCGCGGGTGCGACCGCGGGGCTCGTAGTAATCATATTTGTGAGTGGATATTATTGTTTCACAAAACGCCATTTAACCACCAACTAAGCAAAACTTTCACTATGGAAACCAATTAACTGAGAATATAATGTAACATCCCTAATATGATAAAATAATATATACATACATACTAGTGGGCCGTTCCGGCTTCGCTCGGATATTGTCATATAATGACAAATAATCGGAATTAAAACTATCCTATCTCTCAAGTTGGATCGAACTGCACATGGTGTGCGAATTTTATTATAATCGGTTAAGTGGTTTAGGAGTCCATTGAGGACAAACATTGTGACACGAGATTTATATATATTAAGATATACGTACCCAAAATTTCAGGTACGTATTTGAAGCAAGCTGTAAACTTGTTACATAGGGCTCCTACCGTACCCCGGCAGCAGCTCTGGCTGGTTGCGTAGCGGGGCAAAACGAATACATATATATTTTTAATTAATTAATTTTTTTTTTATTCAATAAATGTGTTTTTTGTGTTGTGGTTTAACGTTTAAAAAAAACTTTTAAAAGGAACCTATGGTAATTGAGCACCATGGTCTTTGATCTTTCCTGTCTAACTTGATGGTAACACAGACAGGACGACAGTGCCCTACTCGTCTATTTCGAACTAATGTTGAGTCGTAACGCGATGTGTACCGAGCCCAACAGCCGCTCAGGTCGCCTATAAACCTTTAGATGGAGTCGTCAGGTGAACGGCCGATAACGTCGGACGAGGGAACGTAACGAAGTCAGGGCCACGGCGCGAGGGCCCGGGGCCCGGGGCAGGACGAACCAACTTACATATTCATTTAGCACATCATTATTTCAAAGTATTTTCTTGATTACCGTTTATACCTTAATTTTGACATTCAACTGAAGAAATGAACAGGTCTAGTTGCAGTTTGAACGATTGATAGAAAGATTTTAATCTGGGACAACACATAGCCCACTCTTCATCTGAAGAAAAAAGTAAAGTTTGTTTAGGAAATGATCTATTTATTTTCTCTAAAGTCTACACAACACGTGGGCAGATTTAGCAACTTGTAAAGATTGTTGTTTGAGCGGCGGGACCGGGTCCAGTGAGAGTCGCGGGCCGCGGCTTGTTGGCGGACTTATGAACATCATTACACACACATTGGGTTACACAGACGTCGGTACACCCGAAAGGGACGTTGGACTCACCAAGCGGTGGTGTGGGGGCTAGTACCTTGATATCACAATCCTAACGCAAATTCTAATCTACGTAGATATTTATCACAGTAAGATGTATCAGTTTTATGATGACCTGGCTTTAACGATGAAGGGAAAACAGCGTGAGGAACTCCCTCCTTGCGAGAGAAGGCCCCGGATCCCAGAAATGGAAACAAAAAGTGACCCGGTAATGCAGTATCTCAATATATCCCTATTCCCCTTTGTGATGCCCTACTTGAAACGCTTTAGCGATTTTACACATCTTATTTAAAAAAAACCTTACAGAAGACCTTTCTTGAAGGTAAGAATCAAGAAGTGGCGGCTAAGAGCACGCCTGTTATGTACTGAATAAAAAAAACGTCGTGTCAAAAATGCATTTATACATAAATAATAAATAAATATTGGTGGACAATTCACACACAACACCATCTGACCCCAAACTAAGCAAAGCTTGTAATATGGCGGCCAGATAGCTGATATAATACTTATATAGTTCTAAATACATACTTATTATATATAGAAACACCCAGACACAGTGCAAACATTTGAATTCATCACACAAATATTTGCACTGGGTGGGAATCGAACCCACGACCCTCGGCGTCGCAGGCAGAGTTACTACCCACTAAGCCACAGCTACACTAAGCCACTAAGCCACATGAAACAGCTAGTTAATTTTTACGATGTCGTAGTTTGTCCCACAGTGGAAGTAGTTGACAACGCGTCCCTTTCGGGCTAGTACGGGGTTTGTGTGTAACCCAGTTTAATTAGTACTGCGAGCTAGTTAGGCAAAATAGTAGTTCGGTTATTGAGCGATGGAATGAGAACACGAGGCGCGGCCGGCAGCCGGCGCGGACAGATCTATACATAATATCTGTATGTATTTATTACCACTACTATGATCAATTGACGATTTGATCATTGATGATTTGACTGCCCTAGTGGCTTAGTTGGTAGTAGCTCTGCCTGCGAAGCCGAGGGTCGTGGGTTCGATCCCCACCCAGTGCAAATATTTGTGTGATGAATTCAAATATTTGCACTGTGTCTGGGTGTTTCTATGTATAATAAGTATGTATTTAAAACTATATAAGTATTATATCAGCTATCTGGCTGCCATCACACAAGCTTTGCTTAGTTTGGGGTCAGATAGTGTTGTGTGTGAATTGTCCACCAATATTTAAATATTTATATAATTATAAAAAATAATAGCAGGGGCCCGCGGTTTTGCTAAGTTTCCTTTGCCATTATTTTCCCGGGACTAAAAGTACTACACATGTTATGCCACTATATTAATCTTATATCACTATATTTAAAATTTCAAACCAATCCGTTCCGAAGTTCCAACGTGGTTGAGCAACAAACATCCAAACTTTGATATTTATACTATTAGTAGATTATTATTATAATCGCGGAAGTTTAGACATATTAATTTGTAAATGTCTGTTACTTTATCATGCTAAAATTACTAAATAGATTTGAATGAAATCTAGTGTAGAGATATAAGATTATTTTTAATTGAGTTCTTCAGAATACAATTCGACTGTGATTGTAGTCTGTATTATCACAGGCTTCTCTTTATCCCGAAACAATAAACGGTTCCTTAGCGAATGGCCCTTCATTGCACTGCACGACGCGGACCGAATTTATTGAAGGACGAATTATTGAACAAATAGTCACATCTGTCTATCTTACTATCATTAAACCAGCAGAATTACTCTCTTTATGCCTTTCTCTGTTCATTCCATTAGAAGGTGTACGAACATCGGAGCCGTTACGAGAAACATTTATGATTAGTAACAGAGAGGAGATCTCACACTGAGACAGACCTTCGATATCCTCGGTACTTTACAGTCGTTCATCAACCAGCCGAACATTGGCCGAGCTACAGTTGGATAAAATATGGTTGTTCTTAAAATAAAACACACGAGTATTTACAAACGTGGTAATCTGTCAAAATACGGAACAGTGAAATTTCACCTTCATATCTCATGTTAAGAAAGAAATTTCATGATTAGTATATTCTTGACAGATTACCTTCACACGATCACTCTTTTATGCTCAAAGTTCATAGAAGCCTGTTCCTCTCTCACACACACACACTGCGTGTGAGCAGGTAGTCATGATTTGGTATCTGTGACGTGGCGACTCACCTTCTTGAAGTGGTTGAGTGTGTCGGGGCTGTTCTCGCACATCTCGGTGATGAGGGTCACGCCCGTGATCAGCACGCCTGCGAAGATAAGGATTGGCGATTTAGGCTTTCATACATGATCTCAAATTTTAACGTTACTAGATGTCAGTTATTTCTGCATCTCCAGTTGCAGAGTTTGTCTCGACATAGCTGGCGATGTGGCGATGATGATGAGTGATGACGATGAGTTAGCGAGACTGGAGAGAAGGGTTCAGAGGATGGTGGAGGCTCGAGTATGTCTCGACATGTACGGTGACATTGTGACGATGTGTTAGCAAGGCTGGAGAGGGTCGAGGTTCACTGACCGTGGTTCTTCTCCGTGAGCAGGCTGCGAGTGGCGGGCAGGAACATCTCCATGAGGTCGGGCACGCGGCGGATGATGCGGAAGGCGCAGAGCGCCGCCTTCTTCTTGATGTAGGCGTTGGGGGACTTGATGAGGCGCTCCACCTCGGCCGCCAGGTCGCGCGCCATCTCGGGGGACGCGATGGCGCCCAGCGTGCACAGCGCCAGCCCCACCACGAACTGCGTGTTGCTGTTCAGGTCGCTGCACACACACACAAGCCTCACGTCACTGACTTGTTACATCACACTGATGGGTTTGTCCGTTTCCACATGCCTCTGTGACGGTTGCACGGATTTGAATGAAATAAAATGCGCAGTATTAAGTAGGTACAGCACCATCTACTAGCCCGCACTGGGTCATCGTGATATTACGGTTCAGGCCTTGACCAGAGAGAAGGCCCAGAGCACCAATGGGAACGTTTAGTAGGTTGCTTATGCTAAGTACAGTACTTGGATTTACCGATTAGTTTTATCCCGTTTAAAGTTGGTGGTGGCTGTAGAATACTTAATGAAATGATTATTTTGCCCGAGTCGTATTTGGCGAAAATAAATTATCGTGACAAGCTGTTAATCCGCGGGTCAGACCGCGGGGCGCAACTAGTCGTATAATAATGATTGTACTACTTATTTCTACCATCTCCTTTCTACAGCAAGACAAACGAATTCAAAGTGTATTCCTACATGAATCAACTCGTAATATCTGTACTTTCACACGCGCGCTTGCATCTTGCTTGTCACATGCCTTCGTTATTCGTGTGTTGTTTCAGCAGAATTGTAACTATCGCGCTGCCGACTCTTTTATTTCACCAATATACATAAAAATATATATCCTTATATACAAGTATAGTCTATGAAGATAGAATAATTGGCACATCGGTTCGTTGTCCCGCGTCTGGCCGGATACCCGCGGGAAGGTTCGCCGCGCAGGCACAATACCGCGCCTCTGCCACCCACCAGCTAATTTACCTTTGGCCTTGCTATATACTGTTATGCAAAATATATTATTTCAACAATCACGGTTGGTTGATATTCGATACGATATGGACAAAGCTGTGACAACCCTAAGATATTTGAAAAACAGAATCGTTCAGATGGCGATCCCCTCATTTCGTGATGACTCTATGCGCATATTCTTCAGTGTCCCTGTAACCTGTTCTGCGACCGTAACGATCAAAGGTAATAAAAACATATTTAGATCGTGATTCAATTCTGAATAATATTTTAAGCCCGAGCAAAACGAATGGGAAACCAGAGTAATCTTTAACAGTTTGTTACAGACCCGGTTCATTAACAACACCTCGCTTTTCGCACACCAGATAGGCTTTCAAGGTTCTGTGATAAAGCAATCATGCTCCATTACGTGTGCCCACATCGTTACAATAATTAGGCACTCTCTCGCAAACTGATCTAACAGCTACTGA
Organism: Ectropis grisescens; assembly: GCA_017562165.1. Lineage (NCBI taxonomy): Eukaryota > Metazoa > Arthropoda > Insecta > Lepidoptera > Geometridae > Ectropis > Ectropis grisescens. The sequence continues at coordinate 6,333,547 of CM029776.1, read as the reverse complement.
TCAATCCTCAGTTAAATGAGGGGCCGGTGTGTCATAATCGACGATTCAATCTCTACGTAATTGATATTAATTCAAACGAATGTGAACCAAATACACGTAGCAGGAGAGTATCTATTGCAGGTAAAGATCACGGACAATCCTCAAGGTTTCCTTCGCCGTCTGACCGCTGTTGCTGGGATCCTGATCTCTTTTTGCATATCTCTTATGTTCCAGTGTTACGAACAGAACTTTAGTTACATTCAGAGCAAAACAAAAAGTGGGACATGTGCCATAGATTTTTATTGATTAGCCAATTTTTCAAATATAATTTCGTCCCGCTACATACTTTGTTATTTCATGAGTTGGTACATAACACCAATTACAGGTACATTCCGTTATTTAACAAAAACATTCGGAATAAAATCACAAACTACATGAGTCATGATTACGTTAATCAAAATAACAGTAAAATATTATATCGAACAATTACATGAGTAGTGTATTCATTTCCACGTCGTCAGTGTGACGTCACTGGTCACTGACGTATGACGTAATACTATATAGTGTTACCTGTTTCTTGAGCCGTGGTGGCTCTAGATTATCCGTGTTCACAATCGTGAAGTCGTCGTGGGTTTGAATCCCGCATGCACTTCTGAGTCTTTGGCAAGTGCGGGTTTCGTCGGACTGCTCGTCAATGGTAGGTAATCAACTGGTAGTAAAGGTGAAAGAAAACCAAAACAGACATGTTTCGACATTTTCTTATTTTTAAAACTTTTATAGGTTTACAGTTGACCGCCATCTCGCCTGATGTTAAGCGACGATGCGGTCTACGATGGAGCGTGTTTACCTAGAAAAAACCGATTCACTCACGATTTGAAGACACAAAGATTGTAACCATCGGGAAAACCCCACTCAGGCAACGTATTCCACACGTTCTTATCACAAACGTAGAGTCAAATCTCTTCGTTCGTATCTTTGGAACATCAACCATGAAACGATGTCGCTTTTTCGAGCTACGAGCATTCCGATAGAAAAAAGAGCAAGGTGGTAACAGATCATGCAAATCAGTCGCACACTCTCCCAAGTGTATCCGATAAAAAACCGATAAGCTGGCAATTTTTCGGCGATGATCAAGACGTTGTAGTCTTTTTCGCACAAGTGTGTCGTTGCCTATGAGCCTTTTACATATTTTATGAGACATATTGTGTCACCCACCCATTCTGGGCCAGCATGGGGGATTATAGACCAAAACGGAGGTCGCTGAACGCTTATGTATTGTGGTTGATGTTTTTAAATGCGTAGGTAATTCAAGAGTCGCCATAAACCTTGAGTTTTATCTTGAGTTGAGTTTGTTTAGATTTTGAATTTCGAAGACTTTTTCTTCTTCTTTTATTGCTTTTTGGTACTTTCGATCTTTTAATAAGTACATGTCATTTGTAGTTTACCCCTGATTGGTTTAATTCGTATCGTGTTTGCGGATAAACCCGCTTGTTTAATTCACAGTTTGCGGATAAACGGTTGCAGTTAGCAATGACGTGTGCACCACGACCGAACCTGCAGCGTATGTAAATGGCGAGTCAACGGCCGCCTGCAGCCGCGGGGGCGGGGAGGGCGGGGGCGGCAGGTAGCTGAATTCGTAGCTCATGTATTTGGAACCGAGCCGGGGCTCGGCACCTTCCGACGACATCATACCTTGACGACGAAACGAAGTGAGTTACCGCTGGTGTAGTCGGCACTCGGCAGCAACAGCCGGTCTGGAGACCCGGGGCCGAAACCCACGCGTACGCACCTCTCTGTTAGAAGACATGTGCGTAATGGTGCTAACTTGAAACGACGAAGGAAAACATTGGAAGCCTATACTAACTCTGAACTAACTATACTCTAGAATTTGAATATTGATAGAGCATACCTGATAGCGTACTCGAAGCATACATGAAAGTATTTCATACTAAGCAAGCAAGTCTTACTTAACGAGTACTATATGTTAAAAGACGGCTGGAACAAAGATACTTCAGGTGGTATCGGTTTGGACTGCCGCCAGTATAAAACGAGTTAGGTTTTGTCAGGGAATGGATCCCTGACAAAACCGTTCGATATCGAAAACACATCGACATCGAAACATCTGCCATAACAGCACATAGCACAGCCACACAGCTATTTCAATATCATAATTTTCCATTTCAAATGATAGGACAAACCCTCGATAGCTTAGTTTCAAAAGATCCATCGAAATAGCCCCGTGAACACGGTGCATTCGCAATTCCGCATTCACATTCCGCAAATTACGGAAAATAATACTAGTGTAAATTTAAAAGGGATTAAAACATACATTTGCTCCAAATTTGTGTTGTAAATATCAGCGTGACAGTAATGAGCGGCTCTGCGCGAGGATTACAGCCGTCCTACGAGTTCGGGGACCGAGGTAACCCGACACCCGCCACTCGATACATCGACACTCTCAGGAGGTGGATACAACTCGTGCGGGCTGCGGGCTGCGGGCTGCGGGGCACCGGACAGATCCGTATCCAATCAAATGAAGTATCGCGTGTCGATCGCCCGTCCAGAGCAGACGGATGCGGGGTTTGATTGGAGCAACATGTAGTTTTTAGAACCGGCAATATTCCGATAGAGCATCCTTCCAAATTTTTTTTTTTTTAGTTTGCTCCTGGCCGTCCTCTCGCCCGATGTTAACCGACAATGCGGTATACGATGAAACGTTTTGCCTTATCAAAAACTTATTCCCTCTCGACTTGAGCTGTGCTGCGACGCTTACTGTCATGCGCGGGTTTTGCTCATAGCGTCACTCAATATAATGAAAAAAATTACATACTACCTAACATACCTACCTGCGCAAGATTCATTTTTTAACTATACTACATTTTTATTAACTACATAGATAGGGTAGAGTAAAAAACGGACTTATTAGCGCATGGACCTGATAAAAGCCTACAATTATATGTCATCGACGGATTTACTATTTCACATGTTTTGCTGGTCGAACAATAGAAAAGCGTACGTTTGTGTTCCGGTGTACGTTCAATACCTAACAATAACACGCAGCCGCCACGCACCGACCGATTAAACATTCTAATAAAATATAGACCGCCAATACAGTCTCATAGACAAAAGATACAACAATACAAAATATTATTCTTTTACATAATAACGAAACTAAACATGAGTTAGAAACTCTCGCACGATCAGCTACCCGTTCCAATTAACGCATCGAAGGTTGTTTTATTTAACTAATAGGTTTGCACGGGATCGCTATCTCGCCTGACCATATGCGACGGTGCAGTTTACGAATAAACGTGCTGACCTAAACCGATTCACTCTATAAAGGTAGCGGTTCGCGCGGAGACCGCGACAGGCACTTGACACTATGGAATTGTATGGGCGCCAGTTCGCGCCGAGACCGCGACAGGAGACCGAGACACGTGTCGCGAGACATGTGTCGCGGTCTCGGCGCGAACTGGCGCCCATACAATTCCATAGTGTCAAGTGCTGTCGCGGTCTCCGGTCGCGGTCTCAGTGCGAACTTGCACCTAAACGACGTGGGATTTCTCAAAAGGCCTAACCCTATTGATACATTCTCCCGAATTTAATGCATGTATGTATTGCAGTACTACTCGTATATACAAATCATCGGTGATCGAACCACACTGAAAACTTTATAAAGGGAAGCGACAAGTATTCCATACGTTGTTGAATTACAATTTCAATGAATTCAATACTATTTTCGGTTTGCTGAGTCCGAGGCAATGAACTTTCCCGAGCGAGTAGGTAATGTCTCCGCCGCGAGCGACACGCGATATCAGCTCGACATTAAACACGCTCTTTTCATTTTACACAACTCAATTGAATTGTGAACTGGATTTGTAATTTAGTTGGTGTAAAATGCGGACACTAACGTTTGATGGAGTGAGGAGCAGTGACGGACGGGTCTCCCACTTATTTGACAGCAGCAGGCGTGTGATTGCAGCCGTCTCCGTGGACTTGATATAATATGCACTTGTCTATGTTAACGGGAATGTGTGTAATCCGCCATCGTAGGTATATATTCTTAAGAAATGTATGTCACCGTAAAATTGAAGTTACAGCTGGTCTAGTCAAAGAACGGCGCCTGCGCATCCGGAGACCTCGGGTTCAAACCCCGCACGCACCGCTGTCTTTTCGAAGTCATGTGCGTAATGTCGCTAACTTAACACGGCGAAGAAACGTACAGAATCGTGTATAAAGTAAGTATTATAAAGCTACGAAGTCCGATAAACGATTTGTTTGAACGTTATGGATTTCCACGAAACACAATCGGTTGGTTGATCTGATTGGGCGTTTCGTTCATCCCGACCGACACTGATTTGACAGTTTTGTGTCATCAACCGACCGATTGTGTTTCGTGGTATAAAACGTCCATAACTTCGGCCGATATATCGTTTATCGGACTTCGGAGTAGACCTGCTGATTTTTTATGCATCTTTGCAATATATTCGGAGCAAAAGAATTGCTGCATACATAACGGTCTGTAAGTACCTAAGTGGTGTACTGACTTCTTCAGACGGCATGCAGTATATTCGCAACAAGAGAAACCCTGCATATTAAATTACGTAAAAGTAAATTTGAGACAGCTTAACGTATATTATGCATAGGTACAGAATGTCTCGAAAATAAGTGGTGTACTGAGTTTTTGAGATCGCTATGCAATTCATTTGAAATAGTCAATACTGCGACTTCTCGAGTTATGTTTGCAGTATATTTAGACCGCGAGTATCTCTGTATAGAACGGTATGAGCGGAAACAAGCGGCACTGACTTCTTGAGGCAGTTGGTGATGAGCAGGTGCACGTCCTGGCGCTCGTCCAGCAGCAGCATGGCGCCGAGGTAGCCCACGCGCTTGTCCGTGAAGCGCGGGCTGGCGATCAGCTTCAGGCACTCTAGCTGCCCGAAGTGCGCCGGGTAGCCCAGCATGTGGATGTACAGCAGCTTGGCGATGTTGCGGCATCTGCGACCACCGATACACTCACTACACAGCTCTACATACGTATATGCATTTTTATATATTACAGAGTGACGAGACGAACAGGACATGTCCCTGATGGTAAGCAACATGCTTACAAACACACAGCCATTGGAATCTTAAGAGTACAAATCATTACTGCACTGCGCTCGTCACCTAAAAATATAAGATGTTTAACCTCTTTGCTCTGTAATTTTACTGGAAACAATACCCTTCAAGCGGGAACACAGTAATCTATTCACATTACTGCTTGGCGGTAGAATAACTGGCAAATGTGTGGTACTTCTCCAAACGGACTCGATAGGTCCTACCATTTCTTATCATCATTGGAAAGGAAACGGCGAAGGAAAAAAACAAGAGAAAACCGATGTTTCAACGAATACATCATTCGAGAACACGCCAACCTGCACTTGGTTAGCGAGGTGGTTTATCGCCTTGACATTCTTCTTGTGAGAGAAGTCCCAGCAGTGGGAACATAAAGTGGGCTACTTATGCTAAGCGCAGATAAAAAAAATTGAATTTTGAAAATATTTCATCTCTAGATGAAATTGATTGGTTGAATTTTTTGTGATTTTAAACCAAGATTCACCTTTTGTATCTTAAAAAATGTCTATAGGTTGCAATATATTATTTAATTGTGTTTGTCGTGTGAAGCAGAACGACACTGCGGCTGAATGACTCTAATAATAATAATCAATTGTTCTCTGTTGGGCGAGCGGCCTCGCGGCTCACGGGATTGAAGCGCCAATCCCAAAACACTGTTTTTATTCTTCGAATCATTTATTATTCTATTACTGCATTCCCTTGTACTCGAAGTGCTCGGCATCTTAGCAGCCCACCCGGGGAAGTATCAGTTTTGAGTTTCTTTATTCTACCGCCAAGTACTATTCTGTACTACTGTGCAAACATTACCGTCTTTCGGTTTGAAGGTTCCCAGAGAGATAGCAGGGTGTAACGAAATCACTGATTTGGACTCATGTTCTAATAGCTGCGTAACAATAACACCTGTGCTGTTATGGGCTTACCTGTAGCTCACCATCAAGCGGATGATCTGCTCGTCTCCTTAAAAAAAAGTGACAGTCATAGGAACTGCCAACAGAAGTGAAAACTTATAACTCAGAATTTGATAGCTTACTTTGGAAACTACGCGAGTGAACCCGGAGGGCGTGGCCATTAATTAGCATGGCCATGGTTCCGAGTTTACCCGAAGATTACTTATCATTCCCGAGCTATTCCCGACACTAGAATTAAATTCACAGCCCACTAAAAATCTGTTTGTGGCGCGCCAGAAGTTTTCCCTTCAAAAACAATTAATATGACAGCGCATCCGTCGCCCCTCGTCGATCCACCCCGTCACACGTCCGAAATGCAAACAATGAGCAAAACGCAACAAAGATAAACAGATGTCCCCAATATGACTCGTATTACAGCTATCACTATCTACTGTTATTATGTGTTGGGATGAGTTTCCGATATTTCGATGCAGTTACGTGCACTACATTCACGGGTTAACCCGTAATGAATGGCAATAGTGTTGTGTTATAACAGTGGTAAAATCGCACTAGAAGTCGGAACGAGTTGGACATGCAGATGCTGAGCCGGGCCTGCGCGTGCGCCGGACGCGGGCAGGTTTACGCCGCAAGTGATGTAATGTTTGTGCGCGGTCGGACAATATTTGATGTTGACGACTACACTGCGTTTATTTATTTACTTACTAGCGCGACTTCGCTCGGATATTCTTATGTAACACCATTAATCGAAACAAAAACTATCCCCTATCTCTCAAGTTGGATCAAACTGCACACGATGTGCAAAACTGATTAAAATCGTTTAAGTAGTTCATCGCGGACAAACAACGTGACGCGTAATTTATTTATATGAAACTCTGAATTTTTCACAAAAATACTTGTCTGAAGTGGGAATCAAACTGTCTGCTCTGCAAGCAGACATACTTACCCACTGAGCCACAAGGCCAGTCAGTCGTTTTTGGACTATCATTGTTATCACAAGGATCTGCGAGAGAGCAATCTCTACGGCCATTCGATTACTAAACAAATAAACGCACTGCAGACGTCACTTTGTTTAATAAGAAGTGACGAGACGATGGTAAGCAACATGCCTGCCACGTCACAGCACAGTGACACGCAGCTATTGGAACATGAAGAGTCCAAATCATTACCTAGCACTGCACTGCGCTCATCACCCAGAGATCTAAGATGTTATATCTCTAAGCCCCGTAATTTCACTGGAAACATTGCCCTTCAAACCGGAACATAGTAATGTGTTCACATTACTGTTTGGCGGTAGAATAACTGGCAAAGGTATGGTACTTCCCCAGGCGGACTCTGCTAGGAGTCCTACCACTACAATACTAGTATTTCAAGGTCCTACTAATACAATAAATGTCAAAAGAACAATGGCAAAATAATAGTTGACATCGTTGATAGCGTCTAGAAATACCATCTATACAAAAGTAATTTGTTGTTTTTGCTGAGATTTTTCACATAAATATAAATGCTAATAGAAGCCACAAAAAATATTACAATTTATTGGGTTTTAAATGATTAAAATAACATCCTACTCCGTTCAAGTGAGACCACTAACTATAATCATACTATTTTGGAAGTAATTTTAAAACAATAATGACGCCAAAACATTTTTATTTAGGGTTGGTTACTATTAGTAGATGAAATATCAGTATTTATAAAAAACAAACGATAGATAATGGAAATAAGGTTCACTTAAACTTCTTCCCGCTGTATTACGATTACAATATTAATGCCTACCCTAATAACTATTGGTATTAATTTTATTTTATGTTATGGTAACATCGGAAATACCTTTGTCGCTGTCAAGTGTCAAGTTCGTTGCTCCTGCGATTTTCGTGTCGGTAGATTTCGTATTTGAATATCTCATTATAATTATTGGACTTGGATTGTTTACCGGACTGATATTCCCATCGTTTTATGTGACTTGTGCGTGCCTAAAGGCACCTACATATTAATCTGGCAATCTTATTTGCTGTTAGATTAGTTATATTAGTTATGTAACAAAACAAGACCTCAGAAAAAGTAGTTTTCTTGTTGTGAGAACATGACGTCTTGACATACAATGTCAAACCAATGTCAAACCTACATAACCTAAAAAAAAGTTTAAACTTAAATATCTTTTTTTCACGGCCTTCTCAAGACAAAAATCTTTCCATATATTACTCAGGGGCTGACGCTCAACATTTTAAGATATTTTTGATGTATAGACGCTATCATTTCGTCTCAACTATTTTAAAGTATGAAAGTCTGCCATTGTTCTTTGGATGTTTGTTTCTCAATCACGTCGGTTAGTTGCATAATAAGGAAGAAAAGTCTTGCACAGGTGCGCTTGCGCAACCCAACATACCTTTATACGCTGCGGCGTCCAACTCTCATTACTACTTATTACTACCCAAACGAGTATACCCACAATACGAGAATACCTTATTTGTACTCGCCCGCAATGGGCCAAACTGTTGATTCTACAATTAGGCTAAACAAAATTTACTTACAGTTTAAGCAATAAAAAAATCAAGTTTGTAATCACACATTACTACTTTTTTGAACTATGGCAGAACCTACAATGGTTGACTTAAGACTAACATAGAGTGAAGGATTACGATGGGCAGGTGAGGCGAAAGGAAACGTACATCCGAGATCGAGACGAGTGGCGTATTATAGGGAAGGCCTTTATCCAGCAGTGGACGAGTATGGGCTGATTATGATAAATACTGGTAGGTTTTCGCTTGACCGCCATCATGTCTGATTTGAAGAAAGAATCTATTTCTTGTACGTTTATGTTACGGTTTAATTATTGCAGTTATACTTCTTATGACACATATGTTTGGAAAAAAAATAGTGATTTTCTAACAAAGCGCTCGCAAACTGACATCCATAAAATGACATGATAAAGTGAGTAGCTCGTTTTTTAAGGGGACCTGTGGCAGTTAACCCTCAGTGGCCTCCACTGCCTAGCCAACTCTGGACTAGTACAGAAGGGATGATAGCTGCTCGTTAGCGTTGGTCATACTTCTTCAATGAAATACTAGGTACTTCTTGCGTGCATTCATAACAAACACGTTACATGGTACTTACGACACCGCAGGCATACATACATCTTAAGCTTATGGATCATTGGAGGCTTCGAAGCAAAATTCAAACTACAAAGACAAACATATACCATACAGCCTTCGCTTTTCATAGACAACGCGGGTGAAGACACCGGTGACACAAAATCGCGAGTTCAACAAAGATTAGACGGACGAAGGGAAGGTGTCCGATTTCACTTTCCAACGTTCGCTTCACCTTGAAATGGTGAGTAAGTGTCTCCGGGAGGCTTTTGAGGCAACAAATCATTTAGCGGTTTAATGTATCGAGTGGGTGAAGCGAAAACGACTGCGGGGTCCGTGCCTTTGAAATATCCCTCGGCTTACTTTTTTTTTCACCATAGGTTTACGGTCAAGTTAGTTGGCGGTCAAGTGACCGCCAACTCGCCTGGTGTTAACCGACGACGCGGTCAACGATGGGCCGTGCTAACCTAGAAGAAACCGATTCACTCTCGATTTAAAGCCACCAATATTCAAATGAAAAATCTACTCAGGCAACACATTCCACAGCCCAGACGATTGTAAAAGGAGAGTCAAACCTCCTCATTCGAGCCTTTATTGGAACCTAAATTAATCTCAAACAAAATATCTCTGGGGTGATCGAAAGTGACTTCATACTTTTGCAAATTAAACTCATATTGAAAATATTGTACAGGGCATGATGGCGATTTAAACTATTATTGTACTCGTAGACTTTTAATTACCTGTCTATTAATAAAATAAAAAAAAATTGGTTGCCTGTAAAGTCGGTATACGGGCGAAAGTTTTACGTGATAACGACTTTGAGTGGTAAAATAATTTTACGGAAGGGACGCGTGCCTTTCACTTTTTATGTCTGTCTCTCTCGCTCTTAGGCGGGCTAACCATGCCCGAGTGGAAGGGACGCGTGCCTCTCACTCGCTCTCGTTGTGAGCGCATAACGTGAGCGGAGCGCAACGCAGTTTCTTGAAGTGTCACCCGGCAAACCAATTTATAAGACGTTGTCACGTCAATAATGATAGGTCATTAAGATCGCGATTAATTTGTGAGTAATATTTTCAATACCGATCCAATTAATAGAAATCAATAAGTGGGTCCTGGTCGCTGTCACTAAAAGACACCACTCACCTCTATCGTCCTGTTTCCTGCGGGAGACTCAGAGGTCCACAGTGGTCGCTTCACCGGCCCTTCTACTGCCTAACTAAATTTACTTTAATTTAGTAATGGCCGTCTCTATAATATCAAGTGAAAAGAAAAGAGAGAGCAATGTAAGACGGTTTTAGTGAGGTGATAGATCATACCTACATAGGTCTTCCCAGGGATTCGCGACGGTCTACCGGTCGGAGACTATTACGGTACCTACCTACGGTAATTACGCGCGCTATGTAGATCCTCCAGCAGATATGTGTATAAATGGTAATTATTATTATTTATAACTCATTAAAAATACCTATGAGTCATGTAGTACTTTCGATAAACACAATTACTGTGGCAAATAAATTAAATATATAAATCGGTTTCAAGTGTGTCCACGCTCCAATGCAATTTATGGAAAGTTCAATGAAAATTGACGTATTGAAGTACGGTGTGTAAAGTTAATGTCACAATGCTCTTACTGTCGGCACATCGTCAGCAGGTACGTACACAGCACGGCGCCGGCGCCGGCGCCGGCGTGATCACGACATGATCATGACATGATCTCAACGGTTCACACTTGCACTTGTTGCGGAATGACTTGTTTACAAATGGATACAATAGTTTGCGCATGTAATTATGTAGGTACCTATCACAGCATCACCGATAGCTACGTGTCGATACATTTATGTGACGTGCTGGAGCCTAGAATATCTAGTATGTATTGCAAAAGTCGTTTTTACTCTCTAGAGGTTAAAGTAAATTTGAATTTAGAACATCGTGTGTACTGAGGTTTTGAATTCAAAACATAATTCAACCTATTTATTTCTACCGCCTTGGTGCCGAATGCATCATATATTTTTTTTTAATATGTTAAAAACTCAGACCGGAAACGGAACCTCCTTGGTGTACTTACTTTTTTTTAATTTGCTTAGCGCGAAAGCATTTAAAAATCAAAATTGAGCACGCGGTTAAAAATCAACTTTGCACTCTTGTATAACAATTAACTATTATGTATAAAAAAACTCAATAGGTACATGAATTGTGGGAGTAGGAAGGACAGTGAAAAATCAATGGCCAAGACGGTTCCAGGGTGAGCCCTATATTTGGTCCACGTTGAGGGTACTTGACAGAAGTATCACGATAGATCTGTCAAGTACGTTGCCGCCCCAGTGAGGGCACTCGGCTCACCTCCAGACGCTGTCCTCCTCGCGGAAGGTGGAGCGGATGTAGGCGCACTCCTTGTTGACGACGCTGCGCTCCTCGGCCGCCGTGCGCGCGGCGCGGATCTGCCGGATGAGGTCGCGCAGGCGCGTCGGCGTGGGCATGCGCACTGAAACCGGCGCGACTGTTTACGGACAACACACACACGAGAAAGCTTTCATCAGTGCATTGTTCAGAGTGCAGCCTTATAGCTAAGGAGACGGGTAGGGCGAGGCTGCTGTGGAGACAGTAGTCCTTCCAACCGCTGGAGTTAATAGTTACAGTACATAACTTATGAAGGTCCGCGGTAACCCAAAATAACTCAAATATGGCTCAATTAACACCAAAGGAGCAGCGGCGCACAGCGCAGCGACGAGCAGTTACATTGTAATGCGGTTTAAAACCTTATTATCACTGTTATAAGCCGTAGTATCGCTTGAGAAATTATACTGCACCGCTGGGTAGGATTCGTCGGAGTGCTCGAGGAATCGCGAACGGTCGCGCCACTTTTCAAATTTCTCAAGTGATAATATGTATTATAGCAATTACTTTAAGGTCTTAAATCGTAGTAAGCACCATTTCACTAGTCGTCACTGCGCTGCGTGCCGTTACTTCTATGCTGTGATTGGAGCCAATTAGTCAGTAGTTCCCGAGGGTACTCAATGAAATAATAATTCATTCGCGTGAATCGTATAATTTACAGAAAAACAATCTTGACGGAATATTAAACTGCGGGGCGTAGCTAGTATGGTATATCAGCGAGAAAAAGAAACTTATTTCAGTCACCTCACAAATTATTTTGTCTTATAGTAAAGGGTTATAGCAAGCAGCCTCACATAAAAAATAATTTAATAGATTGAAATCTACAACTTCACAATTTAAGAACTCAAAATTTCCTGTGAGGCAATTGTGAGAACCCAATGTTTTCCGTCAATATTTAAACATGACTCCTAAATGACAATAGTTGTGCAATTCTTGGTAATAACAATACATAATTGTACATCAAGACTTGTATGATTGGCACACATTACATCTATGTTTACTGTGAGATTTGTCTCCATAGCAGCCTCGCAAATATTACCTATTAGTAAACTAAACTAAATGTTACTACAGCAATTAAAGAAAGTTAAGTATATGAAACCAATCCCAACCAAGCAATAGAAGACATCACTACCATACTTATATATTATTTTCTTTCATCAGTTCTAACAAATTATCAACCAATAAAGATCCCTTGTTATTGGAATGAGTTTCCCCCATTGTTAGAGTAGGCACAGGCCCGGTATAGCACCACCCTCATTGTTAGTTTGGTTAGGTCACAGCAAAGTTCAAAGGTGAAGGGACAAAGGGTTTGAAATGGCATTGTGTGTACAGCTACACTAACTAGACAGTTTAATCGTGAACAGTATATAGCTGTGTAGTTTTGTTTCATTTCTGAAGACATGCCATTCTATTTATACATCATGCTATAAATCATCTGCAGTGTTAGAATTAGGCACCATAGTAAGGAGTGTTGGTTGTAGCCTGCTATAGACTGCTGCACTTACCGCATTCACACCTAGTGTACCAGATTCACACACAATGTTTTCCTTCACCTTCAGTTTGCTGTTTTAAGCTAGTAATAATTATGCTACATAATTTAAAATAGACATGTTTCAATGTTACATGCTTTTTAGTGTCCGACCGAAAGTTCGGTTTCGGTTTCGGTTTCGGCCGAGTTTCGGCCAAAAATCAAGTTTCGGCCACAGTTTCGGTTTCGGCCAAAATCGGCCGAAACTTTTGCCGAAACCGAAACTTAACAAGTTCAAGCAAGTTCACGATCGCCTAACTTTGTTTTTCGCGGCAACGCTTTGACGGACGCTGTCGGCCCTTTTCGGGAATTATCGTGTGCCATTCGGATAGTTCTGTAGCAACCAACTGACTTCTTACTGATTTCTTATCTATCCTATTATGATATATATTGTGTTTCCATTTCATGTCCTAATTAAGGCAAAATAATAGGTAAAATGCACCAAATTTCAGTATTTTAATAAATTATATACTTGACCACGTGAGTTTCGGTTTCGGTTTCGGCCGAAACTGAAGCCACGGCCGAACATTCGGTTTCGGTTTCGGTTTCGGCCGGAAAATCAGTTTCGGTCGGACACTAATTGCTTTTATGCTAAGATTATGGAATATTTATTAGTTGTATTATATTGTATTAGATCTACATAGCTGCATATCAGTCTCAGCAGTTAGTTCTCATAATATGACTCCATATCAATATGGGGATAAAATATGGACCATAGTTCAAGACTAAAAACTTGTGTGACGACTGTCAGTGAGAGAATTGGCACGATATTGTTTCTCTCACAGAGTATAATATCTTTTACAATGTTATAAGGCATATTACAGATGGTGAAGAAGCAAGCTCACCTCTCTCAATGGCCTCATTTACCACTTGTTTTATGGTAGCGATGTTGAATGCCCGGGTTAAACCTGGAACCAAAATAAAAAATATTTCAAAATTCATTCAGTACGTAAACCTTATTTCAGCTGCCTACCCTAGCTAATCCTATTTAGCACACGACACATATTCAGTTGCTTCAGCAATGTGTATTCCAAACAGATATTTTCCCAACGTTCCCAACAATTTTTTGTTGTAATGATAACAATCTGAGGTCTGGACAAGCTACAACTTTTTATTAAACTATAAGTAAAATGGGGCTTACTCAATAAGAAATAAACACAAAAAAGTAGGACTACCATACAATAAAATTATCTCAGATTTGTCCTAGATTGGAAAAAAAATTAGGCCAACAAATTGTATATTATACTGTAATACTCCGAGAGCTGGCAGAAAATGTTGGGTAGGTATTCGACGCAAGCTGAAAATTTGTCATATAGCTCTCCTATTATAATAGGAGATAAGATGGAGATGCAGACCTGGCTCGTGTGTAGAGGGGCAAATGGCACCAATACATTCAATAAATAAAAATCTTTTTTTGTTCAATGGATAATGTAGATTTTATATGTTGTGGTTAATGAAGGGCAATGTTTCCAGAGAAATTACAGGGCTTAGAGTTATAACATCTTAGATCTCTGGGTGACGAGCGCAATGCAGTGCTAGGTAATGATTTGGACTCTTCTTGTTCCAATAGCTGCGTGTCACTGTGCTGTTATGTGGCAGGCATGTTGCCTACCATCAGGCACATGCCCTGCTCGTCTCGTCACTTATTATATAAAAAAAAATGTTTAAAAATAATAAGCCAGACAATTTAGTTGGGTTTTTAACAAATGTTTTGCAAGAAATATAAAACGTATTTGAGGCAGTTTGAATTTTTTATGACTTTAAAAAGGCCCGCTACTCAAGGTCCGTGTCTCCGTGTTGGGGTGTAATGGGAGAACTATGTGACTAGTTTTCAGCTTGCCTCAACTACCTACCAAAAATTAGCCGCCAGCTCTCGGAGTATAATCACAATGGGACTGTACAGATGTCATGCAGATATTTCTAGTATTTTCTGAATGTGCGTTTAAACTTTCCAAGCAAAGCATGGACAATAACATTCTACAACAAATCAAATCTATATCTATCAACTTAACATTTTAAACAATTCACAGTTTGTTTATGCAGTCCCAGGAGAATTAAATATCTGGATGATGACTTGTGTTACTTTCTGAGAGGGCGAGTTTACATTCATGCACACCTGGGTTTAATGAGCATACCAATTCTGAATTATGTATAATATTTCTGTAAATTGATCTTACAAGCAGGTAACCAGCTTGCAAGACAATGGATGAGTCACTCCCCAACCATTGTTCCATTTTAACTCATTCAAACAGAAATAAAACACGGGTTCTTAATTATTAATCTTTAATATTCTGTAAGTACAAGCAGCATGCTGCGGTTTTACTCGCATAGTTATCAATCCTGTTATTTTCCCGGGATAAAATAGCCCATGCTTTATTATATCTACCCAGATCAATATCTACCAATGTACCTATTTTCATCTATATTCTTTTAGTAGTTTTTGCGTGAAATCGTATTAAACATGCATTCCAACAAACTTTCACATTTATAACATTAGTAGATAATGTGATCTAACAGATACAGCAATATTGCAGGTACTGTTGATCCTACCTCAGTTTTTAGATTTAGTTAAGTTTATGAATTTTATATAGTAATGAGGAAATATACCCCTTCATACTGTAATAAATAGCACAGAGCAATACATTAATACTTTACTAGCATACCCCCAGAGTGCTGTTAAGCTGCGCTTCAATGGAGAAGGTCTAACTTCACAGGCTCATGAACCAGTAAATTAAAATTGTATGGTATTGACATGTAGTTAACTGGTAGACTATTTCAGTTAACTACTCTAATGAATCATTCTCAAACCACATTGCCATTTCACAACAAATGTCACAGAGATATCTGTACATTAAAAACTAACATTGTTACTAAATTTATTACTTAGTAGCTGTACCCTGCCACACTTCGCTGTGGCTTCGCTGTGGCACATTGTGATGCAAAATTTAGATAACAACAATCCTTGATGCGGATTATATATCATTGTAAAATTTCACCTCGATCGGTGCAGAACTTTTTGAGTTTTTGAAGCCAAAGTTTTGTACACAAACCAACATAACGTTTTTATATATAGAGATTTACTAGCAGCATCCTGTCGTTTTCCTGATGTAGTTTCCGTAACTGTTATTTTTGTTTGTCAAAAAGTAGTCTACATGCTATTACAGACTCCAATACTACAATCTACAATCCAAGACTACAATCTGTATTTCAACCTCATTTGTTTGGGCATTCTGACGTGATTGGGTAATAAAGATCCTTTCAGATAAATTTATAATATTAAGTAGTAGAATTTATTGTATTTAACTAGCATTGCAAAACTAATTTATAACTAGCATAGGCTCTCGAGCCAAAGCCTTACTAAAAATGTATGTTCTAAAACAACATGATATTCTACTTTTTTTTATTCTCAAAAAACATGATCCTACCTGAACAAATGGGTAAGTACACCTATTTGTTTACTTTGAAATTTATCTTGATTACTTATTATGAAACATAATGTATAGGAGGAACTGAGAAAGTAAACATTTGATAAAATAGTCACTGATATGAATGAGCCTTGCAAACCAATAGAACACTCACTGCTCATAAACTTTGATATTTATATTTGGATACAATAACAATCTAACCTAATTCTATTAACAATATACATATAATTTACCCGGATTCTGAGCCGTTCATGATGTCTGGCTACTCTGCTCCGCTCGGAAAGTGATAGATTATCCTTAGAGTTCACAACCACAAGTACGGCAGGCGATTTGACAGAGCCAGGTGCAAAGGATGTAGGGGTCGGAACCGACGAAACAATACACTTTATCTACTAACTTAACACTTGAATTCACTTAAACCACAACAAAAGGAACAAAAGAACAGTTTATATGGACTTTTTTGGCTCTAAAATCATTTTATTTCGTCACAAACCATACAAATGCAAGTGAAATCACACGCCACCTTTGACTAATTTCTGTCATTATTTTAACGTTATTAAAACATTAGGTCCATATCGTGTCGGTATCGCCGTTTGATAATTTTTACTGGCATTAGCTTTCAGTAATATCTACACTTTTATCACAATAAATTACAGAAAAATTGAACAATAATTGCCAGCTGACATTTCCGTGGTGCGTTGCAAGAAATCCAACATGGCGGCCGTGACTCGCACATGACGTTTACATTTTGATCAAAAACCTTTCTTTCAAAATTGATGAGTTTCTAAAAAAAAAAATTAAAAAATACTAGGAAAGCCCCACGAAAACTTTAAATACCTCGTATTTTTATTGATTTTCACTTTTTAACAGGGTCAAAAGCCAAAATGAAAACATTCGTAGCTTTGTTGTCGAAGGTGGTAAACAAACCCGACGTAAGCTTGTGATTTGGCCCATCAGGGATTTTGAACGAATTCTAAGCTACGTGGAAATGCCGGAAAAGCGTTTCCGTTTGCCATAATTTAAGTTTTCTCGCTCCGTATAAAAGCTGAAGCGTTATTCTGACAAGTAGGGCACGACTCCCAGCACATCGACACTCCACTCGGGTTCCACGTACCTTCTGTTCTGTTCCGGCGGCAGCACGCTCCAGTCGACTTCGTACATAGGATAAGCCATGGTCTCAAATAAAAATAAAACTGTACTAAAAATCTTTTAATAAAAACATTTCACAGCGGCACAGTATTTGACGACGGTGCAAACTAAACTGTTATCAGTCGCGTATTATCAGGTGCAAGTACTCCTCAAATACCCTATCTCTTATCAAAGTAACAATTTATCACTAAAAAAGGATAGCAATACGGTCGTAATTGAACGAGTAATGTGGTATTCTGTCGATAGTGTAACAAAACAATGGAGTGGAGCGAGTCACATCATTATCTTAATAGGAAAACTAATTATTATTCATTGTGTCGGTGCGCGACGCGCGGTGCGCCGGCAGCGCCGCAGGTGCGCCGGCGCGGGCTAGGGCGCGTCGTCGTGCGTGCGCGGCGGCCGCTCCGCGCTGTTGCGCTTCATGCAGTCCACCAGCCACCGGATGCCCTCGTCCACGCCGTCGCTGCAACAAGACACAGCTGGAGGCTGCAGCGGACTGCGGCAATCGGCACAGCGTAACGTCAGCGCAAACAGCGGCGCGACGCCAACAAAAACCTAACACTAATCTGGACACGAGTGATATGAGCGTGTCCGCGCGACGCCGCCCTTTAGTGTGGTTGGAGCTTTACAATGCTGTCATCGATCAGTTATTTGCTATTTTTATAACTCAAGTTATTTGCGTTTTCCTTTTGTTGATGTGGTTAATTATATTTAAATCACAAGTGATTATCCTGCCTCTCCCCACCGAAGTTTCCCGCGGGCCTGATAACAGCGAGCAGCGAGCGACGCTGTTGAGTAGAGGATAATTTTACATGGATATAACAGTCGCTATTGGGCACTCGTTTCGAACAATAACATCACCGTTGTTGTTTGTATCATTTTGAAATATTTTTTAAATATTGTTAGTTATTACAAGATTTGGTAAAATGGCTGTTTCTACGAGAAGCAGCGCGACCTAGTTGCGAGCGCGCGCCGGTCGTCTGTGGACACGCGCCGCGTGATTGATTACACCGAACGCAGCGGTGTTTGTTCGCTCAATGCCCGCATGCTCGTATCACACCTCTGCGCGATATACACTAAGTACATAAACTGTAATTACTTTATAAATAGATTATTTTTTAAATTTTCTAGCACAGTGGACGATTATGCAGGGTTGGAAAAATACTAAGCTAAAAAGACCACGGACGCGTAATTAATTTAATGGATTTCATAAAGTGTAATCGCGAAAAACTACTGTTGTCTTCAAAAATACATTTTCCACTAGACTCATGAAACAACTGATATTTTGTTATGATTTCAGGGTTGTTCCTACAGAAAAATTTGTTCAAAAAACGGTTCTTCTTACGTCCTTTAGGAGCGCTATATTCATCACAATATTGGAAAGGTGATCTTAAATTTTTTTTTTTTTTTTAAAAAGAGTGTCGAGACAAGCATGGCATATGCCTGGTGAGATGAGTGTTTCGAGAACAAAAGGTCCATTATCATGAAAAACTGTAAAGCCGCAGGTAACACAGGTGCGGGCATATTTTTACGTAAGGTTCTGCATGATTATCGAAAGAAAAAAACTTATCTATTAGTACACCAAAATCGATCTTGTTAGTCAACTTCAACTCTTGGTTTATGGCTTTTATTGTGGTTTAGCCTCACAATTTCGCCAATATCAAGTATAAATTAGTCATTTACTCGTACTATTTACGTCAGCTGATAACTGAGGTGATAAATGAGGTGTTATGATAATAATAGATATGGGGAGCCAGCCTCGAGGCTCGGGAACCCACCCACGTGGTGCGCCCTGGGCATCACACAACTCGCCTCGGTGGAATCTTGTTGTGTGATAACGAATCCCGGCCGGGGGCCCTTGACTACTGTACCTACGTGTACAAATTGGAAAAGGGCTTCAAATCGAGAGTGAATCGGTTTCTTCTAGGTAAACACGCTCCATCGTAGACCGCATCGTCGCTTAACATCAGGCGAGATGGCGGTCAAGTGTACGTAAACCTATAAAAGTTAAAAAAAAGGGCTAGAAGACTTGAAAAGGTCAAATAAAATTCCTAAGTTTTCCTCCAAATCTTATTATGTGCAATTATTGACATTGACATATATTCTTATTATATTTTTCGAATAAAATGATACATTGTCGCCACCTTTTTGACGAAATTGAGAACTAATTTTAAAAGGGATTTTTGTGTTTTGAAGCCGTCTCAACGGTTACCGCTGGAGATACGTCAATGAGAACGCTATAGGTAGATATCTACCTACGCATATTATAACATGTTATTGGCAACGTGTTGCCGACGTAGTAACTACACGTGATATTTGACGATTACTTCACGACGTCGCCATAAAATATAGCATTATTGTAACGAGTTTACTCGGAATCCCAGCCTGATGTCACTTCTCTCGTACAAACATGAAATCTAGCACGAGCCACGTCTCGGAATAACCTTAACCTCTGAAGCAAAAACATGTGTTATAACTTTGACGTGTCTGTCTGACATATCTAAACTGCAGATAGAATATGAATCGGTTTTCTTGAATGTAGACTACAGGCCCGTGAACAAAATTTATGGGTCAAAAGAACCACCAGGAGGTGACCTATGTAGGATGAACCCCTCTTCAATAGCACTCAGTTGGCGATCTTACAAGTGTAGTGTACGGCATAGTGCTGAATCTTATTTCTTTATACCCTTCTATCATCCTACATAGGTCTCCTTGTGGTTCATTTGACCCATACATTTTGTTCACGGGCCTGTACCTAGTGTAATGGTGAATTAATCGGGATTATTTAGACTTACTATTATTTGGACTGTTATTTAGATTATTTAGAGTATGTTTGATTAAAAACGGCTAAAGATAAAGACGGTTTAGATATTTATTTTAACACAACTCTCAATATAGCTATGTAAGGTCAGTAGAAAAATATACCTACACCATAACAAATTTTTCATCCAAGATGGCGGCGATGAACTTTTCATCTCAATAATTTAGCTGCGTGGAACTGCCCTGTTATAGGTATTTGTATTGTTTACCATCAGACGTATATTTTGGCTGAGTGGGATGCAAGAGAGTAGAGGCTGTAATTCTATATTATAAGAACAAAACACACTTCGCTCATCGCCAGAGATAAAACATGATTTATTTACTTTGCCCTGACGTTTCTTTGGAAACATTCCCCTTCAAATTGGAATATAGTAATGTTTGCACATTCTTGCTTAACGGTAGAACTACTTGCAAAGCTGTAATACCTCAAGCGGTCTCTGTAAGCAGTGTTACCAGTACAAGAAGCAGCGTTACCCGTGCAGCGCGGAGGTGGCCATGAGCATGATGTCCCTGGCGCCGATGAGCCCCGCGTTCTGGTTGAAGATGGGTTTGACGGTGTGCACGCCCATGCAGTCGGGCACGTCCTGCTTGTTGGCCAGCACCAGCAGCGGCGCGCCCGCCAGCTGCTCCGACGCGATCATCCTGTCTGCGCCACATGTACTCACACTTCACTCACCCCCAACACACTCTCCCCAACAACCCATATCACATTGTTTCTACAGTTATAAATCCTAATAATAACATAAATTGGGATGATGACGGGTCAAAATGAAATGAATGAATGGGGAAAAATGTAACTTTCTAATTAGTAATTATTCAATAAGATG
This sequence comes from Ectropis grisescens, assembly GCA_017562165.1. Taxonomy (NCBI): domain Eukaryota; kingdom Metazoa; phylum Arthropoda; class Insecta; order Lepidoptera; family Geometridae; genus Ectropis; species Ectropis grisescens. The sequence continues at coordinate 6,312,313 of CM029776.1, read as the reverse complement.
GATTACTTAGGAAAAAATATGAGACATATTTGTTTGATTTATGTAATAACTAATTATCTACAATTCTACAAAGACATAATGTAGATTATCGAACTTCTGGAATGGAGGGTTGTGACGTCACTCGAAACTTCTAGGCTCTGTATCTTCGGCACTTTACTTTTTGTGAAACAAAAGAAAAAACACGTGTTCAATATTTTTTTATAATCCAACTGACGGACGAAACAGTAGTTTATAGTCATCATGCCTGTTATTCGCAGCGCCCCGCGGTTCTACGTAAGTTCCCGTAATTTTCCCGCGATAAAAGAAGCATTGCAAAAAACTATAATATTAGCATGTTAAAGTTTGGATATTTGAAAGGTCTCCAAGGATCGGGTTCAAAATAGGAACATACATTATGAGTTAGGACAGCACATAGGCTACTCTTCATCGCGATAAAATACTCAGAACTACGCGAGTAGAGTCGCGGGGGCGCTGCTCACTATCTGGCACCGTGAAATAAAACTACCGTCAGATTATAATAGAACGAGCGACATTAAAATCCAACGGTAGGCTAGCTTAGTCGGTAATCTGACGCTATTTACAACTTTATATTGATATATCCAAACGTATTTATGTTGAATATGAAATGAACAGCGCCATCTAGAGACACGTTTCGGCACTTCTTTTATTTCATACAAGTTGTAGTTAATTAATATTGACAAAATCGTTATGATTTTTTTAAAGTACATACATACCAAGGTACCTTAAAAAAATCATGCTATGTCAGTTAGACTCTAGTCTAGTCTGGGTCTACTGACTGCCTCCTGAACATTGGGCTGACGAAGATAGCTCTGGGTCGTACTAATTTTAAAATCTGACCCTATCATACTCAAGAAGCACTATCCCATATGACGTCTAACAAAGCTCAAGGGAAGATCGTCATGAGTGTGGTAAGCAAGTACAAGTTCACTTTACATAAGTATGTTAGTAAAATTAACAAGGCCTTTTGTGCAACCCAAATTTTGGTAGGCCGTAGAGACCTCTGCCATAAGTCCCTTAAAAAAAAATCACAAGAACACACATGTTAACACATTCAATGAAACTCGCACTCAACTTACTGCTTCCACTCTCTACAGAGTTAAAATACTTTTGCCAGTTATTCCAGTATAATGCTCGGTTTTCTGAACTAGCCATCATGAATTTCAAAATATTAATTGGGATATATGTATGGTGGAGAACTTAGTTTGTTGTAAGGTGGTAGTGAACAATCATGATGGATTACTTACTACAATATTCAATGCTCGGGTTGTGCCCATGTTCGAATTTAAAGGTAAAGGCAACCATATAAAAATTGTAGTTCCAAAAATGTGCTACTGTACTGAATTTAATCGCAACCTCATTTATTTTTGTGATAGTCATGTTTAACATTGTTTTGAGGTATCATAGTTGTTCCCTATTAGCCCATCACTAACTAATTACCCAGGAATATGGTGAATGAACCTGCTGTGAAAACCCAGGGATGCACTCATGTAAATATTCCACAATTAATAAAGCACAACTCTAGAGTTACACTAGTGTAAATTTGGAATATTTTCAATAAGACTTCAACTTGAAGTATTTATCTGTAGGAGCACTGTATAAACTACTGATTATATTGTTCTTACTGTACAAGAGACGCGGGGCGAGAGACTGCTCGCTCTCCGCTGTCATCTGCTTATATACTAAATCTTACATCGTAAATACGTGCTCCTACATATGTATAATATAAAGTATGTAGCACTCAAAGTTTGACTGCTACGTACTTTTTACGCCACCAGGCACAATGACTGTTACAAATACTAACCAAAAGTCTCTTTGGATTCTGACACTCTATCTCTGTCTGATGAGTCCACTATGTAAATGACCGCATGGCATTCTGCATAGTACTGGAACATATTTCAAATGGATAATTTAGTATATCAACAGATTAGGTTGAAATTTAGAACATATTTAGATTATAGCCTGGAATAGCACGTAGCCTACTTTTATCACGGTAAATGTGTGGGTAAAACCGCATGGCTGCTAGTTTTTTAAATATTTCTAGCATGTAGAGAGAGAAATAAATAGAATGGTGGCAATTTTATTTTATTTCTATAAATTATTTTTGAAGAACACAACAACACTTAACAGCTTCAGATTTATACTTTACAGAAATTTTCTCAACTATTCTTGTATTGTCTCTAGTATAGTTGCCAGCAAACAAGTTGACCCAATGAAGTTAGCTGCGCATGGCAGAAACATTATTAAGGACTCTTTGGTGGAAGTGAATATGTGCAAACTTTCCCCTTCCACATCACATTTGGGTCAACTTCTTTGCCGGCCACTATATTATACTACAAACAATAAATGAGGTTGAGAATGAAGCCTAGGCACCACTTTATTTATAAACACTAATTTTACCTATGTCGTTCCTCTTTAATAATAATTGAACAAGTTCCAAATTCCAACCTCATCCAATCAGATATTCCAATGTGATTAATCAACAAACATCCAAGCATTTATTAGTAAGATGGTGCTGAAGTTTCGACAGAGTTATGCAAAACATCTGAACCAAACTGAAAAGGATTTGTTGGACCCAACATTATAAAAAAACTGTAGTTCCATAGAAAATTAAACATCAACTTTGATTCGATTGAGTTAGACTTTGCAAAATTTTGTGAAACAATTTTTTTACACTCGTCAGGTTGTAGAACAGAGCCAATCCCCTATTACCTTGTCCCACAGAGACTGCAGCTCCTGCTGACCACCGAGGTCCCAAAAGTTTAGTCTCACTCCATCTACGTCTATTTTACCAATGTTCAGTCCAACAGTTGTGGTAATACGGTTTGGGTTCATCCCCTTATACTTTTTAGTAAATTTTGTTTTAGCAGCCTCACAGTACGTCTGTAAATTAATAACACATATTTCAGATAAGGAGGAGCATACGACACGACTTTTATAAGTGAATAAGTGAAGTACTGGAAATTTGCGTACCGTTTTGCCTGCATTGTCGAGACCTAGTATTAGCACGAAATATTCATCTTTTTGGACCATGTACTTATAAAAACCATGTACCAGCGTATACATTTTATAACATTTTTACTATTTTGCAGCTAAAATTTCCAGAAAAAGCAAGATATAATTAAATAAACTAATGGAATGGAGTATCACAACATAGGTACACAGCTGTGCTTTGACAGCTGACAGTGACAGCTTGACGCCTGACAGCAAGAAAGTGTTGCCAGAGGGCCATCACAAATTCTCACTAAAATGTAATATAATAATATGTCCTTGAAATCCCCAAAAAACAGGTTTTTAACCGACTTCCAAAAAAAGGAGGAGGTTATCAATTCGACCCCTATGTTTTTTTTTTTTTTTTTTTTTTTTTTTGTATGTTACCTGATTTCTCGAGAACCTCTGAACCGATTTTAAAATTTATTTTTGTGTTCGGATGGGTATGCTTCCCGAATGGTCCCATATAAATCTTTTTGAAATCGGTCAAGTAGTTTTTGAAATATGAACCAAAAACTGCAAAATTGCGTATCTGGATGACGTTGTAGATTTCACAAAAGTTATGAATCTCGACCCTGTCTAAAACCCTGTATAAAAACTTGTTTTTAACCCCCGACCAAAAAAAGGGGTGTTATAAGTGACGTCGATGTTCAATGTTGTGTGTGATGTGTTTCAATGCGGTTTCTTTTATTTCAAGGTTAATACCATAGCAGATGTTCTTAGCTATGTCTGGTTAATGTCGATTCAAGATGGCCGCCTCCACAAAATGGCGGACAAAATATTTTCACAACCTACCTCAATTTGGGTATCAAATGAAAGGGCTTGACTAGTAGAGTACTATGTACTATAACAAATTTCAAATCCAAAATGGCCACCACGACAAAATGGCGAATTATATTATATTTTCATTACTACCTCAATTTGGGTATCAAACGAAAGAGCTTGACTAGTAGAATACTTTTCACTATGAAAAAATTCAAATCCAAGATGGCCGCTTCCACAAAATGCCGAAATACATTTCTTTTTCACAACTCCTTTATATGGGTATCAAATGAAAGGTCTTGACTAGTAGAATGTTGTACAGATAACAAATCCAAGGTAGTCGGGGTTTAATCAAAATTTTAATTTTGTTCTTGTACACTAAAAAGAGTAAAATAAACAATTTTCGTACAAAAATTAAACCGACTTCAAAACCACAAATAGGCACTCAAAAGCGAAAATAAACTAAAATCATTATTATAAGCGCTACTCACTCATCTATTTGAAGTCGGTGCCAGTCAGGTCAAAAAGTTAGTAGATTGATGCTATGTGGGCACAGGTAAGTAGTATCTATCCTATACCTGTTAGATTTAGCTGGCACCGACTTCAAATACATGAGTGAGTAGCGCTTATAATAATGATTTTAGTTTATTTTTCGCTTTTGAGTGCCTATTTGTGGTTTTGAAGTCGGTTTAATTTTTTGTACGAAAATTGTTTATCATGAATTTAAATTGGCGCCGTGGCTTAATGGGTAGTAACTCAGCCTGCGAAGCCTAGGGTCGTGGGTTCGATTAGCTTATTAGTGGGGTCGGATTACTACACTGGGCCCACCCAGTGCAAATATTTGTACTATATTGTTAATCTAATCCGACCCGATTTGCACTGGGCCCACCCAGTGCAAATATTTGTAATATATTATTATTCTTAAACTTTCGTGATTTGAACACATAATGTTTATATAGTACAGGGTTTTTTCACGAATAATTTCAATAATTTCAATCATTGTTTAAATACCTCGACATTTCGGGAGCGTCACAACCAGCGTGGTCACGATAAGACGAGAGAAGTCTTCTCGTGACCTCGGTGGTTGTATTTGTACCTACTGTGTATTTTTTACAGTATCAAGTGACGAGACGTGTATGACATGTACCTGATATTAAGCAACATGCCTGCCACATAACAGCACAGTGACACGTAGCTATTGGGATATGAAAAATCCATATCATTATCTAGCACTACACTGCGTTCGTCACCCAGAGATTTAAAATATTTATATCTTTAAGCCTTGGAATTTATCTGGAAACATTGTATTTGGGTGTTTCTCTTATTATACATAAGTAATATAAGTATGTATTGACAACTATATAAGTATTATATCAGCAATCTGGCCGTTAAAATACAAGCATTATTTACTTTGGGGTCAGATGTTGTTGTGTGTGAATTGTAAGATGACGACTTACAATCTCGTATAGCACTAGTCGTATGCACCATTTTAAATACGTGGCACCCAAAATAACATTCAAACATACGAAAGACGTCAGCTCTGAGCCACACTCCCGATATACTAACGTTGTAATGTTGGCAACTACGGGAGCGCGCTTCACGCATCTCGTCCCCCGACTAGACGGATTCGTTGAACGACTTTCTATTAAATCATACAGTCGTGTAATCGTTCTGTGGTAATACTATATAATTTAGATAACGAAGTGTTCACTTCTGCCTTGTGGTCTTAAGCACACACATTAACAAGTTGCCAATAGTTACCAAAAAGCAAAAATTTTCAGCATTGAATGTTACAAGTAACGATGTCATTTTGTTCTTTAAACAAAAGAGGTACCTATATATTTGAAAAAAGCTGTAGTAGTATGACGGGTAAACATAAATTGCCCGTCGTACTGCTGGTCCTGTTGGTAGTAACACGGGAAAAAATAATTCCTGTTACCTCACTACCTCTACTACTACTACCCGTCTTACTACCAGTAGTAACGCGGGAATATTGTAGCAACACGGGCAATAAACGAACAAAAGCCAGCCAGGCCATAGCAAATACAAAAGGTGGTCTGAAATATACATAAGTAAGAAAGTACGTAGGTACAAGTTGTAAATGTACAGATCGCGTCACGTAAAAAGAACGCTGGCGGCTATACGAGGGTCAAACTGAAAGTTCTTAGAACTGGCCACTTATAAACAATATATTAAAAAAATAATTCTATAATTTGAAAATAGAACACTTTGCCAATATTACTGAGTATATACTTCATTCATTTGTCATTTGTTTTACGATTTGGCGGCAAATTGAAAATTGTCTGTGTCACGTCAACATGAATTTAACACGAGAAAATTTTCGTGCAATGATTTTTATGACTTTCGATGTCATTTAAGTCAACAACAAAGTTATGATAGACTACGATTGGCCTTTCACGATGAAGCCCCATCTCGTGCGACTGTTTACAACTGGTTTAATGAGTTTAAACGTGGTCGCACTAATCTCACTGATGATTTACGTGAGGGACGGCCTTCTACGGCGACGACTGAAGATAACATCTGTGTTGTGCGGCGTATGATAGAGACTGACAAAAGAGTGACCTATCAGCAGATTCGGACAAGCTTAGGCATCGGTATGAGTCAAGTGCACAAAATCCTACACGAACATTTAGCGGTCAGGAAGCTTTGCGCCCGGTGGATACCTCATAATTTGACTGAGGCTCAAAAACTCCATCGTGTGGATTTGTGCCGTAAAATGATTGAAAGATTTAACGGAGGTGACTCAAATGCTGTGTTCGACATACTAACAGGTGACGAAAGCTGGATTTGCTGTTATGATCCTGAAACCAAAAGACAATCTGCTCAGTGGGTGTTTCCTTTCGAGGAGTTGCCAACTAAAGTGAAGAGAGATCGAAGTGCGGGGAAAAAAATGGTGGCCTCGTTCTTTGGAAGAATAGGTCATTTCGCAACAATTGTGTTAGAGGATCAAAAAACAGTTTCTGCAGAATGGTACACTACCAATTGTTTGCCACTTGTCTTGGAAAAATTCGAGAGAAACGACCTCGCAGTAGGATCCTCCTTCACCACGACAACGCCTCATCGCACACCGCCAAGCGAACGATCGACTATTTGGCGACATCAAACGTTGAATTACTGGGTCACCCGCCGTATAGCCCCGACCTCGCGCCTTGTGATTTTTATTTATTTTCAAAAATTAAAGAAAACTTAAAGGAAAGCGGTTTATGAATGCTGAAGAAGCGGTGGCTGCGTATCGCGATGCCATTGAAGAGACCCCTAAGGACGAGTGGGCAAAGTGCTTTTCCCAGTGGTTCCATCGCATGCAGCGGTGTATTGACGTGAATGGACAATATTTTGAAAAGATATAATAAAACTAATAACTGGCTAATGTAATCAGTTTTTGATTTTCTAAGAACTTTCAGTTTGACCCTCGTATTATCTATTCTGTGCTAGCGGTCAAGCTGCGCAGTAGGCGATTTATAGATCTAGGTATTTGATGGAATGAAGCGCAGTGCGGGGCGGGCGGGTCACGCACTGCTTGTTTACCGGTGCACTATTGGATACCAGTCGATCCTTGGTTTCCGAGTAACGTAACATGGACACATCCATGTTACGTTTGTTCTCAAAACCGTCGCGTACAAAAGTTGATTGCGATATTGCGAAATGGTTTTACACAGAAAAGTGAGAAAAATGATTTAAACATTTTTTTTAACTTTTATAAGTTTACACTTGACCGCCTCTCGCCTGATGTTAAACAACGATGCGGTCTACAATGGAGCGTGTTAACCTAGAAGAAACCGATTCACTCTCGATTTCAAGAAACAAAGATTGTAACTATCGGGAAAAACCCTCTCAGGCAACGTATTCCACAGCCTTGACGTTCTTATCACAAAAGTAGCGTCAAATCTCTTCGTTCGTATCTTTGGAAGATCAACCATGAAACGATGTCGCTTTTTCGAGCTACGAGCATTCCGACAGAAAAAAGGGCAAGGTGGTTTGAGATCGTACAAATCAGTCGCACACTCTCCGAAGTATATCCGATAAAAAACCGATAAGCTAGCAATTTTCCGGCGATGTTTATTGTTTTATGAAGAGAGAAGCTGATAGTAATCCAGTTGAAAGTTGAAATTATGCACCAAGATAAAGGAAATAGAGGAGGATTATTGTAAAAGCGATCATGTGGTCGATGTAATGACAGACACATTTATCATTCACGTAGGGGATGATGATTCTGACACAAATGATGATGAAAGCTCCAGTGTATACAGCGACGGCGATGAAATGGCGACCTCTAACACCAACACCGCGTCTTCATCTGGTTTGCATGTTACTTAAGACGAGTTAATGGAAGGAGTCTCAACATTACTTTATTTTTTTGTATGTAAATTAAACGTTCTACACTCAATTAAATTTGTTTTTAATCTTACTTAATGATATTTCCATACATGTGAATCCAAAACAAATCAATCATGTATTGTCCGCAACTAGATCGAATCACCTATATCAGGTATCTAGGTGTAGTGAGAGACAATCGGCTGAAGTGGGATCTTCAAATAAATAACTTATCTGCTAGAATTCGCAAGATGTCCTATATCTTCAAAAAAATTGGCTGCGTGGCAGATAAAAACACCAAAAAATCAGTATACTTAGCGCTATGTCAATCTATTTTAAGCTATTGCATTGCAAGTTGGGGTCTGCCCATAAATCACTTCTGATGAAATTGGAACGGGCACAGCAACTCATATTGAAACATGCCTATAAGAAGCCATACCTTTACTCCACAACCCTATTACACAAAGAAACAACATTTCTGACAGTTAGACAATTATATATTATATTAAATGTAGTCTTAAAATTTCACAAATCAGCCTTGAACACAATTGTACAAAGCACTAGACCAGCGCGTCGCAATTTATGGAAGATTCCTAACACAAAAACGACGTTTGCTCAGCAATCATTTTTCTTTAGTCTTTAGTCATGGTCCTTTTTAGGGTTCCGTAGCAAAATACGGGACCCTTATAGTTTCGTCATGTCTGTCTGTCTATCTGTCCGTCCGTATGTCACAGCTCCTTTTCTCCGAAACTGTAAAAGATATACTATTGAAACTTGGGAAGTAGATGTAATCTGTAAACCGCATTAAGATTTTAACACAAAAAATAGAAAAAAAAACAAAAAAAATTAGGGGTGTCCCATACTTATAACTGAAACTCAAACATTTTTTTTGATCAAAACCATACGTGTGGGATATCTATGGATTGGTCATCAAAACATATACATTTTTTCTAAACTGAATAGTTTGCGCGAGGGTCTCTCCCAAAGTGGTAAAAAGTGTCCCCCCCCCCTCTAACTTCTAAAATAAGAGAATGACATAAATGAAAAAAGTGTATAATGTACATTACCATGTAAACTATCAACGAAAATTGGTTTGAATGAGATCTAGTAAGTAGTTTTATTTTAATACGTCATAAATGGACTATTGTTAAAACACTGATTAAAGTAACAACGAACTACAAGAACTTTTATATTATGTTACTTGCTGCTACGGAAGCCTTCATAGGCGAGTCCGACTCGCACTTGACCACTTTTATTTGTATCAGCACATTGATAAAATCATCTCGACATTAAATACGTCACGTTTTGTGTGTAAAAATCGTATAACATCCTGGCTCGTATCCTTGGATTATGGCAAAACAGAAAATCTCCGGTCAATAATTCAATAACCTTAAGGGGTCTGTCTCTCGGCTCCCTATTACTAATCCATTAGCCAATTGATAGCACAAAAGGCAGCTCAGAAGGGAAACCAAGAAACAGACCCCACCAATATACGCAAAACTACACTCACATCATTCCCTAATCTCAGCATTCTTTCCCACCATCAATACACACCACACACTCCCCAACTTACACCAAAGTCAAAGTCAAAGTACTTTATTCATAAATGTACAATTTACACGTCAATTAATAAAAAATAAAAACAAAAGAAAGAGCATACAAATTGTATACATTTTCAAAGTTTGAAATTACTACTTTGCTGTACTGTAATTAATATTGTACAGAAAACTGTCAAGCATTATACGAGTATAATATGGTTTTAATACAATTGTACTGACCCATGTCAAATTTATTTCTTTACATTTTTATGGGAACTCTGCCATCACTCTCTAAAAATTCGCTGTAACTACAAAAAGCTTGATCGATAAGCCAGCACTTTAATTTGTTTTTGAAGCTGCCAAAACTTGGGGCCGATATAACTATATTCGGAAGAGTGTTATAAACTTCCGGTCCCATGATGTGAGTCAACTTCTGTGACCTCGTGAGAGAGTGTGGTATAACATCCAACTTGTCGGCGTTGCGTATGTTACGAGAATGTCTCTCTCCTCGCGTGTTGTACGATTCTAGATTATTTCTGACATAGACAGCCACTTGGTATATCAAGATAGCAGGTAACGTAAGTATACCAAGCTCCTTGAAATATGGTCTGACGGATGTACATTGCGATACGCCAACAATGGCACGTACGGCACGTTTTTGGGCGCGGAATGCACGCTCCCAGTCGGCAGCGCGCGCGTATAGCTCGGCGCCGTATTGTAACCGAGAATGCACTGTGGCAAAGTAACATGCACGTGACATTTCCGCAGACACCACTCGGGATACTCGTCTTAGCGCAAAACACGCACTAGTAACTTTAGCACACATCTTGTCGATGTGGTGTTCCCACGTCATGCACCGATCAATCTCGAACCCCAAAAAATGTGGTGGTCCGTACCTGCTCAATCCTAACACCGTTTAGCGAGACTTTTAGCGGTTTTGTGTGGTGGCCCGATAGACAAAAGTGAATGAAATGAGTCTTTTTTTGAATTTAACATAAAACCGTTGGCACTAAACCATGAATTTAAGCCGCCAATTACAATATTTAATTTATCTTCTAGTTCCTCTATTGAAAGAGCTGTGACTACGGCAGCCACATCATCTGCATACATGAATATGCCTGCACCCTTTACGGCTTCGGGTAGATCGTTTAGTAGGAGAGAGAACATTATATTTGAAACCGACGAACCCTGCGGTACTCCCATAGACGAAGGCAGCGGGTCTGATTTATTAACGCCATCGCCAGCATCCACTACTTGAGAGCGGCCTCGTAACATGTCAGTCAATACCTCGTATGATTTCCCACCTATGCCATAGTGTTTCAGTTTTAACGCTAAGGTCTCATGGTCTGCGACGTCGAAGGCCTTCGATAAGTCACAGCACAAGACGGCTACTTGCTCTTTATGTTCACGGGCAGCCAACACACTACGAATCACTTCACGTGTTAGAGAAGTCGTGGACCTCCCTTCGCGGTATGCGTATTGTTGTTCACACAGCGCCTCGGTTTCTGCTAGGTAGGCCACTGATCGCGAACTCAAGCCATTTTCGAACACTTTGGCTATCGCTTTTGACTTTTTCGGAGGTATCCTGGAGGAGACTATGCCGAATACCTCATCAGCCGAAAAACTTGTTAGTCTGAGGGAACGGTCAGACGCCTGACGGGCTGATACTAAAATTTTACATACAGTAGCAGCATTGGCTTTAGGCGCCCCACAGGCAGAAGCTGCATTCAAAAACCGAACATTCATAGCATTAACGGCATTTTTGGCGAACTAAACTTACTGCCGCTACAATCTTTTACAATCTCGAAAAGTTCAACCTAGGGGTATTGTTTTTCCCTCTCGTGTTCACAATTCCCCACATAGCTTTAGATGGATTCGTACTTCCATGTATTATACTATTATAATGATTTGTTTTTGACATATTCAAAGTCGAATTGTATTTCCTGTTCAGATCGTCAAACATAGCTATTAAGTTCTCTTCTTCAGGAAATTGGTCAACTAATATCGAAATATCAAACAACAACGTTTTTAGATTTATTATGTCAGGCGTAACCCACGACGCGTCACGTTTGTTACTTGGTGTTCGTTTTATCGGGAAGCAAGTATCATACTTATTTGCTAAAATATTGATCAGTGCCACCACAAACGTTTGAGCGGTCTTGTTTCTCTCACTTACTTCAGACCAATCTATACTGTCAATAGAGATAACAAAATTTGCGCGGTTATTCTGCGAGAAATCACACATGAGGCGAGTGAGTTGTGCTGGAGTTGAGTGAGTGAATGTCACCACTCCGCGTATGGCCAAGTGATCTGACAGAAGGGTATTTATCGAGTTGGCTGAAGTAAGTTCTCGCGATACATTTGTAAAAATAAGGTCAATCGCTGTTTGTGACGTTTCTGTTATACGAGTAGGGAAGTCTACAATCGAACTCACAAACTCACATCATGGGAGTTGAGTATGTCGAACAGATTTTTAAAGTCAGCGCTAGTGTTGTCTAAGATATTTATGTTTATATCACCGAGAATCATAAATATTTTATCGGTTTCACTGAGCTTATCGAGCAAACGTTCCAGGCCACTTAAGAAACCGCTAACATGAGCTAGGCCCGTGCGATAAATGCAAATGATGGTAATGTCAAAGTCCATAACGTCAATCGCGGAGATTTCACAATATCTTTCTTCTGACAATGCTGATAACTCAACGTTTTCGACACACTTTAGTGCTTCATTTACAAAAATACAGGATCCGCCATGAACAAAAACTAGACACTAATTTATAGCCTTTTAAATGTATACATTGTAGATTCGGGGCGGTAAGCCAGTGTTCTGTTAATGCAAGAACATCGCACTTGAGGTCAGTTTCTAATAGAACTTCTAATCGTTGAGTCTTATCATTCAGCGAGTTAATGTTTTGGTGGCATATTGTCAACTGTCTCGGAGTTAAGCACTGCGCGTTCATACTAAATACTGAGTTTGGATCCACGGCCGCCAGCTGTCGTCGCAGGGGAGCCGCCGTCGGAGCGGCGAGGGCGGTGTTGCGTCCGCCGCCCCGCGCCTGCGGCTGCGGTTGCTCCGGTGTTGCTCGCAATGCCTGCGGCGTCGGAAGACGAGCGCACCGCCCGCCGGTCGCCTCGTCGAAACCAAGGACTAACTTCGACTCTGCTAGGCCAATTATCAGCTTTCATGAAAAACTCATATTTGCTTGTTGGCACGGTCACGGCAAACGATGCGTAGTGCGTATGCTTCAAGATAATTTTCTCGACATGATACTCTGTACATGGATTTTTCTCACCACCCTTAAGACCATTCTTAAAGCAGAAACCTGCATATCTTATTAACCTTAGTTATCCTAGTTTTTATTCTTTTACTTGTTTGGTTAGTGTACTTAAAACACTATAGTCAGAAGAGAAGGCACTAAGCCTCAAAACACAGGCTCCCCCTAGTGTGAGACTTAGTGCTCATAATAACATGAGATTGTTGAACAATTTGGTCGCCACTTAGTTAAATAGTTTAATTAGTTATAATCTGCATGCTAGTTTCTTAATAGTAGTATATTAATTTATAATAAGGCCAAATTGTTAAGAGGAAATAAACTTTATTATTAAACTTTATTTTATTATTCTGTCTAATATATTTTTCAATGCACCTACCACATCCAATATACGAAGCCACGAGCGAAAGGCTAGTTCAAAAATAAAACAATAGGCTTAGTAATTTAGTACGCGACTGTACACATGCGCAAACACACTCCTTCCACTTTCTTCTAGCGTTCTTTTTACATGAAGGGAACTGTATATAGATTAAATGCCCACATGTCCTGGTCCTCGTCTTTTGAATCTGATTTTTCAATAAGTAAAGTAAAATCAAATAATTCACAGTAATTTTAAGTCAATCTATGTTTAAGGTAGGTAATTAAATAGTATGAGATAGATAAGTTCCAGAAAAACAACTGAATTTTTACCAAATTCTAATAGTATTGTAGTAATTTTGATTTGAGAGCGATACCGTAAAGCCGTATAGCGGGGTAAATATATCGAATGTTCACTTTCAATTGTAATTTAAACCTTCTTTCATTACCAATAAGGTCATCACAGCTGTTTTAAGAATATGTGGTAAGGCCCCAGTGGGGGACGTTGGAACAGTGACAAGAGGGATGTATTAGGGGTATAGGTTAAAAAGTTCAAATTGTATTTGTAATTGTAAATAATAAACGACAACCTTATTGTGTACTTATACTGACAAAAAAATTTAAGTAGGTACTTAACACAATCAAAATAAAAAGTATGGAACTTGTGTAATAAGTACAGTCTATTCGTATTCACAGTCTAACTTTTCAATTAATATGCCAATTTACCCCCTTTGCATTGATATTATCCCCAAAATTCTCAGAAAACGAATGTTCCCCTAAAACAAAGATTTTCAGTTAAATCAAGCAATTATTATTTACTTATGTTTCTGTTTATTCAAACTACAATTGACTTGACGATCCAAATTACATCAATTTTTCTACTTTTTATTTATTTAAACAACTCAAAATCTTGAAGTTTGAATGGACAATGTTCACGTGTGCACATTGATTACACACCTCCGTGTGCACGACGACTTCACTTTTAGCGTGTTTTTTGTTGATGAAACCTGATTGGCTGTTTTATATGCGTAGTAAAACCCTAATTTTGTTAAAAAATTAAAAAGTATTGATCTTTCTCAAATAGAATGACGCTAGTGGAACAGTTTAGAAAAGCAGGTTTTAATTCCTATTTACCCCGTTTTACGGTACAAGAACAAAATTAAATAAATTGATGAACCCCCGACTATCTCGGATTTGTTATCTGTACAACATTCTACTAAAATCTAAAATCAACAATAGCCAGTGTTTCCACAATGAGGAGAACTTCCCCTTTTGAGGGGAAATTAGAATCCAGAGGGGAATGTAAAGGGGAAATCATGCCTAATCAAACAAATACAAAAACTTCGTTATATTAAGGAAAATTTTCCTATAATTAGTCAGATATCAGAACCAATTTTTTTTTCAATATGGCGATGTTTCTAATGATATGGTTTTCGATGAGGTAGAAGCTCTCCTGAAGGGGGGAGGGTGCCAAAACTATACCAGAATATTTTTTGAGGGGAAAAAAGGGAAGGGAAATCTTAATTGAGGCGAGGGGAAAGGAAATGATTCAAGTGGAAACACTGACAATAGCTGTCACAGTCATTTAGCGTGATTTTTTTTGACGTCGTACTAACACAACGTGGGCATTAATTGCCCAGCTTCAGAAACGAGGGAGAAGTCAGCCAAATATTTTAAACACAGGACCAGCTGAGCATACAGATTTCGCCTTTGTTATGAATTCTTGACCATTATTAAAACTTAAATTATATATGTAGAAAATTTAATGTGGAGCTGAAAACGATTCAACTGTGTTGTTTCGAGTACTACCTAAGTTGACTGCAGTTAACATCCCTTGTTGAGTTGAGTGTGGCATTTTATTTAGACATTGCGTCTGAGATAAAAAGCTACAATGTCAAAAGAAATCACTGTCATTATAAAATCAATATGTTATGTATGGTAACGTGATTGTAACAAATAAGGATATGGTAATCAGGGGCCATAATAATGTATTTCTTCTTCTGAGATTGTAATTAAAAGCATAAATCAAAATTGGAATTTGATTTGACAACAGGAAATACAGTTACGAATACTGACTATTGCTTTCGTAGTAATTTAAAAAGGTCCTTAGATCCCCTGTTCATCAAGTCCCCATAATAAGTTCCGAAGTAATTTTGAAAAAATGGCTACAAAATCGGGGCCCTCAACACCTGGACTTGATAAAAGTAGTACCTATGGAGAGTCTGAAGAAACGTATTATACTTCACGAAGTGTCTCCATCAGTGTGAGCGTGGACGGTATCGCGCCAGCTTCGGGCGACTGGAGTTTTCTTACCGTTTTCAACGGGCAAGTCATATTAGAATTGAAATGGCGAACTGGAGACGAACCCCAACTTTTGGAAAAAGATTTACCCCTCGACTTAAAAGAGGCAAAAGATCGGTTGTTGATCACTGAAAAACCTTTGATTTTTTTACTCCGTACAATAACCGGAAAACCGAGCAAAGAACCGGACCCACTCCAGAATTTGGACAATCGTGCCGGTGCTACGGTCGACTTGTTCCCCCTACTCTTAGGAGAAGAAATTTTTCTTAAGCTCCCTCTAGTCTATATTGATACAGGAAAACCCACAGAGTGTATGATCAGCGTTCGAGTCGCGGCCAGTGAGCCGATGGAGGAACCTACTTCTACGGTCCCATTGCTTATCACGATGGTTTCTGCTCACTGTCTGCCTCTGGCGAGGGATGGAACCTTCTACGCCGCAGCCGTCTGCCTCGATGGGCTCTATAAGGAAGGCACCGTTAAATTCGGAATCTCGCTGAGTTCAGCCCAAGCTACACACACTGTTTGGGCCACTGCGAGCACCGCCGGTCAAGCCGGGAACACTGCATTCAGCGCTCCGAATGATGATACATTTGTTCCTGAAGACTTAACATTATCGAACACTGATATTTGTCGATCGTTTTACTGGAACGCTATGAATAGAAGGCTAGTCGATCCGAACCTTCTACGCGAATGGCTCTATACTCCATTTTTATTGGAAGTAGCCGGCGTTCCGAAAACCGGAAAAGTGGATGTGCGCGGTCGTTACATGTGTTTCGTGGACGCGACAGCGCTCCTGCAGCCCGGAGTGTGCAGCGTGTCGGTGTGCGCCAGGCTCCTATGTTACAGCGAAGCCAAGCTCCCAGACAACGTCGGCGGGCTGCTCGACTTACCGCCGGCCAGCGGCCGAGTGAGCGCCCGCGACACCGATTTAATATTCGACGAATACTCACACGAGTCTTACGTCACAATTAAATTCGATTTGACCGAGCCTCTCGTCCCCGAGGTAAAAGTGATGACCCTATTCGATACCATCGGCTTGGAACCTCGCGGAGGGCTAACCGCTCCGATCGACAGGCTCGAGGGGCACCCCGCGCCCGAGGATCTCACTATCGACGTCAGAAAGATCAGAAAAGAGGGAGGTGCGCTCGCTGTGCATAAAGAGCTGAGCGGTCTGGCGTGCCGGGGGGCGGTGCCGATGAATCAAGGAATCAGACGGACGGCGGCCAACCGGCTGCTGATGCGGGTGCGGTCCATGCTGCGGCAGTTCCCGCCGGGGGGACGGGCCGCTGGCGGCGTGGCAGGACGCGGTGTCGGCGCAGCACGCGGCCGCCCGGCGCGCCGTGGCCGCCTCGTTCGCGCCGCAGCCGCCGCCCGCGCGTGCGCCGCCGCGCTCGGCCGCCGCTCGGTGCCGGGCGGCCGGCGACACCAGGATTTCCAACGAACTTCTCAAAATAGCCTCGAAAAACGCTACGAGCCCCAGGTACCTCATTTCTAAAGCACTTCGTCTTCTCGAGGAACGTCGAGGATCGGAGGTCAAAGATTGCATCGTCGCGGCCCTGGCAGAACAGCCTAGAAATAGATTTTTGCTGTGGATGTTCGCAGGCCAGCAATTCGACAAAGGGAAAGAAGCGCTCGAAACGGCCGTGGCCGCTCTTCGCGTCTCCGTCAGTGGCGACTACTCGGACGGAACGGCGAACGTCATTGGCTGGGGAGCGTTGCACGCACTGTATCACTTCAACGGCGACCCGTATGCCGCATTCGTAGCCGCCAGGAAGATGAGAAAGTCGTTCGAGCTACCGAGCGAGTGGGGCGAGTTCTACGAGAGATGGATAGAGGAGAGCGGCGAGGAAGAAGCCTTTTGGGATTCCGACGGTCGTGTCGGCGTCGAACCCGTTTTTGATAGTCGCAGCTTTCTTCCTCTGCCTCAGGTGTTACACCTTCTGCGAGTCCGCTTTGACTTGCGCAGAACGAGGCTGCGCCGGCGACGGCAGTCGGCTCCTCATAAAGAGTAAAATGTGTCCGGACATTTACTACGTGCGCGCAGCTTCGCTGCTTCTGAGACGGCATTTAGAAGAAGCGCTCGCGTTGACGTCAGAAGGTATAGGGAGATTCGGCCCGAAAGCGATGCTGTGTCAGATGAAAACGATGTGCCTGAGTTGCATCCGCGGGTGGGACGGGGAGTGCGAGGCGGCGTTGGAGTGCACGGAGAGGACCGGGGCGGAGCCGTGCCCGGCGCTGCTGCTGCGAGGCGCGCTGGGCGGGCGCGGGGCGGACCCGGCGGCGGCGCTGCAGCGCGCGGCGCGCGCGCACCGCGCCGCGCCGGGCGGGCACAGCGCGCTGGCGCTGGCGCGGCTGCAGGCGCGCTCGGGCGCGGGCGCGCGCTGGGCCGCCGCCGCCGTGCGGCTGGAGCCGCGGCTGGCGGACGGCTGGGCGCTGCTGGCGCTGGCAGCGGCACGCGGCCGCGGCCGCGGCCCGGCCGAGGCGCGCGCGCTGCTGCGCACCGCGCGCCAGGCGGGGCCGCTCAGCCCCGACATCGAGGAGGAGGTCAACGCTGTTATGAACGTTGTGCAATTGGAGACTCTACCGGAGTCCCTGGTTAAGAAACTGTGCTTTTGCGAATATTATTAATGGGGATTAGGTAGGTATGTCTAATTAGTGGTAGACGACTTCAGTTTCTGCCTAAATCACAGATAGTACTTTTTTTATTGTTATTGATTTACAATTTACCACCATCTCATCGGATGTTAAGCAACGATGCGGTCTACGATGGAGCGCGTTTCCCGGTGAAGAAACCTATTCACTCTATGTTTGACGACACCAAGACAGTAACCATCGGAGAATACCCGCTCTGGCAACGCATTCCCCGGCCTAGACGTTTCTATCTCAAAAGTAGAGTCAAACCCTCTTCGTTCGAGACTTTGGACCGCCAACCATGAAGCGATGTCGGTGTTGTCGAGCGACAATCATTCCGATAGTAAAAAGGGCCAGGTGGTTTTATCAGATATTCGATCATGCAGATCAGTTGCTCGTGCTTCAAAGTATATCCGATAAAAAAACCGAGAAGCTAGCAATTTTGCGGCGATGTTCAAGACTTTGAAATATGTTCCTAAAAAGGGTGTCGGCGATTATGAGCCTCTTGGCACGTGCTCGATCGATTCCCGAGCGAATCTATGTTTGATATAACATAAGCCACTGTTTAGACTTGAAGTGCCTTCGGCCTTCGCACCTTTCAGAAGACACCTAGTTATTTGGCAGTTAGATAATTTAGCCTTGGACTCGATGAAAGAGACAAAGTTGAGCGTTAATCTCAAAGTAACGTCCCAAAGCTCGAGATGGTCGGTAACTGGTCGGTGGTCGGTGTGCAGGTATACTTCAATGTAAGAGTTAGTTGTCATGGACTACTTTTTGCAGTGAACAGAAACGCCTGTGTCTTTCCATCGATACAGTTGGCCAGATTGGCATCGGCCCACGGCCCCATGAAGAGATATGCATGCCTCAGTGGCCGAGTTAGTTGCCCAGTGTACTACGAAAGGTGCATTGTAAGTGCCCTGCCGTTTGTGGACTTTGGGTCGAATGCGAGAAGAACCTTGGCCGAATATAATTTGATTTGAAACCAAAGTAATAAAAAGGCAATACTTAATTATGATCCGTTGTTATTTTCTGTGTCTTCGTTAAAAAGTTCCCGACGCATTCGGACCCCACTTAAAGCTACTTGCAGTTCTGCAGCCTCTAAGGGCAATCTGAGCAGTTTGGTTCTGTCATCTCCTCTCCCGGTAGATCAAGGTGGCAATCAAGAGTAGGTAAGCCTACCTTCGAAAAAACACCTTTTAAGTTTTGCTGTGTTTAACTTAAGTTTAGTTATTAGTTACATACTTATTTCATGTGTATTTGTCTTATTAAATTCCCATTCTCAACAATGCGTGATGTTTCATTGCCATAACACCAGAAGTGTAGAGAAAAAGAATGTAGAGGTAGAACCCAACTGTGAGAATTGGTATAGCTTAGAGATAGAGCAGATGTACCCCAGATTTCGCTGTACGCGCCAGTTTTGTAAAGTTTCAAGTTACAATACTATAGTATCTACTCGTACGAGTACATTCTATAATGACATGAGCGGGGCGGGCACGCGCGAGGAGCCCGGTAGGACTTGGAGACGAGTGACATCCAGACATAAATAGACAGAGAACTTCAAGAAATGACACGGATCTATTTACGTCGGTGCAGTTACAGCAGCGCCGATCTACTAGAAAGTAGGTTAACATCGCAGGGCCGCGCTCGTTATCAACACGATAAGCTGATATGAGCCATCGACTTTATGAATAATCCACCTGCTTTCTCAGAATGCCTTGTCGAATATAATTCGGTGTTTGCGGAGCTCTGACACACCCTCATTGTTTCCCGACACTGCGATATTGCGATAAGTTCGTACAGGAGAATGTCGAGTAGTTAATTCTGTCCCGCGGTCCGCGGCGCGTTGCATCACTGTGGCACTGTGGCCGGAACGCAGCCGCCGCCAGAGTGTACACTGTAGGTACACAAAAACACAGGAAGATCGGAGCGGGCGCCGCGCGCGAGCGAGCGACTTGCGGCCGCTCTTTGTTTTGAGTCGCGTCTCGAAGCCACCGCATCTGTGACATGTGATGTGAACGAACAAACAACCATGGCTCTCTCCACCAACTGCTGGAAATATCTCGTGCTAACCTTCAACGTGCTGTTCGCAGTGAGTATTCAGCTTTTCATTTATTTTCGTGTCATTCTAGTTCAGCTGATTTCGCTGATTCCGCCTTTTGTTGTCATAACAACTTTGACAAACAAGCTTTTTGTTACGGAACCCGTTTTCTGTTAAGGTTACGAAGATTTAACTAGAACCGTGAGTGATAATTAGGTTTTAATTAATTAATTAATTGGGTGGGTTTAATCTAATCCAAAGTTTAAGATGACACAGATTCCAGAACGAAAAGTTAACAAGTTTGAACCCAATACCTCGAGACAAATTATAGACAACCGACCGAATGAAGATGGCCGCTTTCGATTATGAATGTGGCGCTGCTGTGCTCGTCACTGGAACGAGAGTGACAAGGACCGCAGATAACTTTTGTTAAATATTTTCAACTGTGCCGGGTAATCATAGTTGCGGGTCGTTGTCCACAGATGTCGGCAGTGGTGTTGTTCGGAGTAAGCGGCTTCCTGCTATACAGGCTGTTCGTTTACCGCCACTTCATCGGGGTGAGCGTGGAATGGCCCGCTATTCTCCTCCTGATGATGGCCATCATTACGTGTTCTGTAGCTTGGATCGGTTGGAGGACCGCTCAGTCCATGCACCAGATACATGTCATTATTGTAAGTATGAATAAACGAATATAACTAGAAGTAGATAGGTAGTTGATAGTAACCCAAAAGTGGTCTAAGTACAAAGTTTACTAATTTTTTTTCGTGTTCATTAATTTTTCGTACACAATTGATATCATGTAAAAATGGTGTACCGGATCAAATTAATAAATTATTTATATTACGTACCTACTTCTAAAACCTGGGAATTTTGTATATCCTGTATAAGTACCTGGCTGGCTGGCTATTTTTATCGGTTGATAAGAAACCCATTGTGGGAAACAATGGGTGATTCACAATCCAAACATTAGTCAATATTTTATCAACTGAAACAAATGTACCTAGGTACCTGTAGCTCCCCCGTAGGATAAGCTTCACAGCTGAACAGCTTGCGTTTTGGCTGAGTAGTGTATCCGATGTAGGAATACCAGCATATTTGTGTACGTTTAACCGTAAACATGGTGCATAAAAATACATCCGAATATCGGGGACCCGCTCCACTATAATTAACGTGGTAAAAATATACCATGACTATTTATGAAAAGACGGTGGAGCACGTGGGATTAAAACTGGGTCTCCGGATCGGCATTCGCCGTTTTGGGCCAGCGTGGTGGATTATGGTCGTTGTTTTAGACTATTATAGGTTTACACGTGACCGCCATCTCGCCGGATATTAGCGACGATGCGGTCTACGATGGAGCGTGCTTCCCTAGAACAAAACTGGCAGTCATAGGAACTGCCGATAGAAGTGGAAGCTTACAACTCAGAATTTGATAGCTTACTTTGGGAACTACGCGGGTGAAGCCGGGGGGCGTGGCCGTGAGCATGGTCACCAAGAAATGCGTCAGCATTTGGTCATGGTTTTACCCGAGTTTACCCGAATATTTCTTATCATTCGCGAGCGTGACGCTAGAACGGTTGGAGACATAGGTAAGACCGAGGATCGGGCTGAGTGGCGTACCTATTATAGGAGAGGGCTAGGTCCAGCAGTGGACGAATACAAGGTGATGATGATGAGTTCTAGTAGGATTATTGGGATTGACATGCTCAATTTGCTAACTCCTCATTCCGCAGACGGGGATCCTGATCGTGGTGGTGGTGGTGGTCGAGTTCTCGTGCTTCGTGTGGGCCATGGTGGAGTGGGACAACGTGGAGGTGGAGGCCAAGTCCACCATGGCGGCGTACTTCGCGACCGCGGCGCAGGCCTCCGACCCCAACAGCGCGGACGCCGTGCGGTGGGACCGCGTGCAAGCACAGGTCACTGCCATTATTGTATTTAAATCCAAGATATGTGTAAAAACAATCAATGGTCTGGAAAGTCCGTCTACGTACGATAATTTAACGTGACAAACAAAATAATGATGAATGATTGAAAACAATGCGATCGAGTGGAAGAGAGACTGATGCAGCGCAACCGTACAGCCAGCGTTCATCGATTTATTAGACGTTGTCGCGTCAAAAAAGAACCCAAATGACGAAGGTCACGGACCCCGGAGTCTGTGGAGTTGCTAAATTTAAATTTAAAATAAAAGATTACCATGTCCAGTTTTGAAACCTGAATTCGATGGGTCGATCCAACGAAACTCGATGTGAGGGTTAGAAGTGGGATAACGGATTCGTCTTTAGAGATAGAATTTACGTATAATGCTGGTGCGTAGGTTAGAAGCAATATAACATAGAGGTGGCCGGATAGGGTTCTGCGCTGTGGGGTGGAATAGTGAGGCTGGACACCTGCCTTACGGTTTTATATCTTCGGTAGAATAGAAAATTAAGCGTATGGCTGTGACAATCTAAGCTGATGATGTTAAACATGATTTTTTGGAAACTCCTGTAGGTTTTAATCGCTCCAAAGAAAAAACCATTTAGCTTTCCAACTCTAGGTACGATACGTCGACCCTATCGCTGAGGATCGGATCAAAAGCGGGTCCAAGTCCCAAGTCCAGTAAAAAAGTTGAAGCAAGCTGACGCGATCTCGTGGTGTTGTAGTTGGAGTGCTGCGGGGTCCGCGGGCCGGGCGACTACGCGGCGTCGGGGCGCGTGCCGCTCTCGTGCTGCGGGCCGGGCGCGGCGGCCGCGGCGGCGCCGGCCTACGCCGCCGACTGCGCCGCCCTCTTCCAGCGCGGCTGCGCGCGCCCGCTGCTGGCCCACGCGCGCGCGCAGCTGCTCCTCGTCGCTATGGCCGCGCTCGGCGCCGCCGTACTACAGGTAAGACCTGCTTTTATTTTTCGAATCGCTTATACTCATATCCATATGGGGTCTCCCCCACGCGGAAGGCAGATTGGTTTTTGTCGGACTCGACGCCATGGACGGACTGGTGCCCCTACCGACTAAAACATCCACCATCCACGGGGTTCAACCTTTGCGACGCTCCTCTTCCCTTTCAGCCATCTATCTATCATCCTGGACGCAGTGGCGTAGCGTGGGTTTTCGCCGCCCGGGGCCGACCGAAAATTTGCCGCCCCCTACTTTAATTATAAATAATTTAAAGTTCAAGTATTATATTTAATACCTAACTAATATAGCTATATCGTCCATCTTATTGCAACTCAAGATAAAAATACGGTTACATTTTTTTTACAATTTGGTTTAAAAATGTGTTATACTTTTTAGGGTTCCGTAAAACGTAAAAACGGAACCCTTATAGATTCTTCAAGTCTGTCTGTCTCTCCGTCCGTCCGCATGTTACAACCACTTTTTGCCGAAATTATGATAACTACACTGTTGAAACTTGGTAAGTAGCTAAGTAGATGTATTCTATAAACCCCATTAAGATTTTTATAAAAAAAAAAACAAATAATTTTGGGAATATCCCATACTTAGAAGTGAAACTAAAAAGTTATTGAAGTGAAAACTGCTTTTGGCACGCCTACACAGATTTTTCGTGGTCTGTGAATTGAATTTTAGCGTCACGCTCTGGTATGATAAGAGATTTTCGGGTAATCTCGGGATGCTAGAGCGAGAAACAAAATACAGTGCACAAGTTCATCAAAACGAGAAAGATAATATAGTCCCTATGATTATTTTATTTATGTCTCTTTTTCACGACATTAATTTCTTACCACATTAATTGAGTTCAATTGTCACGAAATATTAAATTTGTCATTCACATCCATTGCAAAAAAGTTTTTGTTGTAATATACACTCCGCGAGGTATAAGCTGAGCTTTGCATTAGTGTGAGTAATCACCAATCAGGCAGGAGCTTGAAATTTTGTCCGCGAGGTATAGGCTGAGCTTTGCATTAGTGTGAGTGATCACCAATCAGGCAGGAGTGCGGCGAGACAGAATGGCGCCGCGCCTAAGGCCGGTTGTCACACCTACACTATCCATGTACACTCACACAAATGCAAAGCTCAGCTTATGCCTCGCGGAGTGTACTCGTATTACTGTTTTATCACAGCACTTACACTACGCAAACACACAAAATCATATCTATTTTCATCACAGCACTTCCACTTACACCATAACACAACATTTCATGCATTTTTAGCGTAATACTTATAAAATAAATAAATAGCAAGTACAAAAAATTTGCAAGTCAAAAGCTATTTTTAAAAAAAAAAAAAAAAATTAAAATTCATTTATTTCAGGCCATTATACCCATAAATATAAAATTAACAAATTAAGTCCATAAAAAATCCAATAAATAATAGTATTCAATTGTCACACAAAATTAAAATTAAAATGTCAAAATAAATAAAATCAGAGTCTCAGTCGCCACATAAAAATATAAATTAAAATGGCAGAATAATTACACACAAATTCTTTATAATTTTCATGAAAAATAATTGTTATTAATGTCAGTTAAATCGTAATTGTTATATAGAACTAAATATAGAATGTCAAACTACCTATATGAAAACAATGGTTATAACCCTCTCTCCGGCTTCAGTACTGACAAATGTCTATCACAACAGTGCCGGAGAAAAACACAATCTAACCGCTCCGCAATCATGCTCAGGATGGTGTTGGAGCTGCCCCGAACTCTGCGCACCAGAGAGGCTGCGCGCGCCCGCATGGTCGCGTGGAAACAAGGCACGCGTGCATCCGCAAACAATGCCTGAAGCGCTACAGAACCGAGGGAACCCCAACAGCACTCTGAATGCATTGTTATAGAGTACACGGAGGTCACTGTACCTCCTCTTCGTGTAGTCTACCCACAGGCTGCTCGTGTAGAGGGATGTACAAAAGGCCCTAAAAAGGGTTACCTTGACCTCAACTGAACATCGAGCAAACCTGCGGGCGATCATGTTCGCTCGGATAGACAGAGACCTCCGTTCTCTCTCAATGTCTTCATTGTCTTTGAGGTCGGCTGTTAACACGTGCCCTAAATATTTGAACTGTTCGACCCTGTCAAGGGAACACGGCTCAGTAAAACAGGTGGTACGTTAATATTTAAGGGCACTTTTCACCTGCCTCAAAGACCATAAATTTGCTCTTTTTTACATTGTATTGTAATCCATGACCACAGGCATACTCCTCACAAGTGTGTATTAATTTTCTTAGTCCACAAATAGAGGCACTCAGTAGGACCATGTCGTCAGCGTAACTTAAGTTGTTTACACAAACACCGTCAATATGGCAGCCGACATGTTGGCCACTAAGCGCCACGATCAAACCATTTATATACAAATTAAACAGGGTTGGTGATGTTAACCCGCCCTGTCTTACACCACACTCAAGCCTATAAGGATCAGACATTGTCCCCGCCCACCTGACGCTGTTAGATTGGTGCATATACCAATATTGAAACATATTGACTAGTTCCTGTGGCAAGTTTATGTTTTTTAGCTTTTCCCACAGTATATCATAGCTTACCGTGTCGAAAGCACGTGACAGATCCAGAAAACAAGCAAACACTGGTGTCCTACGCCTCGTATAATACTTGACTGTATGCTTAAGGCACAGTATTGCACTATCTGTGGATAATCGTGGACGAAACCCGAACTGGTTATCATGTAGCGTCACATATTTATTTAATTGTGCATTAAGCAAACCGTCAAACACCTTTGCAATAACCGTAGCCAGTGATATGGGCCTGTAGTTGTTTTTATCCGCCAGATCACCGGTCTTATTTTTGACAACAGGCACTACCACAGTTTTCATCAAGTCAGCAGGTAAATACGAATGGCTAACGCACAACGGTAAAACATAGCCAGTACTCTGTGGATATGTGGTCCAGCGTGTTGGAGATGTTCAATACTAAGCCCATCATGACCCGGAGATTTCCTTTTGATATAAGCTTTATGGCCATAGTCACATTTTTCGCCAGAAAGGTTGTTCCCAATGGTTGACCGTGTAGGTCAGCACCGAGCACCCCCCCACCCGGCCCCAAAGGCGACACCACTGAAAATTGCTCCCTAAAGACGTTGGCTATCTCAACAGGATCCTTCACACCGTCAACGCTCACCGGAAGACCAGATTGTGCACCCTCTTTACAAGTTGCCTGCCAAAAACCTTTGAAATCTCCTTGCGCATGTTTTGCCGCAAGAGCGTCCAACCTTATCTGGTTTTGATGGTTTTGACACCATTTTAACTTAGATTTGAAAACTCTTCTGCTATCACGCATTTCTTTAAACACACATCCAGACTTAGGGTCTACCACAAAACACCCATTCTTTGAATTTAGATCTGGCCATCCTGTGAGCTCCACCGACATGTTTATTCCACCCCACTATGCGCGCGCCACTATCTCTTTTCAGTGCACTCCTGCTCTCCCGACCTGCCACCGCCGCGCCTCGAAGAGCGGCCACAATGTCTGAATAAAGCTTATCAAGAGCAAACCTGTGGTCCAAGTCACGACAATAACAATCAGCACAGGTTACACATTCCGCAGGAAAATCAATTAATCTAAGTCTATCATGACACCCATTCCTGTACTTTGAAATTTCAAGTTCGTTACGAATTCCCCATACAACATATTTGTTTGCGTTTAAACTACTATTAGGTACAAAAGTCGGGGTGAGCACCGCTGGATTGCAATCTATAATTAGTGGAAAGTGGTCTGATGTAAGAGTGTCATAATTGACGAAAACATCAGTAATAGAATGCTTAGCCGAGTGAGTGGCCACACAGTGATCGAGCCAGCTGGTCGTCCAGTGTACATCACTAATAAAAGTAAACGTACCTGAGTCTAGTCCGAGAAAATCCACGTCTACGCACGACCACTGTTGTTCCCGACACATACTAGTCAGCTCACTATAAAACAACTCACCCGGGTCAGCATTAAAATCACCTAAAATGATTACTGATTCGACACCATACTCGTCTATTATAGCATTAACTGCGCTCAAACACTCCGTAAACTCAAGTAAATTTTCAACGGAATTTGTAGGTAAATAAACGCTCATCACAATCATTGTGCTATCGCCAACCGTTATCTTAATGGCGCTTATTCTAGCATTTTTTACACTGCAGCACTGACACTTGTTGGAATGCACTATAACGGTAAAGAACACAAACGCCTCCGTGGCCACGCCCCCTAACGATTCCCACACTGGTATCGACGGCCGACGTTGCCGTGTAACCAAAATCTCCATCAATGGTGCCGATGAAAGGGATGTCGTGTGGCAGTAACCAAGTTTCTTGAAGACATATCACATCACACGTACGGCACAGTTGTCTTACGTCGTTTATGGATCGTTTCACATTTTTACAGTTAAAACTTGCTAAACGATACGAACCTTTAGTCATCATTATTTTTACTTAGGCCGCTTACAGAATTCGTATGTTTTCGCTTAAAATTAACGAACGGTCTAAAAATTATACCAGTGGGCCAAATGGTTGCGTCCAAATACAATGACAGTTTACTTTCTGTTGTCCAAAATTTGAAAGCCTTGTGACCTCTTTCAATTTTCATATTAATTTTCTGTAATATTACAGTTTCGTTTGTTTTATTACGAATATACTTGACAATATCTTCCTCCGCTGTGTCACAATGTACATTCGTTATAAAAACCGGAAATTTCTTTTCTGCCGCTTTGAACGTACATTCCACATCTCTAGCTACGCCCGACTTTCCCTGGAAATTATATTTCGCTTTCTTCTTGCGACGTGATTTTTTCCTGCCATCCTTCACTACTTTTAGCCGCCTCCGTAATAAGTATAGGGTCTTTCGGATTACGTTGTTCGATCTCATAATCACTACCGGCCTTATCAATATTGATCGAGTTTATTGCGTTCTTCGATGTCCGTGGCATATTGTCCATTGTATTTCCGACCCGCGTAATTTTTTAAAATATATTCTTCACCTTCTTGTTCATAAACTAACACACATTAAAAAAAATATACGATCGAATTGAGAAACCTTCTTTTTTGAAGTCAGTTAAAAACGATTGGTTACTGATTTATTCCTTTGTATTTGATCCTGTCTGGATGCCAAACTTGAACTTTTTAGGTCGTCTGGAACTGAGTGAAATCTTTTTGGTCTATACTTCAGTCGGTTCGTTGCCAATAGTTCCATTCACAGTTCCATGATGGAACTACTGATAATATTTTTACAACATTAGTCCCATTAGTCAATGTTAATAATGACGATTTTAGGACTTTAATATCTAAATAACAGTTTTAAGTATGTTATGAAATGTGGAACACGTATTGGTATCCCGCAAGTCTCAATATATGGACTATTTTTAATGTGAAATAGTTTTTGCATCATGAGGAGGACAAAAGTACCTCAAAATAGTTCGTACACCTATACCTACCTAGGCTATTCAAACGAGTCTAAATTTGGTGGATTTATCTTGTTTAGTTTAGGAGTTCCTATAACCACCTCCTGACTTCATCTTGAAATCAGCGTCATAGTACCATATTATTCCATTTTACCGAAGTTACGTAAGTAAACCAAATTTCAACCTAATCTAACGACGGGAAGTGGTTCTAATTTAACTCGCAAGATTTGTCCGATACTGACTTACTAACAAGGCAAGTTAAATAAAAGCTTATAAAATACACAACGAGAGATACTAGTACCTAAGAAAAATAAGTAATGAAATCCGAGAAACTCTCTACCTACTTAACTACCTCACTTTTTAATTATTTATCTGTTCGATAAGAAATGTTATATCTAAGTTTTTTTTTTCAATCATGCAACGTATTATTTTCGTTATGCTCCTTTTCTGCCGCCCCTTTCGTGTGTGCCGCCCGGAATATGGGCCCCCTGCCCCCACGCTACGCCACTGCCTGGACGTTCGTAATGGTGGCGACCCCGTCCACTCCACAGCCACAGCTCTCTCCTAGACCAAAACGCACACCTCAGTGGCGCCGGCTACACTGTTACACTGCGCAATCTACCGCATCAGCCGCATAGTCAGCTTCTTGGAGGCAAAGATAAGCAACCCTACCGCGGGTTCCACTTAGCGTCACCGCAGGTGACCAGGGGAAAGGCCAGAATGGCTAACTTAACCTATTGGCAGAGATAACGCAAACGCAAAACTACATAAAATTACTTGTTGTCCTGTACACCTATCTCTGCTAACAACATCTCTTCTGTATTACTTCTATTTAGAAGAGATAAAGATATGTCAATATGTGTAATGTGTACGTCTAAATATAAATCTCCATTCGGTGCCTCGTTTTTTGAGGATCGAGGTCACTAGAATCTTTTTATTCGAAACATCTGTCTCCACCGCTTTTGGTCTAAATCATGGGCATCGTATAGCTTCGAGGCGGAAGTGGCTTCACTTGATTCGACACCGTGTTGGCGACTGACTGCATATCCGTTTCGTCGTTGTTGCCAATAATGACCAGCTTGAAAATTGGTCGTTATCTTTGCTTTATGTGGCCGAAACAACAAAGTACACGCAGCTGACATGTGATAGACATTCTGGTCACATAATATTTATAATGTACAGGACTTAATCACGACTTAATTCATTGTTTAAATACCTCGACGTTTCGGCAGCGTTACAACCGCCGTGGTCACGAGAAGACTGAAGAAATTGCGGGTCGTCTCATTGCGAAATGAGGGGATCTAGATCTACCCTCATTTGGTCTTCGAAAATCGCAGGGTTACCACCACGACACACAACACTAACCGTATCACCAGGCTTCTCCGAATTCACTCCGCGATGTGTACATTTATTTATGCCAGTCATAAATAATGTACACATTTCAGGGTGGATTCCACGACACCGATAACCGAAAACCATCCTCCCAGTTGAAATTACGATGTTTTTTAATTTCTAAGGCTTCCCTTTTAAATTTCCCTATTAACGTTTCGTTTGGAACGTCAAACATTAAACGGTATAATTTTTTCGAGCAATGTACAGTTTTTTGGCTACCAACTACCAACCTACAGCAATACTGCAAGCCCGGTACGGGCACAATCCCCTGGGGTCGCTGCAACGACCAGATTAAGTTTTAGGTTGAACATCCTCAGAGTACAGGCATGATCATTTGTGAAATACTGGTGCCAGCTTTGAGATGGTTCAAAGAAACAAACTCGATGATCTTGATTCAGTAGGCCGACGAACTATTCTACTGACATTTGTCTATATGTGGTTATGAAGCTTTGTAGTAGTAGGGCTATTAGCAGAGTCCGCCTGGGGAAGTACCACACCTTTACCAGTTATTCTACCGCCAAGCAGTAATGTGAAAAGACAACTATGTTTCAATTGGAAGGGTAATGTTTCCAGTGAAAATACTAGATATAAAGCATAGATACAGAACATAGAGATAAACCATCTTGTGTCGCTGGTCTCTGGGTGATGAGTGCAGTACTAGGAGGTAATGTAATCGTAATGATCTGACATCTTAATGTCCCAATAGCCGAGTGGCACGGTGCTGTTACAGGCACGTCGCTTGTCATCGGGTACATGTTCTGCTTGTCTCCTCACTATATAAAAAAAAACTATACAACCTGTGAAATTCTGAGTCTGTAAATAAATAAAATATAAATAAATATTGGTGGACAATTCAAACACAACACCATCTGACCCCAAACTAAGCAAAGCTTGTGTGATGGCAGCCAGATAGCTGATATAATACTTATATAGTTTTAAATACATACTTATTATACATAGAAACACCCAGACACAGTGCAAACATTTGAATTCATCACACAAATATTTGCACTGGGTGGGAATCGAACCCACGACCCTCGGCTTCGCAGGCAGAGCTACAACCAACTAAGCCCCTAGGTCAGTCAAATGTAGTACAAGATTAATGTCCAGGTGTATCTATAGATTAACTCCGTGTTGCAATGATGTAAACTTCCTCGTTTCCTATTTGGGGCGACGTACAATAACACAACTCCCTAAGGTCAGTCTGACCTCATCCTCTGTTTGCGGCCGACGTGTTACCTGTTACGCTAGAGTAGAGGAGCTGCGATCGCATTACCTTCACACGTTCCCGTCTTCCGATGATAAGTTTCAGTGCTATAATTTGACCACGGCAAATAATTGTAGTTATAATAAACAATGCTACATTGTGAATAATAACGAGTGTCCTTGCGAGTTATCGCATGACCGCGGGCCGCCTGCCGCCCGGTACCGCGACCCGTGCCGTCCTGCGGCCTCCGACACCGGCCATGTCGCTCCCATAGCGGTCATATGAACGTAATTATCATCAATAATAGTAATGTTTTCATTGCCTCATTTGGATTGGGGTCATCAATAAATTACGTGACTTTTGACCCCCAGACACCGCCATCCCTAGTGCGTCGTGGCATAACTACGTACTTAGAATCTTGCCTTTTGAAAAATGTTGTATTCTTTCATACACCTCGTTACCCTCCTTACCTCGTTTACCGTCGTTACGAACGAAGCGATTTGACTCCACGTTTGTGATAAGAACGTCTAGGTTGTGGAATGCGTTGCCTGAGTGGGTTTTCCCCGATGGTTACAATCTTGGTGTCTTCAAATCGAGAGTGAATCGGTTTCTTCTAGGTAAGCATGCTCTATCGTAGATCGCATCATCGCTTAACATGAGGCGAGATGGTGGTCAAGTGCGAACCTATTCTAGTTAAAAAAAAAGTTACCTCGTTTCGTAGGTACAACTTAGTGATTTGTATTAGTACTAAAAGGATAGAGTTGTAATTGTAAATAGTATTTAAAAGTTTTTATCTGAATAGTTCACATTTTTAATGTTTGCATATATTATATTAATAACAGCAAGACTGAAATGATAAACTTCTTTCTAATAAGTAGCTACCATCTTAGTGTCTGAGTCGAGCGCGTGAGAGTAAATCAGTTTCTACTAGGTAAGTGCGCTCCAGTAGAGCGCACTGACACTGTGATACGGCGGCCAAACGTAAACCTACCAAGGATAAAATGTAATATTTTGAAATGTGACACGATGACATTTAGAATCCCTCCACTTGTCAATCAATGTCAAATGTCACACTTCCTCGAGACCTTAACCAGTAACGTGCGAAATTTATGGATGAGGCTATCCATAAATTGTGGACGTAACGAGATTTGTCATTTTACAAAAAAGTTCAATATGGGCAAAAATATATATATGATACGGGTGAATTAGACAGCGAACTTTCTCGCCTTCGCCAAATTAAATATACCTACAGGGTTATTTAAAACGCGAAAATATATAATTCCATATATTATGCTATTAAAAATTACTTCCGGAGTCGACGACAAAATATGTGTTACAATGGATTTGTGAGATTTCTGGCCGAGCACTAAAGTGCAACAAGTTCACAACAAGTGTACTTGTGCGTATACCTACGTGTAAAGATGCCTATAAATATGGCAACAATAATTAGAATAGTAAGGCCCAATAATTTTAATTGAAATAGTGAGGCCTCATGGAGCTAAATGTGGTTTTACTCGAGTGTCGTGAAATCCTACTTGATTGGTACCCAGTAAATTTTACGCGCTAATCTCAGGTAGGTACAGTCCGCGAGGTATAAGCTGAGCTTTGCATTAGTGTGAGTGATCACCAAAAGTACAGTCAGACAACAAACTCTTAAAAATTAATATCATTATATTTTAGGTAGGTACTTAAGGCATAACATAAGTCGGAGAAGTATTCTAGTATTAAAATAAAATAAAACTAAATTGATAAAATAAAGTCCAGCTGTGTATTTGACTGATTAGTACATATTATTGTGTGATTATTACTAAAAATTCAATTTGAAAGACAAAATAACTACACATCTTCTACACCAGACATTGCACCATAGTCACTTTCTTTATCACTCTCGTTATCATGTTCACTCTCGTCTGATGTGTCGTTTGTTTTAATAATGAATCTTTCCGTTATATTGTCAATAACGGCGTCGTATCCATGAAACTTTTTTTCTTCTTTTATTGGTCACAAACATTTTTTCATTCCTGTACAGTGATACTTTAATTTTTTTCATTTGCTAACCTCATTATTGTATCCATATTCATTGACACGTTTTTTTTCGCGATTGCCCATATATTTTCAATCGGATTGAAATCTGGGTGATAGGGTGGTAGACGAAGGACGCTGTGACCATGTTCTCTTAATAAGGTGTCAATTTTATATTCAATTAATCGTTGTTTATTATGCAGTATCAATTGATAAAGTTGTGGTTTAAGCATGGATATTGAGTGATCGATATTGCGTAACTTGAGTTAGTCAATCATATCTTGTTTGCGACTATTTGAGTTGGGAGCGGGATTTTTTAACGAATTGTGGTAAGATGCGTTGTCAATTACAATAACGCTATTGGGCTTCAAATTGGGAATTAATTGCGTTTGTAACCATTCATATTGTTATGATAATCACCACTTTTTTGATTAGCTTTAAACATCAGCAACGCATTTGGTATGAAACCGTCCTCGCCGCCGGCATGAACGATTATCAATCGATTTCCTTTAGAAATAGGTTTCATCAAACCAGAAGTGCTGCCATCTGAATATGATTTTGATGAAGTGTGAGTGGTGTCAATATATGTTTCATCGGTATAAACGATAGGCCTGCCCTGAATACGGTATTCGGAAATTTTAAGTAAATAAGTTATACGTAGGTGACGGATCTCATGCGTTTCCATTAAAAATTTCTGTTATTCTCTGTCCTTGACCATTTGAATCCTAAAGAGATACTTCTTTTCGCAATGACCATATTGATCCTGGATAGTTAATGTCAGCCTTTAATTTTTCATGAATTCTTTTCATTGTTGGCACCTCTTTGTCAGTAATGTGAAAATTATGAATTGTTCTACGGATTACTGCTTTATCAAAATCATCAATGATTATTATATTTTCCTGCCGGTCTATCTGGTCTTTTCGAGATTTGAATTTGGTTCCATCTTTCAAAACATTACCTTCCAATAAGACTCTTTTAACAGTTGACAGTGGAATTCCTGTCGATGTCGATACCAATTGGGCTGATGTAGTCACACTTGACATGTCTTTATCGTTCATGTCTTTAAAATAGCTATTTAAATTACACAAAATTTCTTTTACTTGGCTATTTAATGGTTTCCGTATTTTGCGCTTATTTGTGTTGGCATCCATTTTACTAACACTTATATCAAACAAAAACAAAATTAATATTAAACACGTCACGCTGCAGTCTGTACAAGAGGCAGGAGCGCGGCGAGACAGAATGGCGCCGCGCCTCAGGCCGGTTACCCAAAATCAGTTTAAACCGGTTTTTACCGGGCGAAAATGGCGCCGCGCCTAAGGCCGGTTGTCACACCTACACTATCCATGTACACTCACACAAATGCAAAGCTCAGCTTATACCTCGCGGAGTGTACTACTGCACCGATTTCAAAAAATCTTTCTCCTTTGGATATTTACGTGATCCCTGAATGCTAAAGGCTATAAAATATGTATAAAATGTGTAACACGGGCAAAGCTGGGACGTACCGCTGCTTTACAATACGAGTATAAATGCAAATCATGTAATTTTAATAGCCAAATTTGCAATATTTTTGCGAGGTGGTGACAACACTCGACTACGTCATGTTCACCGGAGGCTTGTAGGTGAACAGTTGCAGTTTTCAGTTTTTTAATAAGTAAACGCTCACAAAAACTCCTATTTGTTATTATAACTAACGTTAAAAACGAAATACAATATATTTTTTTGAGTGTAGGTACTATTTTTTGCATTCTAAATGGAAAACTGGCAACCCTAATACTACACAACGTAACTGACAATTTTAACGCGATCACTCAGACCGAACGCAAATTACTCGTAATAGTCGGACAAACATACAAACTGGATATCTAAAACAACGTTAAGTAGTCTTTGGATCATTTGTTCGAATGGAATAATTAATTATCACTTTTATGGTATTTATAACAATGTAACAAATATTATACTTATTAGCTTTTCCAGACACCCTGAAATTCAAAAAATGTTTTTACCAAGTAGCTTATCTTTCCTAAAAATATATACCTACTTATTAAGTGTGTTATGGATAATCTTACCGCGTAGAATTGATTGTATGTAAGAAAAAATCGAAGTCGTCTGCAGAAATTAACTGATCTGAATCCAAAAGCGCAACAAAAACACAAAATTGTATTTCCTAAGTGCAGACTTCAGAAAACAAATAACTCTTTCAAATGTAATGGCATTCGCTTCTATAATGCAATCCCTGTGGTACAAGTGGAAGGTCTCAATGAAACCAAGTTTAAAAATGAAATAAAAAGCTACCTATTGAGCAAGGCATATTATAATATAGACGACTTTGTTAAAGATAGTAACGTATGGAAGAGAAATGTGTCGAAATTAGAATCTTGTAATAAGGTAAAATAATAGATTTATAAGACTTTTGATGTTACATTGTTTGTACTAATGTAGTATCTGTATACTGTGTGTATTGATTATTTGTTATATTGTCTTCGACAAAGCCTGTTTGCAGCTGCATGTAATTGACTAGGCCCCTTTACAGCTGCTTTATTCTTTTTGACGTTGTTATTTTAACAGATTCTTTGCCTTTTTGTAAATGACGTTACCAAGTGTTCTTATGAATTTATGGTATGAATAAATGAATTGAATTGAATACACGCTGATCTAGAAAACGTAATTTCGGCAAGATTTCAGCTTGATCTGTTCGGTTGTTACGTGATTGAATAATTAAACTAAACTGCCCATTTATAATATCAGTAGGATGGGTAAGTGGCTCCACCGCCCGACTGTCAGAAAAGTTCGTGAGCTGTGTTTTGAGTAGAGGTGAGTACAATAACTCCCCTATTGTTTGGTTTATCGTACAAACGTACAGCAATTACCGGGTCCTTCACCTTTCCCAGCCGAGGAACTGAGCTACTGACGGCTGAACTTTGCGCCGAAAGCGGCTAATGAGCGCGGACCCCACCTGTTGGGGAAACGTAACAAAACTAACTTCCATTCATAACTTCTTACTGTTTTCTGTAACTCTTTGTCCGACTAGCAGTGTTTCCGAACTCCCACAATTTGGTAATCTTTAAACGAACAGTGAATAGCTATTTTCTAGACAAGCGAATTGTAGGTACACCCCATAAATGACGTCACACGTTATAGGGGGCGCGGGGTCGACGAAGTGTGACATTGGTGACAGGGGGAGGGAGGGCTCTACATTTAGTAACATCCGCTCGGAAAATATTGTATATTATTATACATCAGCATTAAAATACGAATTTAGAACTATTTACTTCAAAATAAAAAAATATGTTTGTTACTCAATTTTACATTACATTTCTTTAAATGTCTCGGGTTTTCTTTGGTAAGTACATCATGTAGTTATTTATTGCATATAACGTATACACTTAAATAATCTTTATCTATTGCCCCAAAACTGCATATTGATGCAATCCATTGCCATTGCGTAGTTCAAATTTTCCATTTTCTATCCGACTGCTCGTTGCTTGAAAAAGCGACATCGTTTCATGGTTCCAAACAAGAGCGGCTCATGACCCCCCCGCAGCGCACTGATCTTAAATACAAAATCGTAATTCCATGATACATGATAGATACTACACACGTAAGAGCCTGTGATTACTGATTGTAAAAATTCCCCCATCAGTTACTAGACCGTGACGAGACGAAGGGCTTCGAAAGAAGTGGTTCTGATGCACCTGACTGACCGGCGCCCGCGCAGGACTACGCTACTCTGCTATAAATACTTCTGTAAATATTTTAATTTTAATTGAAATTAAACTTAGAAAGTCAGCGCAATTTATCAAGCCTCACAGGGTAACAAGTAACGATCTATTTTATTAGCCTATGTGACGATCACAGTATAGTTCTATTTAAACTCTTCACGTTCATTATATTCAGTAGCGGGTAGCGGGTAGGCGCTTTGCTTACAGTTGTCCAATTTGCTTTTATAATTAATTATCGAACTTACTAAGAAAAAATGGTTTATAAGTTTAACAACCCGCATTAGATCAGCGTGGTATAGAGCACAGGCCCGTGAACGAAATGTATGGGTCATCTGATACAGCAGGAGACCTGTGTAGGGTGATAGGGAAGAAAGGATGAAGGGTATAAAATAATAATATTCAGCACTATGCCGGCACTTGAAAGCTGTCCAACTGAGTGCAAATTGAAGAGAAAAACCCTCGCTCTTTCCTTTTTGTCGCATGATTTTTGTACGGCATTGCGAAATAATGGATTAGAACAGGTATTGCAACTATAAAAATGGATTTTTTTTTAATTTGTCGGATAAATTCATGATTTTCATACGATGATTCAGGGTAAATTTGGTCATTTGATTATGTACGGCATTGGTTCCATACAGTTTCAATACCTGTTCTAATTTATTATTCCGCAATCCCGTACAAAAATCATGCGACAAGAAGGAAAGAGCGAGGGACGCAACCCACCCTCTTTAATTTGCTTTCAGTTGGACAGCTTTCAAATGCCAGCATAGTGCTGAATCCTATTATTTCATACCTTTATATCATCCTACATAGGTCTCCTGCTGTATCATATGACCCATAAATTTTGTTCACGGGCCTGTAGTCTATAAATTATGACTCTGTCTTTGTCAGACAAAGCCCCGAGTCCCAGTAATGGGAATATAACACAAAAAGTTAAGGATGACAGACAATGTAACGACGTAAGCGATGTACGGAATGAACAGCCTAGGCCAAACAATACACACTCGGTGACATCATAGTTGAGCGCATCTTTGGCCTGCCCGCCGCGCGCCGCCTCGCCGCCGCCCGCCCGCCGCCGCCGCCGCGCCGCCTCGCCGCCGCCGCCGCCTCGCCGCCGCGCCGCCGCGCCGCGCCGCCGCGCCGCCGCCGCCGCCCGCCGCCGCCTCGCCGCCGCCGCCGCCGCCCGCCTCCGCCCGCCGCGCCGCGCCGCCCGCCGCGCCGCCGCGCCGCCGCGCCGCCGCGCCGCCGCCCGCCGCGCCGCCGCGCCGCCCGCCCGCCCGCCGCCGCGCCGCCGCGCCGCCGCGCCGCCGCGCCGCCGCCCGCCGCGCCGCCGCGCGCCGCCGCGCCGCCGCGCCGCCCGCGCCGCCGCGCCGCCGCGCCGCCGCCCGCCGCCCGCCGCAGCCGCGCCGCCGCGCCGCCGCCCGCCGCCCGCCGCGCAGCCGCGCCGCCGCGCCGCCGCCCGCCGCCCGCCGCGCCGCCGCGCCGCCGCGCCGCCGCGCCGCCGCCCGCCGCCCGCCGCGGCGGTCCGACGCAGAAATAGAAACATGACGAACTTTATCTAAATGTAAACGTTTCCTTTAATTTTGAGCCGGGGCCCTATTCCGCAATATCAAACTCGACGAGCTCGTTTTCGGTAACACTTGACTTCACTTGATATTTATGATACCTAGGCATAACTAATAACTAAAATATTGGAAAACAATAAGACCAGTGAAACAACTGACTGAACTGACAGCCTTATCGCTGAAAGCTACTTCTTCTAGGCAACCTTGGGATAAACCAATATTGTGTTATTCAATTTGGACCACAATTTAGCCTAACTTTAAACGACGATTGGGTATTTGCCCTTAGCTTGCTCAACCTTAACGGAGTCGCAGGTAACTAACACATACGAGTAAGTTAGGTCGCCGGGTCGCCGGGTCGCCGGGTCTCCGGGCGATGCGACCTACTTCCTGGAAGCTAGATTACGCACGTCTAGAGTTCCCAACCCTTTCTACAATAAAATGAAATAAATTAAGGTCGGAGAAATAAAATGAACAGTATTTTACAAAAGAATACTTATGTTATGTTGTTAATTTTCTGACGTTTTTTAAACATAGTTTTAGGGTTTCGTACCTCGAAAGGAAAAAAAACGGAACTCTTATAGGATCACTTTGTTGTCCGTCCGTCCGTCTGTCTGGCAAGATCCTTTTTCGCAGGAGCGCGTGCAGGTAGCAAGCTGAAATTTATATCAAATACTCAGGTTTACTGTCCCTTAGAGCTGTGAAAAAATGTATGCCTAAACTATTTAAAGCGCAAATTTTCGACAATCGCAAGGTAAACAAAACCTACAGGGTACTTCCAGTGAACTCAGAATTTTGAAATCTGGCACGATGCAACATCATACAGCACAGATAAAAGGAAAATTGTGAAAACCGTACATTTTTTGTTACATCATAAAATAAATAAATAAATATTGGCGGACAATTTACACACCACACCATCTTACCCCAAACCACAGAATAAATATAAGCCCAAACTAAGCAAAGCTTGTAAAATGGCGGTCAGATAGCTGATATATATAATACTCATATAATTGTAAATACATACTTATTATACTTAGAAACACCCACATTTGAATACATTTGAATTCATCACACAAATATTTGCACTGGGTGGGGATCGAACCCACGACCCTCGGCTTCGCAGGTAGAGTTACTACCCACTAAGCCACAATGCCAGGCATTTTTTTGTAATATTAAACCTAATTTTACTTATAAACGTATAGGTTTGTACGGGTCCTCCGGTGCGTGCTGCGCGACCCCGACTCTGACTTGGCCGGTTTTTTTGGAGCTACTTGCATAATTTGCTATCTTTTCTTAAATATTTTTAATTTAAGGCCATACCCCGAGCAAATGACCTTGAGTATTTCTTACCTCGTTGCACGCCGCAAGAAAGAGCAAGAGATAAACAGTAGGATTTGTTGCTGTTTTACGCTCACATTTTAGAATAAACTCTTTATAAAATCAGATCTTGAAAAAATATTTCTACCAAAATGTTCGTAATGGTATTTATTGCCTATCCGTTGGTGTAAGTACAAAATCTAAATAATGGCGGGTTTTCGAGTAGATGCATGAAAATTACAATTATTTCTATTGTTATGGTTTCGTTGTGAGGAGATTATTGAAACAATAAATTCATTAACAAAAAAAGAAACTACCATTTTGAAACTAAGAAATTGTAGAAATTTAATGTATTTTTTACCAGTTGATACGAGTAGGTATTTATTTTGGCTAATGAACACAAACAATAAAATAGAAACTCGAACTGGGCAAAAAACTCGTTTTGCTGGGGACGCACCTTAAGGTAAATATTGGAAGCTCCGTATATCAGATGAAATCTAGAGATATAGAGGCTGGATATACAGACAGTATTATACTCGTAACTGTATTAAACATACTTCTGTCCATAGAACAGTTAAAAGTATAATACTGATTTTGCAGTATGGTTGGGAACCCTACGCACATTTGTTTTTAGATGCGAGTGTTGCCGGGGAAAGGTTACGGGTCTCCTGGTCAGGGAATGGGAGCCCCGCGCGGGACTGTTTCCCAGTAGTAGGTGTACCTACAGTTTAGGAGCCTAATAACTAAACTTGGTGTCATGAAATGTCTTTGTTGAATAGTTACGCAGCTACCTCGATAAAGGTTCAGTATTTAGGACTCATTGTATGTGAATGTT
Source organism: Ectropis grisescens (assembly GCA_017562165.1). NCBI lineage: Eukaryota > Metazoa > Arthropoda > Insecta > Lepidoptera > Geometridae > Ectropis > Ectropis grisescens. The sequence goes on along the minus strand of CM029776.1, from coordinate 6,271,684 downwards.
GCCCATTTGGTAGTTGGACTATTTGCAGAGTCCGCCTGGTGATGTACCACACATTTGCCAGCTATTCTACCGCCAAGCAGTATAGGGCCAACATCACTGTGTTTAAAGGGTAATGTTTCCAGAGATTGCAAGGCAAAAAGATAAATTGTCTCACACATATCTGGGTGACGAGCGCAGTGCAGCGCTAGATAATGATTTAAATTCTTCATGTTCCAACACGCTGTGCTGTTATGGGGAGGCGCGTTGCTTACCATCATACATGTCCTGCGCGCTGCGCGTCTCGTCACTTTACTATAAAAAAATTGCAATTTAAAAAGTCGATGAGTTAGTTTTATTTAAATTGATTTTGTTTTATTTTATTCTAATCTAGCTGTACCCTGCCACGTTTCGCTGTGGCACGTTGTGATGCAAACATTAGATAAAAACAACCCTTGATGCGGATTATATATCATTCCAAAATTTCTCGATCTCTCTCTAAAGCTCGATCCATGCAGAACTTTTTGAGTTTTTGAAGCGTACACAAACCAACATAACGTTTTTATTATAGAGATGGAACACAAACACAAACAGCATTACACAATGAAACATTTGAGCTGAGTAGAAAGTACAATTACTTTAGTTTTAAAAACAGAAACAAACAGAGAGAAAAAAAATGTGACAACAAAGAAAACGAAAGTTGCAACTACTACGAGTATCACACATGGGGAACGAACAAACAAAGAAATTACAAATTAAGTTTTTTAACTAATCAAAAATCATATTAATGCTGACCTGCGTTGCATTTTTTTACAGCAAATCCTTCCTATTTTTGTATAAATTTAACTTTGATTAAAAAAAATATTAACTGGCTGCGCGCCTCCTTATAAAAGTCTTTCATGATAATCGCCAAATGAATTTTTATCCTACGGGACATACTAAGTTTCACGGAACAAAAATGTTCCTCTAGGTAATGTACACACATCCTTAGTACTTACTACGTATTTAATTTCTATAGATGCGTTCCACCGTTCATCATCATCATCATCAGCCGCAAGACGTCCACTGCTGAACATAGGCCTCCCCACTACATTTCTCACCGTTACAGATGCATAAAAACGTCTTGTAATATTAGTGTAATTTACTTGTAAAGTTTACGTTATTAAATGTTTTAACCTCTACGTGGCTGCACAGGAGCCGCAAGATCGGCAGCAAGCCTCGGTTCAAAATCCTTTTGACCTCTGAACGCCTCTGTCTTCTTGGCATCCGATCAATAGTGTTCTAGACAGCGACATTAAAACACTTTTATGTGGGTTGATTTCAAATACAGTGAAACATGCAGTGCATAACCACATTGTATTACCGATACTGTACTGTATTACCGATACTGTACGTAACAGATACCTCCCACACTCATTATTATCTACATATATTATGCCGTTACCTCATACGTCTAAACCTCTATTTCATAGGACTTGGTTTGAGATGTACGTTAAGTATACCTTCTCAATTCATTCGAATAAAATTTGCAACATGATGTTGTATTGTGTTCGTATTCCTCATGTATTAGCGTAGCTTTATTACTTCGACTTTGCTTCAACGAAATAAATTGTTCTAATCCCCGGTTAAGAATTGGAACCATACTGACTTTGCAAATAAACTACTGACATCTTTGCTTTCTATGTTTGTCTCCAACCTCGATCTGTCCATGCAAATATTCTAACTCAATACTCAACATGTTTGTGTACTGTTAAAATGATATTATCCATCCCATGGTTCCCCATAATGACCCTGATTGGGTAATACAACTTGATTCGGAAATTAATATTTTCTTCTAAATCATCTATACTTCTTGAATAGTATGTTTGAGAAGATATTTGTTTTGTTTATTCTAATAGCGATTGTTTATGACGAACTTTTCTTTTTAAATAAATTGTGACGAGACGAACAGGTCATGTGCCTGATGGTAAGCAACATGCCTGCCACATAACAGTACAGTGACACGCAGCTTTTGGAACATGAAGAGTCTAAAACATTACCTGCACATACATACTGCACTGCGCTCGTCACCCAGAGATCTAAGATATTATATCTCTAAGCCCTTTGATTTATCGGGAATCATTTGGAACTTTTTCTAAGAACACAATCGCTTTCGGTGATTCTCGGAAACATAACAAGTACCACTACTCTGCCTACTTGAGATACGTTGACCAGCTCGCTACAACACCCAGAGCTTCTGGATCATTACTTGAATATCCAAGTGACGAAGCGCGATCAAGTGTTGGTCTGTAGGTATTTCTAAAGTGTTGTGAGATCTGCGCTGGTCCTCTGTTTGCGCAGCTCCGCGCTCCGAATGCTCCGTGCAGACCACAGATGGGCGTTGTGTTTGGTGCAGTACAGACAGAAGGGCGTGTGTCGGTTCTGCCGCGGGCGCCGGGCGGCGCCGGCGGCTGCGTGGGCGCAGCGAATGTTCACAGCTTTCTATGTTACGCAATCCTGCGCCGGACCGAGACCGGTCGGGGGCTTTTTATACTATTTCTAGTATTATATTACCAGAATTATAAAAGGTAAAATAGAATCACTAAAACAGTTGTCAATAAACTTCCTAATGCTTATTTTGCAGCCTACATTATACCACAAATGACATGTACTTATAATAAGACCAAGAAATGTACCATAATATTAGCAATAAATGATTGAGTATTGAGTACATGAATTACAGAAAGCGTAACTCTTTTTGCAGAAACTAGTCAACCCCTTTCATTTGATACCCATATTAAGGGAGTTGTGAAAAAAGAAATGTATTTCGCCATTTTGTGGTAGCGGCCATCTTGGATTTGAAATTTGTCAGAGTGCAAAGTATTCTACGAGTTAAACTCTTTCGTTTGATACCCATATTGAGGTAGTAGTGAAAAAATAATGTAATTCGCCATTTTGTGGTAGCGGCCATCTTGGATTTGAAATTTGTTATATTGTATAGTATTCTACTAGTCAACCCCTTTCATTTGATATCCATCTTATTATTGAGGTACCTAGGTTGTGAAGAAATATTTTGCCCGCCATTTTGTGGAGGCGGCCATCTTGAATCGATATTAACCAAACATAGCTAAGAACATCCGCACGGATATTAACCTTCAAATAAAAAACCGCATCGAAATCGGCCCATCCGTTTGAGCTCTCCGGTGCCACACACAGACAGACAGACATCGACGTCAAACTTATAACACCCTTTTTTTGGGTCAAGGGTTAAAAATGATTCTTGTAACGTAACGTAAGTCCATACGAGGATGTTATGCTGGATAAGCTATAAAAGCTAAGTTCACAAAGAAAGTCGCACGTCCTCCTACATCTATGCCACAGCACAAGTACCTTCGCTAAATGTATAAAGCCTCGGACCAATTCTCCTGCTATATTTCGCATTATACATTTTGCATGTATCGGGTATTGAAAAGGAACTTCGTTCTCGCGAACCGGACCAGGACGTCCACTCTCTGTCTACTAGTGTGTTTATATTTGCCATGGTATAGACTATAGACTCTGTAGACCTACTTTTTACAATGTTTACATCAAAACGTTCTTGTTCTTGAAGCTGGCCGACGCGACGCCGACGCGACGCCGCCGCCCGTCTCAGCGTGTTATCTCCAGTGGAGCAGCCTAACCTAGTTTGTCTGTTATCAGTTGTTTGTTCGTTCATTCTTGTCGGCTCGGGACAACACGTCGTTTATCGCAGGGCAACTCACAACGATATTAACTTTAAAATTTCCTTTAAAACAATAGTTAAAGATTCCTTCAAGAACAGACTCGAAGAAACTAGTTGAAAAATCCTACTGCTCGGTTCAAGAGTTTGTGGACAAAGAACAGAGGTTAACGCAGACTCTATTCTGAATAAATTACGGTGCCCTATCGGGGTCCTTGTACTTAAATTGAACTGAACTATTTTTATAAACACTTCCGCTGGGTAATCCTACTAATATTACTTACAGATGCGAAAGCTGGGATGTTTGTTGCTTAATCACGTCAGAACACTTGAACGAAAACTATTGTCTTAAATAGCATATACCTAGGATACTTCACAGGTAAAGAAAAGAAACGCAAACTACACGAGTAATAAATACCGCGGGGAGCTGTTGGTCAATAAATAAGTCGTAAGTTAAAGTTTTACCAGTGTCGTATTCTTCTGTGTGGACTCTTCTTTGGTACGTATGATTATATCGTGTATTTCTTTACTGTAGGCCTGTTAGCTTTTCAAGGTTGGTCTTTCCTGTAATTTGGGCAACACAATGTACTTACACGATCCTCTCAGCATACTACAGATGCTTAGGGTCACCCTATACGCCTTCTTGGTGATGTGGGCCTCCAACATGGAGGCTAATGTGGCCCAAATCATTCATTTCATAGGAAACAACACACACTTTCAGTTAAAGTCAGTAGGCCCAGAATATTCCACACATGTACCTAGTACATACTTGCAGAAAATACTCTCAAGGGCGGACCCTGCTTTGGCTCCAGGGGGTCGTGCTAAAGTCACACAACTGTGCGATAAGTACATGTAAGAATGTTTTTTAATCAGTTGTTCACCTGGGTACTCATCTTAGGCCCAGGTACTGGAAGCGTGGATCCATGGGGTCATAGGGGTCATGACCACCCCTGGATCCGCGGTTGCATAATCTGTGAACTACGTGCTACAGTAAACATTGTATGTCGAGATCTCGTTAGCATTTTGTTATCTAATATCAAGTATGTAATATCGAATCCGTCTCTTGACTCACATACCTACACAATTAAATACTTCTTAGAAGAGTGAGTCAACCGCTATTGTATTTTCAGAAGTAATTTAACCGTCGCGTCGTTTGTTTTCCATTAACGTTTCGATATAGTTCTATATTAAACTTACTGTACCAAAATATGTACGTCGGTGTTCGATGAGTAGGTGTGCAGTGTGCAGTCAGGCAGGCTATCGAGAGTTAGCGCTGCGGCAACCTTGCTCCGAATGCTGCGCGTGCGCCGCTGACGTCACCGGCGGCAGGCGTGGCCCGCGGCCCGCGCCGGCGCAGCGCTGCACGTTCGAGCCACTCCGGCAGCATAGATATTTGAACCGTCTGGGCTTTCTATTCCCGCGACGATTTGGCTGCGTATGCATTCGTTGTCTGTCGACAGAATTCTAGTTATGTCTGTAGAAATTATGCCAAAGGTTTTCTAGGTCTATTACTTGTTACGTAGTTGTAGCGAGAACTCTGACTAGCCTCTTGTAGGCAGTGCAAGCTTCCGTGACTGCGCCTTTCAGATAACTTGTAACTTGACCGCTCTCTCGCTAAAAGGTTGCAAAATGCTAAAATGGCTACAAATTAATTACAATGTGTAAATGCTATGGTACGGTCGAGGATAGAGCGTTTTTAATTCAAAGAAAGTGATTCACTCTCCATTCAAAGACACCAAGATTGTTTCCATGGGTAAACCCCATCGATTTAATAAATAAGAAAAAGGTTTTTTATAAGTTTTTTAAGAGTTCAACGGAAAAACCTAATCTAGTAATTTCACAGTGTAGCTGTTTTTTTTTTTTTTATTTAAATTAGCCACTCCACAGACTCCGGGGTCCGTGATCTTTGTCATTACAATTATATATTATTATTTTTTACACATATTTTGGATAAGGAGAAGAAGAGGAAAATAGGAGGGAGTTGGGTACATTTAAAATCTAATTCTAGTGCTCGTCTGTAGAGCCGATCACTACCGGCTGGGATTCCGCTAGTAACCGACTCGACATCGAGTGTTTGCCTAATTGCCTTTTGCCATTTGCCTAAGCTGCCTCCTCCCGGCCCAGAGCCTCCACAACGGCCGCATTTCTGCCCCTGATGGCCATCTGTAGGTTGAAATCTCGGATGGTCTTCGGTGATGCAGCCCACGCTCGCCGCTCGAACCGACCGATGGCGTCGTCGGTGTCGTCAGCGTAGTATGTGAAGGTCCCCGTGTGCCGTGAGATTGCAACAACCGCATGGGGTACGCTCTCGTGCAGCTTCATGTTTGCCTTGGTTTTGATTGCGATTACCGACTCGTATGTTAGTCCCTGAGCTTCATGGATGGTAAGGATGCGTGACCCGGTGCCTGACCCATAACCCTGGTTTGTCAGGGTCTCCTTCTCCTCTTGAGTGTGAACTAAGAAGAGGGTGTTTGGTAGGTTGTTGGGTATTTGCGCTCCCTTATATCTTCTCTGCTCTAGGGACTTTATACGGGGCGCTGAGGAGTACATACCGGAGTATATTTCCCTCAGCGTGTAGCTGTTCCGACAGATAAACTTGTTTGTTGACCCTGATGGGTATTACCAACTCATTCGTTCTACATAATAGCAAGGGGAATAATTTTACAAACATTCAACATCTTGTAACGGGCCAGGCATGACCTCGTTAGCAGGAGTAGTGGAATAGCGGGATAACATCAGACAGGGACTGTCCTTTAAGGAATACTGATAATAAATAACTACTTGAATTTAAGAATAAATAAATATTTTATTATAATGTGAAATTAATGATAATGTTTTTCCTCAGGAGATAGTAATATTAAATGTTACATTAGCACGAAGACTTGTCTGGGGCCAGTGGCTGGCTAAGTATCCGGAGACTCTTGAGAGGCCCAGGGTGGTTCAGGGCTGGAGGTTACTTTGTATGCTGGGGACGTCGATATTTCTTGGATTATGAAACTTAGGCGGCGTATTTACATTTCACAAACATCTGGAATTTGGTCACATGAGATCTTCCTTGCGAGTTGATAAACACTGATCACCACACTATATGAATGTCTGAAATGCAGGAAATAATTCATTTTTCACAAATTGGAGACTTCTCATATTCGATTTGATATCTGGGAAAGAAAACGAAACAACTTTGAATTGTTTACATGAAAATAGCGCGAATTTGAATGACAGATAACGGCAGAATGAAATTGCCAAGCTTGAAAAAAAAAAGAGAAGAAATAAAATTAAATAGAATAATACTACACAAATCTTGAATATAATGAGTTAATTAGCGAAATTTGGAGTAAAATTAATTACCTTAATGAATGAATTATAAGCTTTACTCTAGTACAATATGATTTTTGTAAAAGATCCTTCCAGTATGAGAAACAGTTAGAAATGATGAGATGACGTCACGAGTCACGGCGGCTTGCTAGCTGGAAAGGGACGAAGATATACTGAGAGCATGAGTGCGAGGGAGAAAGAGAATAACCAGTTCAGAACATTCGCTGAATACACTAAGATCGCTGGAATCGCCGAAATCGAGATTTTCTTTGAACGCCCTGAACTCCTTGGAGTCGGCGAGGACGCGGTGATCGCTGAATACGTTTCCTGGGGGTATATAAGGGATCACGCACGATAGAGGGGCTTTCGACGTTTTCACCTAGAACGGACTGGTTGGCTTTTTGATTTTGTGACTTAGTACGGGCAGTTTATTAAATTAAACATAACTTCTGTAAATGTATTGCCTATTATAGTAAATTTAAGTGATTAAATGTAAAATCCAAGTAATGTCATAACTATTTGGAGATGCAGTCTTCGGTGAGTTGCATAATTAATACTTTGTGTCTACTTTGCTTGACTAGGAATATCTTGATAAATTTGTAATTAATACCTCCACATTTGACTGATGTAAACCGGTGAAACTTAAATTTTACTTTGTAGCGCAAATTGGTGTTGAGTTTGGTATCTTATGTTTCAACATATGCCTGATGTAAAAATTCTATACTTACCTAATATAACATAACTGCCATACCTAATATAACAGCGTAACGCTAACTGGTGTTAGAACTTTTGTTGAATTTGTATCTTATATTTCCACATTTACCTGATGTTGAGCGCCTAAAATAACATAACAGCATATGCCTGATATAACAGCGTAACGCCAACTACTGATAGAGATTTAGCCTAATATAACATAACCGCATATACCTAATATAACAGCGTAACGCCAACTACTGATAGAGATTTAGCCTAATATAACATAACCGCATATACCTGATATAACAGCGTAACGCCAACTACTGATAAAGATTTAGCTTAATATAACATAACAGCAAATACCTGATATAGCTGCGTAACGCCAACTACTGTTAGAGTTTTATCGTTTAATGAGAGTACGCAAATAACTTCAAAGTGTACTGTCTAATATGTTATTCTTCACTGATGGGAAGATGAGATGTGGAATTATTTATCTAGCGTAACGCTAACTCATGTATGAATCTTTTACCAATGTGTACAGTATGTTTTATTTTCATTTAGCTCTGTGTATTTTAAATGTGTAAATTGTCCACTGTGTTTCATGATTTCATTACAGCTTTTAATTTGACATTTTATTCTCTAAAGTATAATATAATATACTTTTGAATTGTATATCTGATCAGAAGTTATATTACGATAGGAACTGTTTGAAATTATATCGTGTAGATATTACATGATACATTATGATGTTAAACGTCGATGATAATACCTACTATATTGCCTGATTGCGTGTTACCTGATACTCATGTAATTTTACTCTAGATTCCCATTGATGAATATGTTGATCAATATGTATTTTATGATTCCAATGACTATCTGAAGGATAGTAAGTTAATACAAATGTTGTTTAACTATGGTCACGAGATCTTTTGTATACTATAATAAGCTGAAGGAGATTGTTATGTCATAATCAGCTTAATACCAATTCTTACTAACAAAAGACACAAATTGAGATTTTCCATTGGGTAACTCTTTTGGGTTTATAATAACAATCAGACTTTTATCTCCAAGATAGAGATTTCTGTTCTGTAAGATTTGGGGAGGCCGGACCAAGCAGAGCCGTGTCCGTTAGTAAGTCCTTAGCTGAAATGGAGGATGATGCTGACATAAAGGTATTCTTCTGAAACTTACAGTACAATTACACATTTTAACATTATTGATTTATACCTTAAACCCTAAAGATTATCACTAAAATTATACTTCTAAGTGTTTAAAGAATTGGAGTTGAGTTGTATTCTTGATTTGTATAATTGTGTATAGTTATGTATATTTATGTATAAGATGGCGGTCAGTTTTCTTGCCCGTTCTTTCTGACTGTCTAGGGCTTGTGAATGGGTGTAGAGTCATTGAAATCAGAAGTGAGCACTCTCTCGAGGTCCTTCTTTAAACTAATATAGTCAAAAAAATAAATGACTTTAAATCACATATATTCTTTTCTTCACTATCATAAAAACACAGATAGGCAAAAGTTCTATTTAACAGCCAATTACATTCAGAACTAAGCTCATAATCTCCTTTAAACAGAAACAACACTGAATGTAGATAATTATATTTCATAATTTTATAAGCTGTTAGATATAACTATTATTCTGATCCTAATAGAACTGAAGAACTTATAAATTATAACTAAAATTCATGCAAGTTACTTTCTCAAGTATATTTAAAAACTTCAAAATTAATTTATATAGGAAATTACTTTTCTCAAAGTTAGGTGATAATTTCCCTACACTGGCAATATTAGATTTTGAACAAAGTGGATTAAATTTTAATTTAGCGTCACCTATATTATTACTCCTGAACTAACTTGATTTTACTAATGTTTAAATCCATAACTTATATGTTTTATTTTTGTTAGGAAACTTATCAATAGATGGGGTTGATTTGGCAAATAGACTAACAATAACTTAATATTCCTCTAAATAAACTGGTGAAATGTTTTATAATAAATTGCAACTTTAAGGACATTCAGAATAATGTCTGATGTTTATTGTAAAGATTTTAGGAGACTTAGCAGTGTAGAAATTAAGATCTATCTAATATCATGGAATTACTTCTGTTAGGAAAAAGACGTTGCAGTTAGGATTTAGATTTACTGAGGATTGACAGAAACTTGTCTGGGTTACTTTCAAACACAACGTAGAGTCCTATTCTGTTAGACGATCACATGGCCAATTCAATTCTTCAACTCAATCTTTCAAATCTTCGATAATACAACTAACAACTACTACAATAATTCTAACCTACAACTTCTTACGACGACTTGACATTATCACACTAGACCTTATACGTTACACAATACTTCATAGTACCTTTAGGCTTCGGATGTTTGTTTGTTTGTATTTCATTATTTCATTTTCACCGGATGTCTAGGATATATATTTTTTTTTAAATTTTAATTAGAGGGGGGGGGGTACAAAATTGATGAGCCGTGACCAGGATGGAAAATATTTATATAAATTTCAGTCTCAGTCGGTCTAGTCCACTACAAAAATAGTGTGCAGTGACCAGGATTACAAGAACTTTTATTTTAGAGTTAACATTCGTCATTTTAAATACTTAGGTAGTCTTGAATTCAGAATTCAAGACAAATTGTTGTTCGTGAAAATGGATGAGGAAAGTTTCTGTCAATTCGATTTCATTAGGTCTAGCATTATATTATTTTGTAGTAGGGTCTTATTTACTGTACTTATCTATAAATTTTATAACTTGAAAACATTGGGGGTTGAAAATTATATGTAAATAATAACAGAACCATCACAAATAGATTTATTGTAAAGTTATAGTAGTATTTTATTACTTTTGGTATCTAAAAAATATAAAATCTTAAAACACTGGGGGTTGTATAGATTGGTATCTGCTAAGACACATAAATTCAACAATTAAAAAACATAAACCAATAGCTAATTACTTGACTTCTAGTCTGAAATTCGGTAAATTTACAAACAAACGGTAGTTTTAAAAATTGTATAAACTCTTTAGTTAGGACACTTTGTTATAAAACCTTAATATCTAATTTTGTAAACTAGTTCGACAGTCACTTAATTTTCCTTAATAATTGATAAATTCCACATTCAGAAAAAATAAAAAACACACAAACATACTTTCACATAACTTTCTATTAGAGATAAAATACATACTATATTACATGTAAACATAAACATCATTACATGTAATTGGTAAATGATTCCTTTAACAGATAGTTAAATTCACATAATACATATTGAGCATAACACAACTAACATTTTATTCTAGATGTTATAGTAGAAAGTAGAGAGACAGACAGGGATTCAGAACACATGGTAGAAGGAAAATACAGTAGACGAATTCATTACATTCAATACTGAGCTATACCTGACATCTGTCAGGGTAGAACGTAATAATATTTTTATGCTTGTAATTTATCTGGTGACATTACCCTTTAGATAGAACATTGCTTACACTCTTCAGATACCATACAGCAAAATTTACATTACTAATTAAACAGCTTTGCTTGTTACATAACATGGATTTCAATTATAATAATTGATCTGCGCAATTTTAACAGCCGGGTAAATTATACATACAAAATAAAATAATATTACTAGCTTCAACGAAACTCCAAAACTTAAAAAAAATAACAAGTTACTAGAAACTTTCTAATACAAAATAAACTTAGTTTAAAATAGTTAGATTTCCTTGAATATTACTTGAAACTTGCTTCATAACAACATTCAGCCCATATAATAATCCTTGAGCATGACTCTATGCATAGGTCATTAAGTAACTAGATATTATAAGTTGTACAGGAATGGTTGCTTATAATCTACAAAATTAGGTTTGTTTATTTCTAAATTATATTTTTTCTTGTTGTTTTGACTCTTCTGGTTCATGGAAATGCATCAAGTAGTTGTTTTGTCTTTTGCTTGGTCAGATTGTAGAACTGAAAATCATAATAATATGATATAAGTACAATGATCTAAAATTAGGTAAATGTTCCTACTATCTATGATAATGAGGGAAAGTAATGTGAGGAGACCTAAAGAGATATGAACTTGTAAGAACTCCATAAAATATTTTGTTTATTAGGAAATTTTACTAAACCAATAAGAATCAATGTTTTAAAATCAATAGTTTAGTACATTATCTTTGTTAACTGGATAATTGTTTCTTAATAGTGATAAATAATAATTATATATTTTCTAAATTATAGGTCTTGCTTAGATTTTCTAAAAAAAAACAAGTGCATTTTGAAAATCTTGAATTACTACATATTATTCATAAATATAGTGGCATCAACATTCAGTATACAAAATGTAGTATATATTTATATACAGAATTTTATAATTTTGATTGATGTTATGCAATGTAACTTATTGTAGGAACCAAATAAATCTTAATACATAATTTTAAAGTTACTTGTCACATTGTTTGTCTGTGGTAGACAACTTAATAGATTTAATTTGGATATATTATAGGATAGCTTATACATATTTCGGTTAGTAATCATTATATATTATGCCAAGATCAGAGAGGAGTCACAACGGACAACTAGTTATACCTACATATGATATATAAACAAACTTTTATTACAATTATGAGGGTTGATACATATCTTATATATGTAATTGTGAACATACACTTGTTATACATGGGAAGGTACCTAATAGGATAGGGCAGACAAAATTTAACTCATACTCTGGTTTACTTCAAACTAAACTAGACACTGACATATATATATATATATACATAAATACACATTACCACTACAATACATGCATGTATACCTCACATACATTTAGTATACATAGGTACATTTAGTTAAACTCTCTGTTTACATTTGACTTTATTTTATAACTTTGGATTAACAATTAGTAGTTAGTACTTACTTGGAAATTCGGTTGCTATGAGGATATGCAATACGATAACATTCATAATCCTTTAGCGGTTCGCCTCGACCTTGTTCCTGGTACTTAGGGATAACGTTAAGATCCAACGGTGGAAGAATTTTGCAATAGATTGTTCAGTTCAGACAGTACAGTGGTTCGAACGAAAAGTTAGCGCGTTCAAACAAAGTTGTGGTTTATAATGATAGCATAGATATCAATTTCCTTCCTTGTTGGTTTCATGATGTTCTGAAATATCAATTAAGGTAACATGTAGTAACAATTCACAACAAATTATGTAAACACGTTACTGTAATACGTAAAACACAATTGCATTTATCAATGTTCAATGACGTTTGATAAAGAAGTATTACCTTTTAGTTAATTTACAATCACGTATGCTATATTTTAGATTCGTAAATTCGTAGCACTTAGGTTATTCTTGAACTTTTATTTTGAGCAATTCAAATTTCAATAATTTCAATTTCAAATTAGATTAATCGGTATTTGGACTTGGTTTCTTTGCGCGGCATAATTGACTTTGACAGTTCGACCAAAAGCGAATTGAGACAACACGATTCTCGCTACCTATGTATATTTTTTTTAATTACTCAAATAATATTATTAACGTTATTTGAAAACTGTTTTCAACAAAACGATTTAACGTAATTATGATAAATTGCATGAAATTCATTATTTAAAGGCTCAAAATCTTATAAAAGATTGGGGGTTGATTAGTTTTAGCTCATTAGTATATTTGAATTTTGAAATCTAAAAATCGATATAATAAATACGCAAATAATGTAGATTAATTGACATTGTATCCAAGTTAGTTAATGTCCATAAGCAAATCGGAACGCGAATAAAAAACTAATAAACAAACTTATTAAATTCAGACTACCATTTACTAAAACTTACAGTGTTAGTTATTATTTCCGGGAAAAATAATGATTGGTTACTTTTATTATCACCATAATATTACGAAAAAGAAATCTATTTGAATGTTATTCAATGTATGATTAGGTTGATGAAAGCGACATCTTAAAGGTAGTAGGAACTATTACCGGAAAGGTTCGTTCAAAATGGATCCGGTCATATGAGTTTGGGGTTGCCAAGTTGGGAAAATAAATCACCCTAATCGAAGAAAAATAAATAGACGTGTTTAATATTTAAAATGGTATTCTTTGAGTTCTATGGATCATAATAATAGATGTAGTGTGTTATGATAGTCCGTTGTAATATGATTTATAATAATTTAATTTTTTTAAATTCTTCTTTTCAGCTTAAGATATATTATTATTTTAAAAGTGTTTAATAGCAAATCTTAAGGTTTCAGATATTTGAAATATAGGTATGGCTAAAAGAATAAAAACCATGGTGAGAAGGATTGGATACGAGAAACTATGGTTGGAGTTATCTAAATCAAGCAGAAAAACATTTGTGTCCAAAACAGGAAATAATTAATTCTATATTTACATAACTTTACTAACTTTGGTTTTGCATTTGAACTTTTACATTTTAGATATTCGGAATAATCACTTTTATCTTATAGATGATGGTGGTTTTACATTTCATATTTTATATTAACTTAATAATTTAGAACATTCACATTTATCTTGAAGTTTTTTTAAATATTGGTTGTTGGTGTTTCTTAAAGGATAAGGATATGTGTTAAAAATAAGAGAGAGATACATTTTATTTGACTGATTACTTGTAAAATTTTAAAAAAGAATTTAAAATGACATTTTTATTTTGATTACTGGTACCTGTAACAGTAAACAAAGGGTTTCAACAGGAAACAATCATTTATTAAATTGCAATAAAAGGTATTCATTTGCCACATTTATTAAATTGGAGGTAATGGGATGTTCAGTATATTAGAATATAGAAATTTAGTGGGGGACGCGAAATTTCAACACAGTCTCATATTCTTGAGATAGTGTAGACATTTTGGTTCAGCGTGAAAGTATGGAAGATGGGGGTTGGGGTGGAATGCCTGAGATAGAAAGTTTTGGCGATTACTAATTTTTACTTGATTACTGACTCAAATTGGACTATTTTATGATTTGTAAGCAAGGGGATCAGATTGTTTACACCTTTGGTTTATGAGACAATTTGTCAAGATTTAAGGGCGGTAACTACACTTTTCAAAGAGAGTTCGAGGATGGAGTTTGGTGCTAGGTTAGGCCAGATGGCAGTCACTGCAGTCTGCAGTTTCCTCAATTTGAAACTTACATGCAGCTGATACTATTACGCACACTTTACATGTTCCAACTTTGGACTATTGGATTGGAGTCTTAAAGTCTTGGTAGGGAGAGCAGTTATTAAAAATCGTTTTAGCTGTTCGCAAGAGTTACTTTGGTTATCCGCGACAATGGATTGGTGGATTTTAATGTAAACAAGAGCTTTACGTGGAAGCTGCTGATTTATATCACTAGGGTAAAGAGGCCTCACAAACCTTTTTTGTAGAGTGGAGAAGTCAAGTAACGACGAGGTTAAAAATGTTTTATAGCTGCTTACCATCAAACCACGAGTTTGGGATGACATGACAATAGTTCTTGGGTGGTTTAAAAACACAATCATATTGTTGTAGGGATACACTTTCACTATTTACACATAATTCTGTTGCTGTTACTTGAATTTTGACAAATCTATTCGCTTTATTAGATTATGTTTTTGTGCAATAATTGTCCTTTGTTAGATTATTTTTCTTGGGAAAAAATTACTCCGTGTAAATTTTAAAATCTACGTAATTTTTGGGGGTGACTGTAACGGGCCAGGCATGACCTCGTTAGCAGGAGTAGTGGAATAGCGGGATAACATCAGACAGGGACTGTCCTTTAAGAATACTGATAATAAATAACTACTTGAATTTAAGAATAAATAAATATTTTATTATAATGTGAAATTAATGATAATGTTTTTCCTCAGGAGATAGTAATATTAAATGTTACATTAGCACGAAGACTTGTCTGGGGCCAGTGGCTGGCTAAGTATCCGGAGACTCTTGAGAGGCCCAGGGTGGTTCAGGCTGGAGGTTACTTTGTATGCTGGGGACGTCGATATTTCTTGGATTATGAAACTTAGGCGGCGTATTTACATTTCACAAACATCTGGAATTTGGTCACATGAGATCTTCCTTGCGAGTTGATAAACACTGATCACCACACTATATGAATGTCTGAAATGCAGGAAATAATTCATTTTCACAAATTGGAGACTTCTCATATTCGATTTGATATCTGGGAAGAAAACGAAACAACTTTGAATTGTTTACATGAAAATAGCGCGAATTTGAATGACAGATAACGGCAGAATGAAATTGCCAAGCTTGAAAAAAAAAAAAGAGAAGAAATAAAATTAAATAGAATGATACTACACAAATCTTGAATATAATGAGTTAATTAGCGAAATTTGGAGTAAAATTAATTACCTTAATGAATGAATTATAAGCTTTACTCTAGTACAATATGATTTCTGTAAAAGATCCTTCCAGTATGAGAAACAGTTAGAAATGATGAGATGACGTCACGAGTCACGGCGGCTTGCTAGCTGGAAAGGGACGAAGATATACTGAGAGCATGAGTGCGAGGGAGAAAGAGAATAACCAGTTCAGAACATTCGCTGAATACACTAAGATCGCTGGAATCGCCGAAATCGAGATTTTCTTTGAACGCCCTGAACTCCTTGGAGTCGGCGAGGACGCGGTGATCGCTGAATACGTTTCCTGGGGGTATATAAGGGATCACGCACGATAGAGGGGGCTTTTCGACGTTTTCACCTAGAACGGACTGGTTGGCTTTTTGATTTTGTGAC
The DNA here is from genome assembly GCA_017562165.1 of Ectropis grisescens. Classification (NCBI taxonomy): domain Eukaryota; kingdom Metazoa; phylum Arthropoda; class Insecta; order Lepidoptera; family Geometridae; genus Ectropis; species Ectropis grisescens. The sequence continues at coordinate 6,255,262 of CM029776.1, read as the reverse complement.
TTAGTACGGGCAGTTTATTAAATTAAACATAACTTCTGTAAATGTATTGCCTATTATAGTAAATTTAAGTGATTAAATGTAAAATCCAAGTAATGTCATAACTATTTGGAGATGCAGTCTTCGGTGAGTTGCATAATTAATACTTTGTGTCTACTTTGCTTGACTAGGAATATCTTGATAAATTTGTAATTAATACCTCCACATTTGACTGATGTAAACCGGTGAAACTTAAATTTTACTTTGTAGCGCAAATTGGTGTTGAGTTTGGTATCTTATGTTTCAACATATGCCTGATGTAAAAATTCTATACTTACCTAATATAACATAACTGCCATACCTAATATAACAGCGTAACGCTAACTGGTGTTAGAACTTTTGTTGAATTTGTATCTTATATTTCCACATTTACCTGATGTTGAGCGCCTAAAATAACATAACAGCATATGCCTGATATAACAGCGTAACGCCAACTACTGATAGAGATTTAGCCTAATATAACATAACCGCATATACCTAATATAACAGCGTAACGCCAACTACTGATAGAGATTTAGCCTAATATAACATAACCGCATATACCTGATATAACAGCGTAACGCCAACTACTGATAAAGATTTAGCTTAATATAACATAACAGCAAATACCTGATATAGCTGCGTAACGCCAACTACTGTTAGAGTTTTATCGTTTAATGAGAGTACGCAAATAACTTCAAAGTGTACTGTCTAATATGTTATTCTTCACTGATGGGAAGATGAGATGTGGAATTATTTATCTAGCGTAACGCTAACTCATGTATGAATCTTTTACCAATGTGTACAGTATGTTTTATTTTCATTTAGCTCTGTGTATTTTAAATGTGTAAAATTGTCCACTGTGTTTCATGATTTCATTACAGCTTTTAATTTGACATTTTATTCTCTAAAGTATAATATAATATACTTTTGAATTGTATATCTGATCAGAAGTTATATTACGATAGGAACTGTTTGAAATTATATCGTGTAGATATTACATGATACATTATGATGTTAAACGTCGATGATAATACCTACTATATTGCCTGATTGCGTGTTACCTGATACTCATGTAATTTTACTCTAGATTCCCATTGATGAATATGTTGATCAATATGTATTTTATGATTCCAATGACTATCTGAAGGATAGTAAGTTAATACAAATGTTGTTTAACTATGGTCACGAGATCTTTTGTATCTATTGTATACTATAAGCTGAAGGAGATTGTTATGTCATAATCAGCTTAATACCAATTCTTACTAACAAAAAGACAGAATTGAGATTTTTCCATTGGGTAACTCTTTTTGGTTTATAATAACAATCAGACTTTTATCTCCAAGATTTCTGTTCTGTAAGATTTGGGGAGGCCGGACCAAGCAGAGCCGTGTCCGTTAGTAAGTCCTTAGCTGAAATGGAGGATGATGCTGACATAAAGGTATTCTTCTGAAACTTACAGTACAATTACACATTTTAACATTATTGATTTATACCTTAAACCCTAAAGATTATCACTAAAATTATACTTCTAAGTGTTTAAAGAATTGGAGTTGAGTTGTATTCTTGATTTGTATAATTGTGTATAGTTATGTATATTTATGTATAAGATGGCGGTCAGTTTTCTTGCCCGTTCTTTCTGACTGTCTAGGGCTTGTGAATGGGTGTAGAGTCATTGAAATCAGAAGTGAGCACTCTCTCGAGGTCCTTCTTTAAACTAATATAGTCAAAAAATAAATGACTTTAAATCACATATATTCTTTTCTTCACTATCATAAAAAACACAGATAGGCAAAAGTTCTATTTAACAGCCAATTACATTCAGAACTAAGCTCATAATCTCCTTTAAACAGAAACAACACTGAATGTAGATAATTATATTTCATAATTTTATAAGCTGTTAGATATAACTATTATTCTGATCCTAATAGAACTGAAGAACTTATAAATTATAACTAAAATTCATGCAAGTTACTTTCTCAAGTATATTTAAAAAACTTCAAAATTAATTTATATAGGAAATTACTTTTCTCAAAGTTAGGTGATAATTTCCCTACACTGGCAATATTAGATTTTGAACAAAGTGGATTAAATTTTAATTTAGCGTCACCTATATTATTACTCCTGAACTAACTTGATTTTACTAATGTTTAAATCCATAACTTATATGTTTTATTTTGTTAGGAAACTTATCAATAGATGGGGTTGATTTGGCAAATAGACTAACAATAACTTAATATTCCTCTAAATAAACTGGTGAAATGTTTTATAATAAATTGCAACTTTAAGGACATTCAGAATAATGTCTGATGTTTATTGTAAAGATTTTAGGAGACTTAGCAGTGTAGAAATTAAGATCTATCTAATATCATGGAATTACTTCTGTTAGGAAAAGACGTTGCGAGTTAGGATTTAGATTTACTGAGGATTGACAGAAACTTGTCTGGGTTACTTTCAAACACAACGTAGAGTCCTATTCTGTTAGACGATCACATGGCCAATTCAATTCTTCAACTCAATCTTTCAAATCTTCGATAATACAACTAACAACTACTACAATAATTCTAACCTACAACTTCTTACGACTTGACATTATCACACTAGACCTTATACGTTACACAATACTTCATAGTACCTTTAGGCTTCGGATGTTTGTTTGTTTGTATTTCATTATTTCATTTTCACCGGATGTCTAGGATATATTTTTTTTAAATTTTAATTAGAGGGGGGGTACAAAATTGATGAGCCGTGACCAGGATGGAAAATATTTATATAAATTTCAGTCTCAGTCGGTCTAGTCCACTACAAAAATAGTGTGCGAGTGACCAGGATTACAAGAACTTTTATTTTAGAGTTAACATTCGTCATTTTTAAATACTTAGGTAGTCTTGAATTCAGAATTCAAGACAAATTGTTGTTCGTGAAAATGGATGAGGAAAGTTTCTGTCAATTCGATTTCATTAGGTCTAGCATTATATTATTTTGTAGTAGGGTCTTATTTACTGTACTTATCTATAAATTTTATAACTTGAAAACATTGGGGGGTTGAAAATTATATGTAAATAATAACAGAACCATCACAAATAGATTTATTGTAAAGTTATAGTAGTATTTTATTACTTTTGGTATCTAAAAAATATAAAATCTTAAAACACTGGGGGTTGTATAGATTGGTATCTGCTAAGACACATAAATTCAACAATTAAAAAACATAAACCAATAGCTAATTACTTGACTTCTAGTCTGAAATTCGGTAAATTTACAAACAAACGGTAGTTTTAAAAATTGTATAAACTCTTTAGTTAGGACACTTTGTTATAATACCTTAATATCTAATTTTGTAAACTAGTTCGACAGTCACTTAATTTTCCTTAATAATTGATAAATTCCACATTCAGAAAAAATAAAAAACACACAAACATACTTTCACATAACTTTCTATTAGAGATAAAATACATACTATATTACATGTAAACATAAACATCATTACATGTAATTGGTAAATGATTCCTTTAACAGATAGTTAAATTCACATAATACATATTGAGCATAACACAACTAACATTTTATTCTAGATGTTATAGTAGAAAGTAGAGAGAGACAGACAGGGATTCAGAACACATGGTAGAAGGAAAATACAGTAGACGAATTCATTACATTCAATACTGAGCTATACCTGACATCTGTCAGGGTAGAACGTAATAATATTTTTATGCTTGTAATTTATCTGGTGACATTACCCTTTAGATAGAACATTGCTTACACTCTTCAGATACCATACAGCAAAATTTACATTACTAATTAAACAGCTTTGCTTGTTACATAACATGGATTTCAATTATAATAATTGATCTGCGCAATTTTAACAGCCGGGTAAATTATACATACAAAAATAAAAATAATATTACTAGCTTCAACGAAACTCCAAAAACTTAAAAAAATAACAAGTTACTAGAAACTTTCTAATACAAAATAAACTTAGTTTAAAATAGTTAGATTTCCTTGAATATTACTTGAAACTTGCTTCATAACAACATTCAGCCCATATAATAATCCTTGAGCATGACTCTATGCATAGGTCATTAAGTAACTAGACATTATAAGTTGTACAGGAATGGTTGCTTATAATCTACAAAATTAGGTTTGTTTATTTCTAAATTATATTTTTTCTTGTTGTTTTGACTCTTCTGGTTCATGGAAATGCATCAAGTAGTTGTTTTGTCTTTTGCTTGGTCAGATTGTAGAACTGAAAATCATAATAATATGATATAAGTACAATGATCTAAAATTAGGTAAATGTTCCTACTATCTATGATAATGAGGAAAGTAATGTGAGGAGACCTAAAGAGATATGAACTTGTAAGAACTCCATAAAATATTTTGTTTATTAGGAAATTTTACTAAACCAATAAGAATCAATGTTTTTAAAATCAATAGTTTAGTACATTATCTTTGTTAACTGGATAATTGTTTCTTAATAGTGATAAATAATAATTATATATTTTTCTAAATTATAGGTCTTGCTTAGATTTTCTAAAAAAAAACAAGTGCATTTTGAAAATCTTGAATTACTACATATTATTCATAAATATAGTGGCATCAACATTCAGTATACAAAATGTAGTATATATTTATATACAGAATTTTATAATTTTGATTGATGTTATGCAATGTAACTTATTGTAGGAACCAAATAAATCTTAATACATAATTTTAAAGTTACTTGTCACATTGTTTGTCTGTGGTAGACAACTTAATAGATTTAATTTGGATATATTATAGGATAGCTTATACATATTTCGGTTAGTAATCATTATATATTATGCCAAGATCAGAGAGGAGTCACAATGGACAACTAGTTATACCTACATATGATATATAAACAAACTTTTATTACAATTATGAGGGTTGATACATATCTTATATATGTAATTGTGAACATACACTTGTTATACATGGAAGGTACCTAATAGGATAGGGCAGACAAAATTTAACTCATACTCTGGTTTACTTCAAACTAAACTAGACACTGACATATATATATATATATACATAAATACACATTACCACTACAATACATGCATGTATACCTCACATACATTTAGTATACATAGGTACATTTAGTTAAACTCTCTGTTTACATTTGACTTTATTTTATAACTTTGGATTAACAATTAGTAGTTAGTACTTACTTGGAAATTCGGTTGCTATGAGGATATGCAATACGATAACATTCATAATCCTTTAGCGGTTCGCCTCGACCTTGTTCCTGGTACTTAGGGATAACGTTAAGATCCAACGGTGGAAGAATTTTGCAATAGATTGTTCAGTTCAGACAGTACAGTGGTTCGAACGAAAAGTTAGCGCGTTCAAACAAAGTTGTGGTTTATAATGATAGCATAGATATCAATTTCCTTCCTTGTTGGTTTCATGATGTTCTGAAATATCAATTAAGGTAACATGTAGTAACAATTCACAACAAATTATGTAAACACGTTACTGTAATACGTAAAACACAATTGCATTTATCAATGTTCAATGACGTTTGATAAAGAAGTATTACCTTTTAGTTAATTTACAATCACGTATGCTATATTTTAGATTCGTAAATTCGTAGCACTTAGGTTATTCTTGAACTTTTATTTTGAGCAATTCAAATTTCAATAATTTCAATTTCAAATTAGATTAATCGGTATTTGGACTTGGTTTCTTTGCGCGGCATAATTGACTTTGACAGTTCGACCAAAAGCGAATTGAGACAACACGATTCTCGCTACCTATGTATATTTTTTTTAATTACTCAAATAATATTATTAACGTTATTTGAAAACTGTTTTCAACAAAACGATTTAACGTAATTATGATAAATTGCATGAAATTCATTATTTAAAGGCTCAAAATCTTATAAAAGATTGGGGGTTGATTAGTTTTAGCTCATTAGTATATTTGAATTTTGAAATCTAAAAATCGATATAATAAATACGCAAATAATGTAGATTAATTGACATTGTATCCAAGTTAGTTAATGTCCATAAGCAAATCGGAACGCGAATAAAAAACTAATAAACAAACTTATTAAATTCAGACTACCATTTACTAAAAACTTACAGTGTTAGTTATTATTTCCGGGAAAATAATGATTGGTTACTTTTATTATCACCATAATATTACGAAAAAGAAATCTATTTGAATGTTATTCAATGTATGATTAGGTTGATGAAAGCGACATCTTAAAGGTAGTAGGAACTATTACCGGGAAAGGTTCGTTCAAAATGGATCCGGTCATATGAGTTTGGGGGTTGCCAAGTTGGGAAAAATAAATCACCCTAATCGAAGAAAAATAAATAGACGTGTTTAATATTTAAAATGGTATTCTTTGAGTTCTATGGATCATAATAATAGATGTAGTGTGTTATGATAGTCCGTTGTAATATGATTTATAATAATTTAATTTTTTTAAATTCTTCTTTTCAGCTTAAGATATATTATTATTTTAAAAGTGTTTAATAGCAAATCTTAAGGTTTCAGATATTTGAAATATAGGTATGGCTAAAAGAATAAAAACCATGGTGAGAAGGATTGGATACGAGAAACTATGGTTGGAGTTATCTAAATCAAGCAGAAAAACATTTGTGTCCAAAACAGGAAATAATTAATTCTATATTTACATAACTTTACTAACTTTGGTTTTGCATTTGAACTTTTACATTTTAGATATTCGGAATAATCACTTTTATCTTATAGATGATGGTGGTTTTACATTTCATATTTTATATTAACTTAATAATTTAGAACATTCACATTTATCTTGAAGTTTTTTTAAATATTGGTTGTTGGTGTTTCTTAAAGGATAAGGATATGTGTTAAAAATAAGAGAGATACATTTTATTTGACTGATTACTTGTAAAATTTTAAAAAGAATTTAAAATGACATTTTATTTTGATTACTGGTACCTGTAACAGTAAACAAAGGGTTTCAACAGGAAACAATCATTTATTAAATTGCAATAAAAGGTATTCATTTGCCACATTTATTAAATTGGAGGTAATGGGATGTTCAGTATATTAGAATATAGAAATTTAGTGGGACGCGAAATTTCAACACAGTCTCATATTCTTGAGATAGTGTAGACATTTTGGTTCAGCGTGAAAGTATGGAAGATGGGGTTGGGGTGGAATGCCTGAGATAGAAAGTTTTGGCGATTACTAATTTTACTTGATTACTGACTCAAATTGGACTATTTTATGATTTGTAAAGGGGATCAGATTGTTTACACCTTTGGTTTATGAGACAATTTGTCAAGATTTAAGGGCGGTAACTACACTTTTCAAAGAGAGTTCGAGGATGGAGTTTGGTGCTAGGTTAGGCCAGATGGCAGTCACTGCAGTCTGCAGTTTCCTCGAATTTGAAACTTACATGCAGCTGATACTATTACGCACACTTTACATGTTCCAACTTTGGACTATTGGATTGAGTCTTAAAGTCTTGGTAGGAGAGCAGTTATTAAAAATCGTTTTAGCTGTTCGCAAGAGTTACTTTGGTTATCCGCGACAATGGATTGGTGGATTTTAATGTAAACAAGAGCTTTACGTGGAAGCTGCTGATTTATATCACTAGGGTAAAGAGGCCTCACAAACCTTTTTTGTAGAGTGGAGAAGTCAAGTAACGACGAGGTTAAAAATGTTTTATAGCTGCTTACCATCAAACCACGAGTTTGGGATGACATGACAATAGTTCTTGGGTGGTTTAAAAACACAATCATATTGTTGTAGGGATACACTTTCACTATTTACACATAATTCTGTTGCTGTTACTTGAATTTTGACAAATCTATTCGCTTTATTAGATTATGTTTTGTGCAATAATTGTCCTTTGTTAGATTATTTTTCTTGGGAAAAAATTACTCCGTGTAAATTTTAAAATCTACGTAATTTTTTGGGGGTTGACTGTAACGGGCCAGGCATGACCTCGTTAGCAGGAGTAGTGGAATAGCGGGATAACATCAGACAGGGACTGTCCTTTAAGGAATACTGATAATAAATAACTACTTGAATTTAAGAATAAATAAATATTTTATTATAATGTGAAATTAATGATAATGTTTTTCCTCAGGAGATAGTAATATTAAATGTTACATTAGCACGAAGACTTGTCTGGGGCCAGTGGCTGGCTAAGTATCCGGAGACTCTTGAGAGGCCCAGGGTGGTTCGGGGCTGGTTCGGTTACTTTGTATGCTGGGGACGTCGATATTTCTTGGATTATGAAACTTAGGCGGCGTATTTACATTTCACAAACATCTGGAATTTGGTCACATGAGATCTTCCTTGCGAGTTGATAAACACTGATCACCACACTATATGAATGTCTGAAATGCAGGAAATAATTCATTTTTCACAAATTGGAGACTTCTCATATTCGATTTGATATCTGGGAAAGAAAACGAAACAACTTTGAATTGTTTACATGAAAATAGCGCGAATTTGAATGACAGATAACGGCAGAATGAAATTGCCAAGCTTGAAAAAAAAAAGGAGAAGAAATAAAATTAAATAGAATAATACTACACAAATCTTGAATATAATGAGTTAATTAGCGAAATTTGGAGTAAAATTAATTACCTTAATGAATGAATTATAAGCTTTACTCTAGTACAATATGATTTCTGTAAAAGATCCTTCCAGTATGAGAAACAGTTAGAAATGATGAGATGACGTCACGAGTCACGGCGGCTTGCTAGCTGGAAAGGGACGAAGATATACTGAGAGCATGAGTGCGAGGGAGAAAGAGAATAACCAGTTCAGAACATTCGCTGAATACACTAAGATCGCTGGAATCGCCGAAATCGAGATTTTCTTTGAACGCCCTGAACTCCTTGGAGTCGGCGAGGACGCGGTGATCGCTGAATACGTTTCCTGGGGGTATATAAGGGATCACGCACGATAGAGATGGCTTTTCGACGTTTTCACCTAGAACGGACTGGTTGGCTTTTTGATTTTGTGACTTAGTACGGGCAGTTTATTAAATTAAACATAACTTCTGTAAATGTATTGCCTATTATAGTAAATTTAAGTGATTAAATGTAAAATCCAAGTAATGTCATAACTATTTGGAGATGCAGTCTTCGGTGAGTTGCATAATTAATACTTTGTGTCTACTTTGCTTGACTAGGAATATCTTGATAAATTTGTAATTAATACCTCCACATTTGACTGATGTAAACCGGTGAAACTTAAATTTTACTTTGTAGCGCAAATTGGTGTTGAGTTTGGTATCTTATGTTTCAACATATGCCTGATGTAAAATTTCTATACTTACCTAATATAACATAACTGCCATACCTAATATAACAGCGTAACGCTAACTGGTGTTAGAACTTTTGTTGAATTTGTATCTTATATTTCCACATTTACCTGATGTTGAGCGCCTAAAATAACATAACAGCATATGCCTGATATAACAGCGTAACGCCAACTACTGATAGAGATTTAGCCTAATATAACATAACCGCATATACCTAATATAACAGCGTAACGCCAACTACTGATAGAGATTTAGCCTAATATAACATAACCGCATATACCTGATATAACAGCGTAACGCCAACTACTGATAAAGATTTAGCTTAATATAACATAACAGCAAATACCTGATATAGCTGCGTAACGCCAACTACTGTTAGAGTTTTATCGTTTAATGAGAGTACGCAAATAACTTCAAAGTGTACTGTCTAATATGTTATTCTTCACTGATGGGAAGATGAGATGTGGAATTATTTATCTAGCGTAACGCTAACTCATGTATGAATCTTTTACCAATGTGTACAGTATGTTTTATTTTCATTTAGCTCTGTGTATTTTAAATGTGTGTAAATTGTCCACTGTGTTTCATGATTTTCATTACAGCTTTTAATTTGACATTTTATTCTCTAAAGTATAATATAATATACTTTTGAATTGTATATCTGATCAGAAGTTATATTACGATAGGAACTGTTTGAAATTATATCGTGTAGATATTACATGATACATTATGATGTTAAACGTCGATGATAATACCTACTATATTGCCTGATTGCGTGTTACCTGATACTCATGTAATTTTACTCTAGATTCCCATTGATGAATATGTTGATCAATATGTATTTTATGATTCCAATGACTATCTGAAGGATAGTAAGTTAATACAAATGTTGTTTAACTATGGTCACGAGATCTTTTGTATCTATTGTATACTATAAGCTGAAGGAGATTGTTATGTCATAATCAGCTTAATACCAATTCTTACTAACAAAAAGACAGAATTGAGATTTTTCCATTGGGTAACTCTTTTTGGTTTATAATAACAATCAGACTTTTATCTCCAAGATAGAGAGATTTCTGTTCTGTAAGATTTGGGGAGGCCGGACCAAGCAGAGCCGTGTCCGTTAGTAAGTCCTTAGCTGAAATGGAGGATGATGCTGACATAAAGGTATTCTTCTGAAACTTACAGTACAATTACACATTTTAACATTATTGATTTATACCTTAAACCCTAAAGATTATCACTAAAATTATACTTCTAAGTGTTTAAAGAATTGGAGTTGAGTTGTATTCTTGATTTGTATAATTGTGTATAGTTATGTATATTTATGTATAAGATGGCGGTCAGTTTTCTTGCCCGTTCTTTCTGACTGTCTAGGGCTTGTGAATGGGTGTAGAGTCATTGAAATCAGAAGTGAGCACTCTCGAGGTCCTTCTTTAAACTAATATAGTCAAAAAAATAAATGACTTTAAATCACATATATTCTTTTCTTCACTATCATAAAAACACAGATAGGCAAAAGTTCTATTTAACAGCCAATTACATTCAGAACTAAGCTCATAATCTCCTTTAAACAGAAACAACACTGAATGTAGATAATTATATTTCATAATTTTATAAGCTGTTAGATATAACTATTATTCTGATCCTAATAGAACTGAAGAACTTATAAATTATAACTAAAATTCATGCAAGTTACTTTCTCAAGTATATTTAAAAAACTTCAAAATTAATTTATATAGGAAATTACTTTTCTCAAAGTTAGGTGATAATTTCCCTACACTGGCAATATTAGATTTTGAACAAAGGTGGATTAAATTTTAATTTAGCGTCACCTATATTATTACTCCTGAACTAACTTGATTTTACTAATGTTTAAATCCATAACTTATATGTTTTATTTTTGTTAGGAAACTTATCAATAGATGGGGTTGATTTGGCAAATAGACTAACAATAACTTAATATTCCTCTAAATAAACTGGTGAAATGTTTTATAATAAATTGCAACTTTAAGGACATTCAGAATAATGTCTGATGTTTATTGTAAAGATTTTAGGAGACTTAGCAGTGTAGAAATTAAGATCTATCTAATATCATGGAATTACTTCTGTTAGGAAAAAGACGTTGCGAGTTAGGATTTAGATTTACTGAGGATTGACAGAAACTTGTCTGGGTTACTTTCAAACACAACGTAGAGTCCTATTCTGTTAGACGATCACATGGCCAATTCAATTCTTCAACTCAATCTTTCAAATCTTCGATAATACAACTAACAACTACTACAATAATTCTAACCTACAACTTCTTACGACTTGACATTATCACACTAGACCTTATACGTTACACAATACTTCATAGTACCTTTAGGCTTCGGATGTTTGTTTGTTTGTATTTCATTATTTCATTTTCACCGGATGTCTAGGATATATATTTTTTTTTTAATTTTAATTAGAGGGGGGGGGGGTACAATCTTCGAATACAACATATTTCGCTCGTGTTATTGTGACGGTGAAATCAGTGAAATTTCAGAATTAAGACAATTTGACCTTTTTGTAAAACAATATCTGTCTACATCATGCTATTTTTTCCAAATCAGGTATTCAGTTTGTTCGTTTATAGATCTCTCTACTCTCTCTTTGTGTAAAAAACAAAGAATACGCCCCATTTACAACACGGGTTTTGATAAAAAGGCATCTGTTTGAGAGAACCACTGATTACTGACGACATTCTCGCTGTAACGTAATTAATATCGGTTCACGAGGCCTCTGACCTTCTCAGTAAATGATTTATCGTTCATTAGTGTCGATTACTGCTACAATTTTTCAAGTTAATATTGATTATATTTGAATGCTTCGAGAATTGAGTTAGTTAGTGTCAGTGTGTCTGTCCGCTTGACAGTATTTGTGATCTTGATATTGGGCACCTTGTGTGGCAATGTGTATGAGCTGGTTTGTTGCTTACCATCAGGCGTCACAACTGGTCGTTCCGTCCCTATCTTCTAAAAAACAAGCTTTTCCTCGGTTCCCACGTGGTATAAATATAACGAGTTTCATCAGTAGGCGGAGTTCACGCCGCGTTCAAGGTCCTCTAAACAAACACCAACTTGAGATTCCTTGTCTAAATATAAAAGGAATGTTGCTCGGAGATCGTTTCCTATGTGTTAACAAATAAAAAGATGCTTGGTTAGTTTGCTGGGGTCACCATGAAAAAATACTACATTGGTGTATCAATGATAAAATTGTAATTTCAGCTCGAGACACCTCTAAAAAACTATGTGACCGAACTCTGGATCGCGTATTTCACTCGCAGTTACTTTTTATATTCATCAACAAACTATTGTAGCTTCTCCTACTCTCCTAGTACATCGGGGCAGATAAGAGAAATTTGTGTGTCTTTATTGGTTCTAACCAAGAAAACAGAACAATTTTAAACTCGTCTGCTGACATTGTTGCATAAATTGCTTAATTTACCTATGATTTAGTCAAGGTTCAAATGGTGTCGTGGAGTCGATGGTCAAGTTCAAAGTAACACAACGACCACATAATGTAAACGGAAACGCACGATCATTCAGTTGTTCTAAGGTCAACCTTCTTTCGATTCCCCAGTACAAGTTTGATATTGAAGTGTCGGAAAAAATGAGGAAAATTGTATCGAACGTGACCGCGAGCTGTCTGCCAGGATGGGACTCGCGGCGCAGGTAATGAGGATGAGGGGGCTCAATTGATCCTGATTTTTAAAACGCCAGACTAGGCTGCCGACAGCCGAGAGCTGAGAGCCGAGACCCAACAACCACCCACCGTACTCGGCAACTAAACGTTCATTTACTTTAGTCGGATTCAAGCCATTTACTTTTTGTGTACTCCAGGAAGTTCGGTTACGGATCTTTAATCTTTGTTTTTGTTCTCGATGTTTCCTTATTACTGTGACTTACTCCAACAGACTGCTTCTGTAGGCAGTAAGGTGAGTATTGATGATGTCAATTGACTCCGGACGCCGGACGCAATTGATCGCGGGACTTCCCGGGGCTATCTCGGTGCATAATTGTAATTTATTAATTTTATGGGACAGTAGGATATACATTGACACAATCAAGCACCATCTCAGACTAGGGCCTTCGATATTAGACGCTAGGGCCTTCAAATTGTACAATATTCATAAATGGGATGAATATCGATTGTGCATCATTGCAGAATCATCAATTCATCTTCAAGTTTGTAAAAAACGGTATAGTTTACCTAAATGACGCATCTGGCATCTGAACCGCGTAATCTTGTGGTTTGATGTTTATATGTTGCATGATGACGTATTAGGTAAACACCGCGGAATCGCGGAAATCTATGTTTTTTTGTTTCACCCCTGTAGGAGGATTTGCTGGACATCATCTGTAGCCTTCTTCTAAGAAACCGCGTACCTACCAGAAATTACTGCCTAGTAAATAAATATTTATCTATACTTATAATAAAACTGTAACGGGTCGAATTCTGTACATTGAAGATATTTTGAAAAAAAATTTTTTGGGGCACTCCATAGTCGATACTTATGGCGAAACTGCATTTTTTTTCTTTCATGTCTGTCTGTCTGTCTGTCTGTCTGTCTGTCTGTCTGTCTGTCTGTCTGTCTGTCTGTCTGTCTGTCTGTCTGTCTGTCTTTCTGTATAGAGATCACGCATCACGCCGAAACTACTGATTCAATTCAGCTGAAACTTGGCATGATTTTAGTTTATACTAAGGACATTGCTGTAAGGCTACTTTTGATCCCCAAATTCTGATCGGTTTTATTGCTAGAGGGGGTGAAAGTCAGAATGTGTATTTGGTTGTAACTCATGTTTGCGTTGTTTAATTTCATTAATTCTTTTTTGTTAGATAGAACATATTTTTTATATTGTCCCGTCAAAATTTGAATATTATCGGTCTGGTGGTGCGGAAATTACACAAACATTAAATAATAACGACACGCGCGGCGCGTTCGGTACATACTAACTTCTAAGTATTCTGTGTATCAGACGATCCACAGAATATCTAGATTCTAGATTCTAGAAAGTGCCCACGTGATCGCGTCGCGTCGTCTTGGATGACAAAATAATTGTCAAAATATATATTTTGTGTGGAAAACAAACATCATTCGGTTTTAATCGACTTCAAACAAGGAGGATGTTTTCAATCAGGTTGCATGTTTTTTATTTGGTTTTATTTTACATAACTGCGCTAAGTGTTAGTTGATTTTGATAATTCCTTTTTGTTTGGTAGAAAATACTTCAGAGGTGATCTTAGATATCGAAAACAGGGAGGTAGTTTTCAAATATCAAAAAACTAAAAAAAAAATTAATTAAAAAAAACAGCTTAGATTTATCTGTTACGACATATACCTCATATCTTCTTAAAAATTTTAGTCGAATGACAGAATTAAATTACCTGTCACTGAAGTAGATTTTGTTATTTTGGAGAAAACATATCAGCATAATAAGTAGCAGCCTAAACAACCCATTAAATGTTCCCACTGCTGGGCTGGGCCTTCTCTCGCAAGGAGAGAGACAAGGTTATAATCCACCACGCTGGCCCAGTGTCGGTTGGTGGATGACATATGACTTAGAACTTAGATTATAGGTAGATTTCGGTTTCTTCACAGTGGTTTCCTTCACCGTTTTAATTACCGGCATTACAAACATGACTCTGAAAAGATGCGTGGCGTTTTTAAACCCTGGGTCTCCGGATCGACAGTCGACGTTCTCCCGACTAGGTCAGCTGTAACTTACTAGACCAGCCGTAACTTATTAGAAAACGTATTATTTCAATCCAAATACTGTTTAAAATTTAAAGGTAGTGTTCAACAAGCTTCGGTGACCGAAGCAGACCGTTGTTAGGGTTCTGTACACAAAGGGTAAAAACGGGACCCTATTACTGAGACTTCGCTATCCGTCCGTCCGTCCGTCCGTCACCAGGCTGTATCTCAAGAACGGTGATAGCTAGACAGTTGAAATTTTCGCAGATGATGTATTTCTATTGCCGCTTTAACAATAAATACTAAAAGTAAAATAAATATTTAAGAGGTGCACCCATACAACAAACATGATTTTTTACCGTTTCTTGCTCGATACTAATAATAACGTACCTGTCACAGGTAGACGCTTTAACTATTCACATAATATTTAGTTTATGTTCTCTTAAAAGTAATTAATTAAAATAAAATAAATTATTCAGGGGCTCCCATACAATAAAATCCGTTTATTTGCTAATGGTTCAGAACCCTTCGCGCGCGAGTACCATTTGCATTTGACCCGTTTTATTTTTTCTAAAATTTTGTTAAATCCTATGTTTTCCTAATATTATATAATTATGTCAATGTTTCAATTTTCGCTGCTCAATTACGTTGGAACGGCTGAATGTATCGAGTTAAAATTAAAGACACATTCTTGGTTTAGCTTAAGTAATACATAGGGTACTTAGATATAGGCAATGATTAGCCTATGTGTTCTGCCAGACTATAATCTAATTCTATTCCAAATTTCAACCCGATCACTTGATACGTTCCGCCATGATTAAGTAACAAACATCCAAACAGTGACATTCATAATAATTACAGGACAACGTTGGAACGGCCTTTCCTTTCCTTCCTTCCAAATACGTTCAGTATTTGGAAGGAATTCGAAACACACGTAGTTTGAACTCAGAAATAGCAAATCGGTTACTTATAAGGTTACTGTGACGTCGGAAAGACTAAGCAAATTTGGAAGAAAATTAAAACAGAGATAACGTATAGTCTGAAATACCACATTTATGTATTACCTATCAACCTGAAAAGAAGCATGGGCCCTAAGGAAACAAATATTAACTATCACGTCAAAACGGCACAACGATATGGGTTGACATACGAAACACATATAGTTTAGAGTCTAAAATTTCACATGGGCTAATAAGTCTATATTTTCATTCAATTCCATATTAATATAAGCATATATTTTCGTAAGGAACTTGATGTGATGGAAAGGTAAAAGCCTAAAATGAAAAATGTATGCACCCGTTTTGGCGTAGATAATATAGGTGATTTGCGTTCACAATCAAAATAACAAGCAACATAATATTCTCATTAGATGCCGTTTATGCCAGTTTAAATCTAAAAGCACTAAAGGCCCATTTCAATCGATGTTTTGCTATTGTGGTATGTATTTTTTCTTTCATCACTAGGTGACGTTACTGGTATTCTAAATTGTACTAAAAAGTTTTCTTTCTGCTAAAAGGATTATGATGCATTTCACTAGGACTTGGCTTATTTGGATTATTTCATTAAATGGATTTTTTATTTTGATTCCATGTTCGTTACCGAAGTCGCGGGTAACAACTAGAAAACAGCTTGCGGATAAAAATAAACAGGTAAGTACAATTAAATTCATATATTAACACTTGCGGCTATGTTCGATACTATGAAACCTTACTAAGTTCAATATGTTTGTATTTTGATTTTGTTAAAAAAAGAAAAATGAAGATGATAAAATTAAATTTATTTTGTGTGGAAAACAAATTTACTCAAACTCAAAGGGTTTTCAATGACTACTTTTCCAAATATTTGACGTTCGATACTTCCAACTAATGTATAAGTTAGTAACATCTGCTTACGCGAACGAAGTAGCGGGTTCAGCTAGTAAATTATAAATTTCTAGAATGTTATAAAACGAATCCTGGTCAGCATTGATATACGATACGACGAAATAATTTGACTTTGAAGCTAATTTTGTGTTTTGCAAAGTGGATTTGTACTGTCTAAGTCAAAGAGTTTACATATACTACGTAGGTATAGAGTTGGCACAAACGCTTTACACCGAAAGCATGGGCAGCATCTTTCTTGCCTTGTCGCTCTTGTGGAAGTGTCATTGTTTTGTCGGGGCACATCACTCTGTTGTCATATAAAGTATGCACGTCATCTGCTTACGATTGACACAAAGGAACCGTGCGGAAAATCTAACTCTATACGTAGTAAATGTAAACTCTGTGACCTAACGATGTACTTACGTAGGTACATCGTATATGTTCCAATTCCTAAAAAAATATGTCGGCTTTGTGTCAGCAGCGACGGTCATAATTGAACAAAAGCAGAATGTAGTCGGCAGATGTTGTTCGCAGCTCGCAAGTTTTTCCTGAACGCCTGAACCGCATTCTCTTGAGCCGCGACCTTCGAGGTCTGATGACGTCGCTCATGCGTCTTACCTTCTTGCGTCTTTATAAATAACTTACGCAGGTGATATGAAGTAAGCCTTCAATGTTTTATGTTAATAAACAGCGATAATTTGGTTGCAAATGTCACTGTTTTTTGCATCTTTGTGTCTATCTATACTCTATACCTACTGGCTGAAAATCTATTATTTATTCTTCATTTATTATACCACTCTTACTATTATTACTATCGCAATTTATTATTAATTTTTCATTAACAAGATTAATTTAATCTCTCTTACTACCATCGGCATCACCTTATCAAATGCCCGTCACATCATAATGACGAGTATTGTTTATCCTTCCTCTAAAAGGTGTCATCCTTGTAAGCCCACTATTGTTGATCAAAAGTGATTCACTACAAAGTATGGTCGGTAGCTACTGCTCTCTGTTTAGCAGTCATTAAGTAGTGGTTTCGTCATCGTTCGGGCGAGACAGTGACTTCATTGTAAAATGGTTTCTTGTGTATACGTCGACAATGACGAATTGTTCATAAATGATTAATTCTCAGTAACGTAAGAATTTTATAACATTTCGTAATGAGAGCAATCGTTTGTTAATATATATTTTTCAATACTATAGAACGACGAGACGAGCAGGACATGTGCCTAATGGTAAGCAACACTCCTGCCCAAAACAGCTCAGTATCACGCAACTATATATTTGCTCATCAGATTTTTTCTTTACTTAACACTAAATTTGTATTTCAGATTATAGATGTGTAGAAATATTTGTAGGTTTTTACTTGGTTGTAGGTTTGGTGTTAGTATTTTGTAGTGTGCGATGAGGTAAGAAATACTCAAGGTCATTTGCTCGGGGTACGGCCTTAATTATTTTAAATAATAAAATACAAATACATTTCCAGGAATAACAATCAGATACCTACTACCTATTCCGTGTTTCGGTTTTATTTGTTCGAATTAGTTTGATGTCAGTAACGTTCAATCTTAGGCACCTACTAAAATGATAATTGCTAAAGTTAGTGTGTAGGTATGGGTGATTGTTACTCTTTCCTAAAAAACACTCGATGAATTTGGCTGAAATTTATAGACATCCAACTAATTACCTACTAATATTGCGAATGTCAAAGTTTGAATGTTTGTTGTTCAATCACGTCGGAACGGCTGAACGAATCTGGTAGCAATCAGGGATATAGTTAGAATATAGTCTAGAGTCTAGACTATAGCAAATCTAACAAATAAAAATATATAACAAAGACAGCTACGTTATTCTAGAGCAAGGGTCAGCAACAGGCGGACCGCGGTCCGTATCCGGACCGCGAAGGGTCGTACCTCGGACCGCCAATAAAAAATATTGTATTGTAAGCCAAGTACCTATAGATTTTAAAATGTAGATAAGGTACACTGTATCTTGATTAATTTAAATAATATTTTTGTGTCACATAGAATCTTAAAGCCTTAGTAAATAAATTATTTTTCTATTAAATATTTTTCGCAAAGCGGCTAAGAGAAACTCCACACTTTCAAATACACGCTCATCTCCGCCACCACGCGCAGCCTCGCTGTCCGTGGACACGAACGTGGAATGCGGTCCCGCCCAAGATAACTCCTCGAAGAGCATCTCCGCCCAGTAACTACTAGAGAACCCAGACCGAAGAGAGGCAGAGATCCGTATCCGCGGAGTGGCGGAGTGCTTCATGTACAGCAACAAAGAAAGATTGGGAATAAGCTTTTGCTTCGTCTGGGAACGGAAACGAGCCCGTTTGTCACCTGGATTGTCTTGCCTCACTTGCCTGCTCAATGGCAGTACCGCAAAAGTCACAATGAAGAGGGAAACCTACGAAGTAATGTGTCCGACGTAGACGGCCACCAATTTTGGTGCGAAGGTGCGAGATCGAAAATCAAAACGATTGCTTTAATAGAGTTCTCGAAAGATTGAAGGCCTTGCACTTACGCAAGTGCGCTGCTCGCACAACTGAGCAGAAGTGCTGGTAAACATCATGAGGTTGTCATGTATGAAGGTAGGGGGAAAAATCTGAGCTTCCTCAGACCGCTTTGCACGATCAAACAAATGCAACTGACATATTGCATACGCCTGTTCCTAGTTCGACCATAGAAACCGGCTCCAAAAGAGCCCAGCTGAGGACAGCCGCGGCCAATCAACGACGAAGCCACGGAGTCACGCACTTTATGCCTTCTTCGAATTTATAGCCTCACTTACAGCGACAAGACAAGTCAATCTCAAGATCTGCGAAAACATCATGCAGTAAGTAAGGAAGTGAAAACCTCTTAAAGGCGAAACTCGAGGTATAGACATGGTCAAAACAGGCCAAATACTTCTCAGAAAAATATGGAAATCGCAAAAAAACTAGCTATCAATTTGACTACTATGTTTGGTTCAACTTACGTACATATGTGAGTCATATTTCTCAATTTTCTTAAGGAAATAATTTTCGAGATTAACCGCCTCCCAATTACTTGTAGAAGACACGTCGAATTTTCTATTCTTCTCGAGGACCAAACTATAAAGAGCTGGCTCAAGAGGATCGGTGTAATTTGTCGCATTGATTTTAGATCTTGTGTTTTTTTATAATCACAAGTTTAGTTTGATACCGTACAATAAATTAGTAGCACTTAATTATTACCAAGTTACGACTGGTCTAATCGGGAGAAAGGTGACTGCCGATCCGGAGACCCCGGGTTCAAAACCACGCGCACCACTGTCTTTTCGAAATCATGTTCATAATGCCGTTAACTTAAAACGGTGAAGGAAAACATCGTGCGGAAACCGACATGTACCTGGAATCTTTCGAAGTCATGTGTTATTCACCAATCCGCACTGGGCCAGCGTGGTGGATTATGGTCTTGACTCTCTCCTTGCGAGGGAAGGCCCCGACCCCGAGGTTGAGCAGTAGGAACATTTAGTGGGCTGTTTAAGCAATTATTACCACTAGTTTTTTTCTGGACCTCGTCAAAATTTCTGCACTTCATCCGGACCCCGCCTAAAACTACTTGCCGACCCCTGTTCTAGAGTTTTGACTCTAGAACAGGGGTGCCCAAACTTATTTTCAGCTCTCACTTTGAGAATAAATAATTTTTTAGCGCTTCCATTTTCCATTCACATAGGTACTTAAAAACCACTATAATTTAAAATAAATGAATTAATTATTGTAAGGTGTGTTAGATACCCCAATACCTATTCATTAATTATGTATTATTATATTTGTTAAACAATGCTTATTAGTTAATAACTATTCATTATGAATAATCGATGTGGAAACATTTAACTACACACAAACATTATAATTGTCATTATTCTTAAGTTAGTAAATAAGTCATTAAGATTGTTTTTTTCCCAGATCCCTTCCACGTCTCCTACCACTTAAAATACCCTCGCTATACCCGCGCTCAGTTCCACTCCCAAATTCACATTCGTTCATACTAATTCCTTTCAATTGTAAAATTGGTTTAGTTAAATAAAATCTCTATTTTTTTAAACTGGTATTTGCCATCCACCATCTAACAGGTGTACTAGTGGAGATTAAACATTCGTTCTAAACGAGACCTTCACTAAAACCCGCATGAGTTACCGTGAGACCTGAGCCAGTAGGCACGACGGGCTCCTAGCCTCTACACAACGCCCCCATTTGTTTCTGAGTCTCTTACCAGATACCCCTTTTAAGGCTGCGGCGGCCACAAGGGGACGCTATCTATCGCCCAGTTTGGGAAAGGCTGCTCTAGAATTACATACGCTATTTTTATCACGGAAAAATAAAGAGAATGGGACGATGCGGGCAACACTGTGTGGTGCTGCTAGTAGATACTATATAAACTGGAATAACATATTATAGGAGGAATGAGATAAAACAATCGAGTATAGATCAGTCCAGAGAGCTTAAACTGGTCAAACTTGAATCATTCGAACTGAATTACCGAACAGATGAAGGGACTATAAAAACAAAACACCACAAAGTTATGGGTTCTGAACAAATTGCATAAGCACTTGCATCAATCAACGACGCTCGAGAGCCATGACGTAACAGAGAATTAAAAGTAGGCCGAAGCTAAAGAGGTGGCAACAGAAATAGCCGTTAAATCCGCCGCCATATTTGTTTATTATTTTCAAATGTGGAACACGGAGCGGCCAGTAACTGCAGGATCACGTTTCGTACACAGAATCGCCTTTGTTCGGTGCGTGCGCGCAGGCTAGAGCACTCGCAGCGCAGTATTTGTCAGCATTTTTGTAATGCGAGATGGGAATGCGGAGGTTTTTCATTTGAACTCACCACAGGTATGCAATTAAATAAGTAATAGACGGCCATTGTTCATTCTTTATAATTGCGTCTCTCGTAACTCGTAAATTTGTAAAGGAATGTTTTTCGGGTACTTCCCCAGAATTTAGTTCGACTTTGCGATGTATGCCACTACAATTTCAGCAGGACTAAAAATAACATTTTCTCTGAGGGATTGCATCCGCTACGAAGTAGGTATCCATGTCTCTACGTCGCCACCGCCACTCTGCAAGAGCATGTCCTTGACGCGAACCTAAGAAAAAAGGTCGCCCTGTGAGGTGGACCCGCAAGGGCGGTAACACATAGCAGGGTCGTGGTTGAATGTGATAGCAATAACGCTACTATGTCGCTAAGTCATGGCTGGAAAAACCTGTGAGGGTTTTAGTCGGTACGGGCACCAACCTTCCGTGGTGGCGAGCAAAGTAGGTTCGAGACTATGACTATGAGCTATGAGCCTGATAAACAACGCGGGATCTCAGCACCATAAAAAATGCCTAAATCACACAGAATTTTTCCCACAGAAAATAAATCTACCAATGTTTTCTTCCACATCAAGGTCAACAAAACTACCGTCCACCAGTGCTATATTTCTTTGAAATACTTATCGTTGACGGTTATAATATCCGCTCGATTTGAGAGCCGACGATCGGTGCCTAGTGGGACTCATGGTCGAAAATTTGGCCCTCGGGTCATTAGCAGCGGCAGCGGCGAGCGGCGAGCGGCGAGCGCGGCATGTCGCCAATTCCCGACATTAGCGGCTTATTGAATTAACCGGGCGCAGCCGGCGGTGGCCGCTCGCTCGGCTACTGCTTGCAATTCTAATGACTCCTGATCAAGTCTAATTTAGTAACTCTGTTGCAGTTACATGCCATTCAGAAGAACCAAAGCCGTTACCATCAACCATATTGTTAGAAAGGCGGGTTACGGCAACTAATAACAGATAGATGTATCAACAGTAGATTTTGCGGATCGCGTTTTAATCAATACAGATATGTAGTTTATGTAATACTCCTGTCCTGTTAGCTCCAATGTACATATGGAGAACGTAGGGCGCCGGGCGCCTGAGGGTCGCTCGGAGTAGCTCTGTCCTGACGTGTGCATGACGATTTGACCGCATTTATTTACTAGTGTCAGTTGAGTTATCAAATATATTTAGTTTTGCCTTCAACGAAGTGTTTTGAAGTTTATAGTTGTGACGTATTTGCTGAATCGTTTCTTCATAAATTATTAACGAATCTAGGCATACGGTCAGTACGGTACACGGTAGATGTATTATATTGTATGTAGCATGTACTACAGTACACGATTAACCATTGAAACATGTTAATCTAAATTAAGGAGTATATGGATTTATTGGAGTGTAACAATGAAATAAATAAAATAAGGCACAAAACTAAATCTTGGGCGGGACTTCTTTAACAAAACTAAATTACAAGGAATGCTACTCTACATTCTTAACTACTTATACTAATCAACTACCCACATACCCACTGACACAGTGACTCACATCTTGTTGTTGGACTCGTCTATCACAGTCGTCTTATTGTCTTAATTATTGATTTTGCCTTTTTAATCTCGCACCAAAGTATCATAATAAATGCAAAAATAGTAAAACCAGGTACGTTTTTTTTAATAAAAGGGTAATTACATATTTTAGGAAGTAAAAGTACCCTCGCGTTGGTTACGATTCACATTGATTTTGGGTTTGCTTTGACGCATCGCCAGGTTTCCATCTTTCATCTGTGCGTAATTGCCGATCCTGCTACCAAATCCAGTAGTGTTGGTTCATGCAAGTCGTGTCACCAGAAGATTCCAGCAGCTGGAACAATGTGAACAGCCGTTATCTGCTGGCGCCAGTCTGCCGCGGCGCCGCTGTCAGGACACGTTAGCGCATTTAAGGGTTAGGGACGGGAGAGGTTGGAGGTGGGGGTAGGACGGCGGGAGCCCTGGTGCTTGTACCGTGGATGTGATAACATGTTATGCTTTATGTGAGTGATGTACGAGTTTAACTACGGATCATTGTCTTTTTGACTATTATTATAAAAGTTTATGCAAACCACCCATCTACCAAGTGATTTTGAAACTTTAAAAAAGCAGTCATATTTGGAGTCCCAAAAAATTTTGCCGTTTCAAGTATTATGTTGCGTTCTGTATTCTTCTCTGTATACATAACAAACACATGCAGCATAATTTAAGTTCTCATTGGACTCGAGGGTTTCTCCCACGGATGAGAGATTTAAGGGTTAAGGGAACCGTAATGCAGAATTAATAACCATAATTCACAAGGGCAAGTGCAGGTATGCGGATGTTGCATGTCTTGAAAAGACGCCTTGGAACTTGCCGCTATCCTCGCGATGTTTTTTCACCGTTTCAGCCTGCGGTGATAACAAGCTTGTATTTAGAAAAATGCTCCAAGGTGCAGGCGGGATTCGAATCTACGACCGATTGTAAATCCGCACATAGTCGTCATTAGATCAGTCGGCTTCTTTGTATAGAACAGCTGGTCTACTACGAAGTCCGATAAACGATGTATCGGCCGAAGTTATGGACGTTTTATACCACGAAACACAATCGGTCGGTTGGTGACACAAAACTGTCAAATCAGTATCAGATCAACCGACCGGATGTGTTTCGTGGTATGAAACGTCCATAATTTCGGCCGATATATCGTTTATCGGACTTCGTAGTAGACCTGCAGCTGTTTACTGAATTAATTTATTTCGGTTTGGTCGGAGGCGTTCTGAGTTACCCTGTATATCGGGGCCGAGCGCTTGTAATCCATTGGACACACCATGTACCCGGAGTAGGTACTTATTACTTGGTGAGCTCGTAATATACATTCCTATCAAAGAAAATTAGTCCAAAGAAAATTGCATTAAATAAGTATTTGCCATATCATATTTGAAGATACCCTACTGACCTATATAATCGTGTTACTATTATTTTATGTCTCTACATCCAAATCTATATCGCTATACATGCTGGTAGCCTCAAAATGAATGCTCTAAGCAGTAACGTCACCAGTAGTGTCGCTAGTTCATGAGTGTGTTACTGTAATATTGATGTTTGTTTGTGTCACAATAATATCTGTTACCTTTTGTCACACGTCACAGACCACATACGACGTAATCTCATGAAAGTAATGTCGCACAAGTGTTCGCTGCAGGTGCGAGTGATGGTGTCTGTTGTTACAGAGCACGGGCATCTTCTGCACGTTCTTCCTGGCGCACTCCATCAAGGAGCGGCGCCGCGCCTCCATCCGCAACTCCAGCTCGCTGCGGGAGACCACCTTCGCGGCGCCCGACGACTCGCTGCTGGCTGCAGCCACCGCGCCCGCGCCCACCCTGCCCAAGTACTAGCCGGAACCCCTGGCCTGCTTCCTACGATCCTACGACTCATCGGGGTATTTGTTACTGGGTAAAGAAGATAGCAAATCGCCGGCCATCTTGAAATGCATCCAACCACCTGCAATACCAAAACTCTAAACACCCTCATGTCAAGCAGCCCAGGGAGTCTATCGCTTAACGCAATGGCTTTTGGTTTTGCCATCGCTCCCTGTTTGATTTCGCCAAAAAATGCAGAGAAAATGGCAGCAAAACCAAATCCATTACAGTTAGGTGTTGCCGGGCGAGCCGCGTTGAAAGTGAACGGCTCCAGTAAGCTGCAGCATCAGTTAGTAAGCAGCTCCTTCCTTTCCTTGTAACAGGATGTTGGAGTATGAGACTTTCAAGTAGATATTAAGTGTGATGGCGCATTAGACGGCGATGGATGGTTCCATGGCCTTATGGTGGATTTAAGTATTTTATATAAAGAAACGGCAAAAGTTTACGTTTCAATTTGCCGAAACGATAACAAATACGTAATTGTACGTACTCCGCAACTTGCCAATAATAAGGAAATTAGCGTGTAGAAATAAACACAGGTAGAAGGTAGGCTACTTACAAGAACCAAATCCGCGATCCACGATGACCATAACGCAGACATATTCGTAGCTATAGCCTGACTTACGATTTTTTTAATCAATCGGCAGTCACCAAAGTAGTAGTAGGGCTTTTTCCGCCTAGGGAAGTAGTACCACACTTTTGTCAGGTATACCACCGTGAAGTAGAAATGTGCATACATTAATGTCAGTTTCAAGGGCAATGTTTCCAAAGACATTACATTAATCGTCCAAAATCTCCAGGTAACGAGCACTGTGCAGTTCTAGGCAATGTGACTCCACTCACGCGACATACGTCAGGAAAGAAAGAACACCTTACTCATTACAACTCTTTATACAAATAGAAATGAATCAATCGAAAGAGGATTAATTACCACCTTAATCCAAATATCCGTATACAAATGTTCGACCTTTGCCGCCTCACCAAACGAACTCAAAGATTTAAAACCGGCAATATCGGGTCGTCCATCACGCGGTGTTTTCATGAATTTTAACCAACCATGGTGGATTTTGAGGAACTTATAAACAAATCTTGTGATTTTTGAGAAGCGTTTAACCAACCATGGTGATTTTTAGGAACTTTTAACCAACTTTATTGATTTTTGAGACACTTTTGAACAACCATGGTTATTTTTCTCCCATTCTTTCGAGAGCCTCACGTGATTAAGGTACGACCCTTATAGTGGTTAGTAATGTTTTGGGAGGATCCCGAGGCTCGCGTGTTTAGTTATTGGTTATCGTGTCAGGTGTCAGACCGCTTGTGGAGAATAAAACATATGCATAAAAAACATCTTGCCTATTTAATATTGTAATGTAGAATATACCATCGATATCCTCAATAGCTATTTATGATCGAATGAATGATAATATTAGTTAAAATCTACATTTTTGGGCTCAAATGACGTGAGCCGCCTTATCTGCAGTTAAACATACGAGCACAAACTAACATTATTATTTATAGGCTATTTAATATTTTGTCCGGACTTCCTGCCAATTTATTTATTAATTTTAAGTTTATCTTCTTAGGTATATTTAGCTAAATAAGCATATAACATCGGTTATATTCCATGTCGTCCAATATTATCCTATTGAACCCCTCAGTTTTTGCCGCTGTTTTGTGTAGGTTAGTCTAACAGGGTTAGGGTGAAAAGGATGTCCCACAGTGCACTTTTTTTATATACCTAGTTCTTTTTATTTCATAAAACGTTCGACCGTATTCTAAATATACAAGATAAACATACTTAATTTACGTGGGACCATTATGAAAGTTGGGATTCTCTTTTAAAAATCCATATCGGTACAAGCGTGTTTTATGTAAATAGTAAAAAATAGTGTAACGAATGAAGGACCTCAAATACCTAATTACTGTACCTTTTCCTAGATTGCCAACAGGGTTTGTCCCGTAGACTCGATTTTGCAATTTTATACTGTTCTGTAGAATAAATAAAAATACAATTTATAATGACGTACGTACCTACATCTAATTATCTAGGTTAAGCAAATTAAATATATTTATTTACTCAATTACTTGGGGTAACTTGGTATGTATTCAAATACACGCAAAACCATTCGAATATTTGTTTGAACATTAAATATATGGAGTGTAGGTATTCGTACACAGGATAACTTACAGACCGGATGTTTTACGCGAGGGCATTTAACTAATTATGAACAATTTGTACCATGAAGGTAACCCTGGAATTACGAAACAATCTTCTTTTCTGGAAGTGGGTCTTTCGTATCGGTTCTTCTGGCGACGTGGGCAACCACTATCGTTCCAACTCGGTAATTTCAAAATGTACCTTGTACCCTTTGACTCAGGGTCTGAAGTTTGAACTACCTACATACATACATCCAAGCTGTAAACATATATACATCAATGGATGTGCCCTCCGAAACTTCAGGCGCACGGAACTATGTTATCGCTGGAAAGAGTAGCTCACTCTTTCCGTTTTAATCGATTGTAGGATGCGGTGAACGACGGATTTTTATACCTATCGCTAATTTTATTGTTGTCAACAACCAAAATAAGTAAAACCGCAACATGCCTTGCCGCTAGCAATTCTAGGGGTCAAATGGATTGGTAGTTGTAAACCACTCATGCTACACACAGAGACGCAATTTGTTAACAATTTCAAGGTGCTCAGGGCACAGCCATTGATTTATATCGATGGCTCTTTCTAATACACAGCAGCAGCATAATGCCTTATTCTGCTAAAGACTTTCGAAGCTACACTCTATGACTCTATGCCTTTAACTTATTGAATGTGAACCTTCATAACTACAGAACATACAATTTGTATGAGCTATGTTTATCATGTAACCTACCTATTCAGTTTTCAGTTAGTGAGTTCTAAACGTCAACCCTACAATATACAATAGTTTATCCTAAAGAAGTTTGTATACTTTAGGAATAGTAAATAATATAATATTTTGTAGTGGTATATTATGTATTTGCTAAGGTTGTGTGATTGTTAAGTATTGTGTTAGGATTTTGAAGTTTTGAACTTTTGCAGAGTTTGTTTATTTTTTATCCCATTTTTAAATGACATTAAATTATGTGAATACTATATTGTGGTTGTTTTATTAATGAATGCGATCAATGACGTGTTATCAGAATGCAAAACCACTAAATGTTCCCGAGGCTGGGGCTCAAGGCCTTCTCTCGCAAGTAGAGATGTGAAGGGCATAATTCACGAGTCCACCACGCTGGCGCTGGCCCAGTACGGGTTGGTGGATTCGTGCCCATTTCACGTACATCAATCATCATCATTCATGCACATGCCCTCGAAAGATTCTAGCAACATGTCGGTTTCCTCACTGTGTTTTTCTTGCGCCGTTGTAAGTTAGCGTTTTAAGTTAGCGGCATACAATAAAGATATTCTTATTCTTATTATTCATTACACACAAGACTTCTTAAAGACAGTTGGGATTTGAAGTTTGAACCCGGAGCTCCGGATCGACAGATACCGCTATCCCAAATAGGCCAGCCGTAACTATTTTCGAAATTGGTTTTGAGGGGTTTTCAGTATGTAATCAATGTGGTTTCAAGATGCAAGTAAAACAAGTAGACCTGTCACAGAAGTACCCATTTTCGGCAAGTGTGGCGCCAATGTTTCACATAATGTAATTTTGTTCATCTACACTTGGAAAATACTCATGATAAAATATTCAGGCGGGAATGAAACCGACAACCTCTTGATTGCAAAATTGGACATTGTCGGCACTAGGTCACTGCGGCTATTAGATTTTAGATACATGTCGAATGAAAGTGAGTTAGTAAATACGAGTATATCCCATTTTGATTTGATTTAAACGTAATTCTGGTTTTGTACCCATTATACCTATTTCGATTTTTAAAGATCAGTTTTCCATGACAAGTTTTAAACATATTCCATGGAATTCGCTTTCGCCGAGTTGGTAAAAACTATCATGTCTTGCCTTACGTAGGGCGAGTGAAAGTGCGCCGGCGCAGGCGGGTGGCGGGCGCGGACGGCTCGCGAGGCGATTTCCAATATTTTCCAATAAATACGTTTATTCGATACTATCGACTCGTGTCGACGTCACGCTCGTGACGCAACAGTGAGACTTGCAGGTGCTTGGAGGGAAAGAAAGCCGGCCACGCGGTGCTTCTGTCCTTCTGTGTTGCCATCGCGTAGACATCAGGCTGCTTAGACATCTGCAGTACCAAGCTACCAAGGGCAGGCGCAGTGCGTTGCCTTGCAAAGAGAACTACCTGTTAACATCTGTTGTGCTACTAAATTGCTATTATTAAAATATTGCCTGTAAATGTAAAGGTTTGGATGTTTGCAAGTTAGTTGTTCAATCATGTCGGTACTGCCGGTACGACTGGATGGATCGGGTTGAAATTTGGAATACAGTTTGAATTAGTACAGTGTGGAATAATACATAGGTAGGCTACCTTTATTACAGGAAAATAATAGAAACGGGAGAGGCGCGGGTGAAACTGCGGGAAGCTGCTGTTTACAAAGTTAACTGACGTATCGTAGTGCTTGTTATTACTTGATTGTTTAATAGTAAACGCGTTACTATCATCTGTCAAGATGTCAGAAGCATAACGCAGTTCCTAAAAAGGGTTTTTTTGTTAGGTGATGTAAAACGTCAAATTACCGGTTCAAAACATCCCTCTAACGGGCAAGTATTGGCAGTTCTGTGCTGTAATATTCAAGAAGTGAATTTATGTGTTAACGAAAGTGCGAATATCGCTATTCGTGAGTGCATTATTTATTGAGAAAAGGCACGTATTCCGACTAAGGCTTTACCTAATTGTATTAAAAAACTAGTGGCCTAATATAAGGTTTGGAAAGGTCTACAAAAAATGGGAACAAAACCATATTATCTATTCTATGACAAAACTCAAGACATTTTCGAGCAACGAGCGGCAAGAGTTTGTTTCACTTAGCACCACCGATACCACTGTTTCAAATACTTGTCGTATTTATGAACCCCGTGTGCTTCTTGAACAACACATTGTTAGAAAAAGAACAAAATTAAAAATTTTGATTAACCCCCGACTACTTTAGATTTGCTATGTGTACAACATTCTACTAGTCAAGCCCTTTCATTTGATACCCATATTAAGGGAGTTGTGAAAAAATAAATGTAATTCGCCATTTTGTGGCAGCGGCCATCTTGGATTTGAAATTTGATATAGTGCAAAGTATTCTACTAGTCAAGCCCTTTCGTTTGATACCCATATTGCGGTAGTAGTGAAAAAAATTATCGGCGGCCATCTTGGATTTGAAACTTGTTATAACGTATATTACTCTGCTAGTCAAGCCCTTTCATTTGATACCCATATTGAGGTTGGTTGTGAAGAAATATTTTGTCCGCCATTTTGTGGAGGCGGCCATTTTGAATCGATATTAACCAAACATAGCTAAGAACACCCGCACGGATATTAACTTTCAAATAAAAAAAACCGCATCTAAATCGGCCCATCCGTTTGAGCTCTACGGTGCCACAGACAGACACACACACAGACAGACAGACAGACAGACATCGACGTCAAACTTATAACACCCCTTTTTTTGTCGGGGGTTAAAAATGGTTATTTTTGCTTGTCGCTATCACATTTAAGAATTAGTGTTGAAAGTAGTATTTGAAGCTAAAATTAGCCAAGTGTCCAACAGTCCTGATATTCCTTTGTTCAAAAGGTTCCGAAAGAACTGGAAAAACATCGATCCCGATACAAGCCATACAGAATTATTGTCACACGTGGATATTTCAGAAATTGAGAAACCATTAGAGTTTTACCGAACTGAATTGACAATGGAAATAATTAGGGACTATCGAGAACTATTTGAAGTTATTTATTAAGTCATCATCATCATCAGTCTGTATTCGTCCACTGCTGGACATAGGCCTCCCCTATGATAGCCCGCTCCTCGGTCTTCATTCTCCAACCGCCACCAGCTGCCTTTCGAATATCGTCACTCCAGCTAGTCTCAGGGCGTCCTACACTACGTTTGCCGATTCGCGGTCTGCACTCCAGAACCCGTCTGCCCCAACGGCTATCGGGTCTGCGACAGATGGGACCAACCCACTGCCATTTCAGTTTGCTAATACGCTGAGCTATGTGACTTTGACGGTTTTTGACTTTAGTTACTTCATTGCGGATGCAATCCCTCAGAGAAACCCCAAGCATAGCCCTTTCCATAGCTCACTGAGCGACTTTGAGCTTTCGGCCCATTATGACTGTCAGTGTCTACGTTTCAACACCGTAGGTCATAACGGGTAAGACCCACTGGTTATACATTTTTGTCTTGAGACTTTGTGGGATGGGTGACGAGAAGACTCGACGAAGTTTTCCAAATGCTGCCCAGCCCAACTGGATTCTTCTCATAGCCTCACTCTCAATGTTACTTCTCCTAGTTCGAGCATCTTTCTGCTCTAGGTAAACTAGGTAAATCACTCTTGAAATTGTACGTATTTCTGTACAATTTCAAGAGTGATTCCATTTACGGCAATCGGCCCCGGAGCAACGAATTCGTTGCACATGACTTCGGTTTTATCCAAATTTATCCGGCCGATGCGTTGAACATATACTGCAAGCGACTCTGCCATGATGACAATGTCGTCTGCAAATCGTAGGCGAGATGTAATCGCCATTGATATTTAGGCCCTTTCCAGCCCAATCCAGCGTCTTAAACATATCCTCTAGTGCGTCCGAGATCAATTTTGGGGAAATTACTTCTCCTTGTCTCACGCCTCGCCTGAGGAATATGCCTCGACTGCTGGTCTTGAATTTGGACCGCCATCGTAGCGGCGTCGTACAAGCATCTCATCACCTCGATGTATCGCCAATCGACTTGACATCGCTAAGGACTCCAGAACAACCCAGGTTTCGACCAAGTCTAACGCCTTCTCATAGTCCACAAACGCTAAGCAAAGAGGCCGATTGTACCTACCTACTCTTTTGTCTTCTGTACAATCTGCCGTACCGTGTGAATGTGGTCTATGGTGCTGTACTCTCTTCGAAACCCGGCCTGTTCAGCAGGTTGGAACTCGTCGAGTCTTCGGGGGAGACGATTTGTGATAACTATTTATTAAGTAGTTACAAGTAAATATACGGTTGCGTTAAAATAGTGTTTTAATTTAAAAATAAAATTTGTTCAATGTTCTAAAGATTTCCTCCAAAGATTTTGTTAAAAGTTTTACATCAAGCCGAATATGATGAGGGTAACTGACTATCTTTAAGCAGTTACGCTTGTTACTTTCCACACATCTACGCAGCATATAACCGCAGACAGTAAAACGCATTTATTTCTGGAATTTATTTGTACAATATACTCCTTTCTTATATTTTCTTGGATAGAATCCTGAATACATGAATACATTGATTCCTTTATGTATTGAATGCTTTTTTTTTTTTTTTAGTTTTACAAAGTCTTTATTTATAAATGACAATAACAAGAAAATTTGTACAATTACTAGTATCCAATCAATTCCTAGTAATACAATGCCGTGAGAATGTACATTTGTTTAGCAAGTAATTCATTTAAACTTGATTAAAACTTTTAGCGTAGGTGGTTAGTAACTTAAATATTTTGAGGATTAGTTAGTCTTAGTACTAAACTGGGGTTCAATTTTATGTAAGCTTTAGAATTAGCAATACATTTTAGGCTACTAATTATTTTACCTTTGCAAAAATTAAGGGGGGTAGGCATGAGTGAAAATGAACCGTTGACGCGTTAAGCGCTCACAACTGACAACAAGAGCTCGCCGCTTGTTGCGCGCTGGGCACACGCGGGCGCAGACTAAGCGCACGCCGTCTCCGCCTCTCAGTACGCTAATGACACGAGCGAGAATGGTGTGCACGGCGGCCGACCGACGGCCGGCCGGGCCGGCCGCATTAAACTACCTAGTCGTCGTGTGCTAGAAATAAGTGATGCGGTAATTTATATCGATTATATGAGTCGATAAATTTGATAGTTTTGTTTCGAGTTTTACATAAATTATTTATTAGGGGATTTGGACTGTTACGATTCTTTTGTGTATAAAATTTTTCCGAGAGATTGTAAATATACTTATCAATTTTAGGTAAACCAATATTACGATGTAGTTTATGTAGATTAGCGCGGAAAGGAGTTTTGTAAGCACACTTTAAGGCTTTATTTTGCAATATTTGGAGTTTATTTATATTAGATTTACTAGTGCTGCTCCATACTGGGCAAGCATAAGTGATACAGGGTCGGACCAGGGTACAGTAAGTGCGCAATTTGATCTGGCTGCTAAGGCACGAGCGCCTGCTCATAATTGAGTTAAGTCCATTTAAGGCCTTGGTACCTTTTATACACAGCTTGGAAATGTTATCAGTCCAGTTCAGCTTTGTGTCCAAGAAAGCACCCAGGTATTTAACTGAGCGACTCAAGGTATACCGAAGTTGCCAATTTTCAAAGTTTTTGTGGATGGTTACGCTTGGAAGAGAACATAATTGCTTCAGTTTTACCTTCGTTGATTTTAAGTTTCCAGTCACTAAAGTAGGTGAGAAACGATTCAATAGCAAGTTGGAGACGGTTGATGATAAGGTCCACATCGGATGAAGATGTGTATGATGCAGTATCATCGGCAAAACAGGCTACATTAGTTCGAGGTTGGATTGAATGTCATTTAAATATGCCAAAAACAGGATAGGACCTGCGATGGACCCTTGGGGTACACCTGCAGGGACTGGTTTTGGGACAGACGAAAAGTTTTTAATATGTACATTGAATGTACGATTTGAGAGATAAGATTTTATGATTTTAATTAAGTAAATTGGCAGACCCATGATATACAGTTTATGCAATAGGCCATCATGCCAGACCGTGTCAAACGCCTTCTCGATATCTAATAGAAACATTCCCGTGGATTGCTTTAGGTTGAGGTTGTGAGACACGGTTTCAGCAACTCTAGCAAGTTGTTGGATAGTAGAGTGACCTTGGCGAAAACCAAACTGCTCATTTATGAGACGGCCATTGAATGCTTGTAGGCTCACAATACACACACAACACACAACAGTTTCCGCTTTTAAATCCAAAGTTCCAGCTTCCCTCACTAGCCCAAAAGAAAATTCCAACCAGTCATTGTTGTTCCTTTGATTTGTGCTTTTACAATCTCACTGAATTTAGGAGACAAAAAATTTGTCACAGCCATTTAAAAATTGCTTCTCGTTTATATCTTCACATTTATCAACACATTTTAGCTTTTTGCTTGTTTTGAACAACTCTGTTCTCAGTTTCCTTTTTCGTGTAGTATGATCAGTCAATTGTGCTGGTGTATGAATACTACGTTCTATCCCAGATTGTTTAGTATCGGTATGTTTTCCTGCTTGTGATGAAGAACCTGCTAATTCGTGGTATTCTTCAGATATTTCTTGTTTTACAATACGCCGTTCATCGGGAACATAATTTAATACAATGTCGTTCAATATTTCGATTGTAACATCAGTTTGAGTCTGAACAGATTCTTTATTTGGTAAAAGTAACGTTGGGATAGCGGTTTTCTTCAACGCTTTCCTCGCATACATTCCTTTTTCAAAATGTAAACTGCAAACATATGTATTTTTCAGGCTTTCTAAACTTCTTCCAACAAAATCAGGCCTCTTAGAGGCTATTACCCATAATCTGCATCTGAAAATTATGAATACAATATCTTTACCTATATATACAAGGAAAGCTTCGTTTTAGGTCTGAAGTGTAAAAACATATCTAAAAATGTTATACTTACAATTATATAAGAACAAAATTAAAAATTTGATTTACAACCGACTACCTCGGATTTGTAATCTGCATATTGAGGGAGTTGTGAACAAAGAAAGTATTTGAAAATTGTCATAGTGCAAAGTATTCTACTAGTCAAGCCCTTTCATTTGATACCTATATTGTGGTAATAGTGAAAAAAATAATATTATTCGCCATTTTGTGATGGCGGCCATCTTGAATTTGAAATTATTTGTTATAGTGTATAGTATTCTACTAGTCAAGCCCTTTCATTTGATACCCATATTGAGGTAGGTTGTGAACAAATTTTTTGTCCGCTATTTTGTGGAGGCGGCCATCTTGAATCAATATTAACCAAACATCCGCACGGGAATTAACCTCCAAATAAAAAAAAACCGCATTGAAATCGGTCCATCCGTTTGAGCTCTACAGTGCCACAGACAGACACACACACACACAGACAGACAGACAGATAGATAGACAGACAGACAGACAGACATCGACGTCAAAATTATAACACCCTTTTTTGGTCGGGGGTTAAAAACAGTAAAATAGTATATTACAACAAAAACTTTTTGCAATGGATGTGATATGCAAATTTTATATTTCGTGACAAGTTCAATTTCAATTAATTACATTGGTGTGGTAAGTACCTAGAAGTTAATGTAAAAATAATAAAAAGGTAATAAACACAGGTTCACATGGACTATATTGTCTTTCTCGCTCTGACGCGCTTGTTCTCTGTATTGAATTTGATCCATTTCCATCGAACGTTGAAGTACTCATCAGGATGAAAAAAAGAGCCCAAACTCGATGTCGAATCCAGTCCTAAAGAGCCCAAACTCGGAATGAATTTCAACGACCATCTTCCAGCTTCATCATCAGACCTTGGTCACCATTTAGCGACAAAGTACTCATCAAGACGAATAAATAAAACGAGCCCAAACTCGATGGGGTCCTGTTGTTTAATTACTGAGTTCCTATGGCCACCTTCCAGCTTGATCATCATATCAACACCATGTCGTCATAATATTCCATGGTTACCTGATTTACACATGTATGCAATGTATCAGCTCAACCGGTAACCGGGAAATAGATCAAATTGAATGAATGACAAACATCGGGACAGGTGAAACTGTAAAAAAAATCTTGTAACGAGAACATACTGTTGACCAGAATTTCAGAATGTCGGACAAAATGTAAGTACCTAATATTGAAAAACTTACCTTTCTTCGCCACGCGGCATTCTATGAAATCGCAGATCTTTATTTATATAAGAAGACGACAAACAATCTCTTATAGCACAAGTCGTATGCACCATTTCAAAAACGTGGCACCAAAATAAAATTAAAACATACGGAAGACGTCAGAAGTTAACGTCAGCCCTGAGCCGCGCTCCTGCAATACTAACATTGTAATGTAGGCAATGCAGGATTGAAGGCGCGCGCTTCCCGCGTCTCACCCCGCACGCCCCGCACGATTGCCCCGTCTAGACGGCTTCGGGGCTTCGTCAAACGACTGTATGACTTTAGACTGTGCTACGACTACGTACAACTTTTGCATCGGAATTTTGTTTTGGTTCAGACTCCGGTCCCTCGGTTCGTAGACTGTGATCCTGCCGTGATAAAAAGTACAGAAAGAGACAGTTGGCTCGTGGGTCGTGGGGTCGGATCACCCGAGTGCGAGGGAGATGGAGGATAGGTGAATGAGGGGTCACGCGCAGGGTTACCGTTCCGTTGTCTCTTTGTGAGACAAAGCTGGAACTTCTTTCGGCTGTTATTTTTAGTAGCAAGCTTCCACCATAGGTAGGTACGTGTAGTTCTCGAAAAATAAAATACGTTTTTGACAGTTTTGAGAAAAACTGGGCTTAGTATAGCCCAGTTTTTCTGCAATGTAACTTGAAACATATCAATAATTCATTCCATTAACCTTGCAGTGG
Source organism: Ectropis grisescens (assembly GCA_017562165.1). Classification (NCBI taxonomy): domain Eukaryota; kingdom Metazoa; phylum Arthropoda; class Insecta; order Lepidoptera; family Geometridae; genus Ectropis; species Ectropis grisescens. The sequence goes on along the minus strand of CM029776.1, from coordinate 6,218,386 downwards.
TCGCATTAATTACATATTTAATCCAGTCATATGAAACAGTTAATATCTTTAAAACTAATGACCCTTTGTTCTTGTGTTACCTGGTAGGTACTTTAAGCTGGATAACTGAAGAATCCTGCACAAGCGCCACGCCGGTCGTAACGTGGTTATGCCACTGCTGGTTCGCAAAGTTGGTGGGTTACACCTGTATGCCGTGCAACCAATTACGTAAGTATTTTTGTCTTGACTTTTCTGATTATTTTCTACGATAATTAGTGTTATACGTACACACTAACAATATTTTTATTCCTTTAAAATGTACCAGTAATTGAAATTTCCGCCATTTTAGGAATACAATACAATTAGGTAATACTTGGGATTTTTACCATCAAAATAGAGTTTTTTGTACTTATTATCGAGAACACACACACTTACATAGAGGTTATGTTGTAATTTTGTTGATTCTTTCAAACTAAAATAACACTGTTTGTATGATTTTTGACGTGACAACGTCTTATAAATTGGTTTGCCGGGTGACACTTCAAAAACTGCGTTACGCTCACTCACGTTATGCGCTCACAACGAGAGCGAGTGAGAGGCACGCGTCCCTTCCACTCGGGCATGGTTAGCCCGCCTAAGAGCGAGAGAGACAGACATAAAAAGTGAAAGGCACGCGTCCCTTCCGTAAAATTATTTTACCACTCAAAGTCGTTGTCACGTAAAACTTTCGCCCGTATACCGACTTTACAGGCAACCAATTTTTTTTAAGGCAAATAAAAACAATTTGACCACGGTATCTTTTTTATTTCAATTTGTAATTGGCGTACATTATGTAATCCACGCGACCATTTACCTACGCAACTTCTTGAAGCGCGACCACTGCAGGGTTGAGTGTTTTGAAAAAATACATACATTTTGTTGGCGTGAAACATAGTAGCAATATAATGTAATATTGCTACTACTTCTCTAGTATTAGAACCCTTATATTTTTTTATAACATATTCCTTAAAGAATTATCTATGTATTTCGGGAGAAAGTAGTAGATACTATGTTTGTGTTCTATTCCTGATTAAAATCTGGCTTTGTTTCTGAAAGCAATAAATATATCTAATAAAAAAATAGGTTTTTTGAACATTTAAAGGAACTATAAAACAGAACAGATGTTCTGTTTGTTCCATCGCGATGGTCACCCTAGCCATGAATCATGGGGTGCGCGGGGGGGCGGGTGGAGAAGCGTCGCCGACGCGATCTGTGTTGCTTTTTTCATTTAGTCGTCTAAAGCCCTCGAGACGAGAAGGCCGCGCCGCCGTCTCCTCCGACCGAAAAATCTCGCGAGTGCTCCCGTGCTAAATCTTGTGAGTGAAGTTACCCAGAGTGCGCCAAGATGGGGTGTGGAACGAGTTTTGTGAAATATGTGCTGTTTTTCTTCAACCTGTTGGTGGCGGTGAGTATCGTAAGGGCGCGGAACCGGTTTCCAATGTGGCTGTTCCGGTGATGTGATGGCCAGGCCAACGCGACTGGCCCTGCGACAGATTGTGTCACAGTTAGTACAGGGACCGTGGACCGTGCTGGTAGAAACTAAATTCTTGGTCACAAAGAAATAAACATAGTTGCTTGATAACAGATACAGAAAAATACAGATTTAAATCTCAATAATATCTAGATTGTCAATAATTTCCGTTTACCCACATTAATAAATAAAAACAACATTTTTTTGAGTTTGATAAACTTCCCTGGCACATTTTTTTACTATAACAATTAAAATTAACGTCTTCTCACGTCAAGGATTGTTTAAATGCAGTTATTAAGTCCTTTTGTATTTACGCTAAAAATATATGCACGCGAACTCCGTTGATATCATGACATCATGACATGAATCATGAACCAACACAACATTCTGTACCTTCTTATACCTAGCTACGAGTATTTTATACTCTGTTCATTGTTCATACAACTCTCATAAAACATGGCTAATCTTTACCTGCCTTCGTTGCGCGTTCCGAAAATGTCCACACAACTTCCGAGCCCCAGGAACATCACAAAACGACATTTTACTTTGTCAAAACTTTCATGTGAAATACAAAACTAAAGGCAATGAGTGTCTATTGACTGGCAAACTATCAATGAGTTTTTATTAGCTTAAAAATTACGAGCACAGGGGTGCACCCGGCCTGGCATTGAATAACTCTCTTTGTTACCATCCCAAAACTTCCCCAGGGACCACACTGGCTTGAACGACACAAAAACTAAGTAGGTAGGTACATAACTTGTTTCTTGACAATGATCTCAGCGTCAGATTCTGCAAAGTTGTTTTTCACACCTGGCTCGTTTCAAGCTGCGACCTTGGCTGGTAATTTGCTCACTAACATCATAACTTATCTCCGCCAGTGCCATTGTGAAACACTGAAAACGCTTCCGTTTTAACGCTCGTTCTCGAAGTAACCTGCAAGGCCGAAACAGGCATTAAACTATAATAAAAACTAAATTCAAAGTTAAGTTCTTATTAGTCAAAAATCTAGCGTGACTAACGTCATCGAGGTCACAGAAGGTACTCGTATTAATTTAAGACCTGAGGTAAACCAGGAGGGACCGAAACTTCTGTCATGTGTAAAATCCCAATAGTACTATTGGACGTGTCCTTTGGGCTCGCTGTACTAATGCGTGAGATGGCGTCACTAATGGGAAAGTCTTGTATGAGTCATAATTATTGCAATGTGACATTAATTAATAGGTCTGTACTTTAATGAGTAAAGTTCAACTTGGCGCTCGTCCCTATTTGCGACACTGCCGACCTGATTAGCCCGAGCTGAGTGTAGGTATTATGGTAGGTAAGGTACGAGCCTTTGAGATCCGATAATCCATGTTGTTTATAGTAGGTAGGTACCTAGTATACATAGTGGACGAGACGAACAGGACATGTGTAGGTACATGATGGTAAGGAACATGCCTGCCCATACACAGTATTACGTAGCTATTGGACCATGAAGAGCCCAAATTAATACCTAGAACTGCACTGCGATCGTCACCCAGAGATATTACCTATTCTATACCCAGAGATACAAAATGTCATATCTCTGCCCTGTTATTTCATTGCCCTTTAAACCGAAATACAGTGATGTTTTCACATTACTGTTTGGCGGTAGAATAACTGGCAAAGGTGTGGTAGGTACTGCTCCAAGCAGACTGCATAGAATCCTGCTACCACAAATGTAAAATTTTGTACATGTTTGATAGAATTTGTACCTATTGAATCTCTACCATAAATATATTTTACAAAAAAAAACTTTGGTAATAGCTTATATTGATTATAAATCACTTATTTTTCTTAAAATCCGCGTGCATTGAAATGATAGCGTGACCAAACCCAGTTGTATCACCCCCAACGAGTCAACAGGTGTATTGAATAATTAATGAAACTGCGTTGTTGTGTTGGATATTAGGGGGAACTTTTATGAGTCCGGAACACCCCCGTGTTTGGTGAAACCTTTTGTGACGAGGAATGATTTAACAGAACAAATATGACTTCATTTATCACTTTAGATGCGTGAAGTCACCTTGCAGTTTCACGCCAGTGAGTCTGAGATCATAAGGCATAATAATACAGTCGTGTTTGGATGAGGCTATGTGTACATGATCTTCAGAGTAAACTAAAAGTAGTAATAGTCGTAATATTTATTAATTTTTATAGACTAGGTCTTTCGACATTTTTTCATTATATCTTATGTATCGTATCAAAAATGCGTAGTAATGAGTGGTTTTTGTAGTTCCTCAAGCATGATAGGATTTCCTCTATTGCAGTCCCTTGAATTTTGATTGATACGAAACGCTTGTTTAGTTCTAATTTCAATACTTAAAACTTATTAGAGTAATTGTAATTTTTCGAAACTTTATTCGCTCTGTTTTTGGAACCAAATTGTAGCTTATATCAAACACATTTGGCTGCTCTAGGAGGTAACCTTAGTTTTACGATCCATAATTTGAAATGAGGTTATATTAAGGAAAACACTCAAAGGTCCTTCAAGATTTTCCTGACATCTCTGCAGAGATGGCGACCGAACTGGGTCAAGGAAAATTACTCAACCAAATAAGGAAAAGCTGTACGTGATGCGCTCCCAAGGTTCTGCGGACGAAAACTATTTTGCATGTACCTTGAATGATTGTAAGACACCGTAATGGGGCGTGCAAACGCATCAAATGGCTAGCAACAGCACGTGTTTTGCTTACTGCTAAAACTCAAGGTCTCCAGTGAATCAATAAGAACGCGGTTGAATGTGGGTACTGGTGTTATCCGAGGTGTTCCAACACACGTGACACGGGCGGATGATATCACCCACCGCCTCGGGCCAACGGTCTCAGGCCAACTCCGAGCGAACCGCGCTCAGCAGAACACCTCGAAGAATAATACCCACAAATGTTTACCTCGAATTCGAGTCGTTGAATTGCTGGGCACAAACTGGTTTCTGTTATGGAGCTCGCAAGGGATCACGCGGTCATATAAAGATAGCTTTTATTACTTCTTAGCGTGTTGTTCGCGTCGTATTCAGATGTATTCGTAATCGCTCCGTGAATCATGAGACAATTAATATGAACGGATGTTTTAATCACCGCGTTTGTTCGCTGTGCTTACTAGAAGGTCGATAATGGTATTTGTCTCGTTAGTTACTGGTCCAGTTTATTTCCAACCGGTCTCTTTTCGCCCCGCGCCGCCGGCTGACCCGGTGGCTCGACGCAACATTTCTGTAACGATTATGTTAAACAGTTTCGCGGACGGTGCGTTGCACGTTCAACCTTGCCAAATGCAATCTTTTTGATTTCACTTTCATTTGATCCTTGTTTCGTACGCATTCAAAATTACACGTCTCATTTTACTCAACATTGTGTCAAAATCGGAGTATGAATTTGCATGTATTATAGTCATCCACTACATAGTTGTTTGTCCACAAACCGTGAACAAATACCTACCTAATCTGAGAACGTAATCTTCAGTTATTGATGACGAAATGAGCATCAATGCATACATTATGTAATGGATTTAGAGTTATTATTGTGTAAGCATGCCAATGTCCTATTTGTTAGAACTATAGTTCATTTTCTACATTACAGAAGTATCCAACACTTCTTATTTGTATTTTATACTTCTCGTCTTCCTATTCTTATATCTTTATCTCCGTCATTACCAGGAAAAGATCGCTCTAAGATATCCAATTGATAGTTTTAAAGTTTTTATGTATTTAGTAGTGCAATAAAGTTAATCTGTCTATTAGTGTTGCTAGAAAACCCCCAAATTGCTAGATCCAACAAATAAAACCAATAGTACGGTTTCCGTTTCCCGCCTGCCTGGCGTCTTGCTTCGTCGCCAATGTCGCCACCCCACTGTATAGTACTCGCCTGACCGAATTTCGTCCAAACATTCCACAGGAGCGAGCTCCCTCGTGTTGCGTGATTTATGCTCAATCCTCCCACTGGATGACCTAATGCTTCGCATTGACGTCATGTTCAATTAGTGATTCAATTTTGGCATATTAAAACCAAAACAAACAAATAAAGTTCCTTAATTGGAGAGACACACTTAACTGTGGGCCTCATAACGAAGCTCAAAGTCACACAGCGAGCTAAGGAGAGAGCTATACTCAGAGTCTCTTTGCGCGACAGAATCCGTAATGAGGATATTCGCAAAAGAACGAAAGTGGCCGACATAGCTCAAAGAGTAAGCAAGCTGAAGTGGCAATGGGCAGGCCACATCGCTCGCAGAACTGACAACCGATGGGGAAGAAAGGTTCTCGAGTGGCGACCACGAACCGGAAGACGCAGTGTTGGACGGCCTCCCACTAGATGGACAGATGACCTCACAAAGGTCGCTGGAAACCGCTGGTTGCAGGTTGCGCAGGACCGTTCATTGTGGAAATCTAGGGGGGGGAGGCTTATGTTCAGCAGTGGACGTCTTGCGGCTGATGATGATGAATTGGAGAGATGGGGAATACGTTTGGTACAGATACAGACTGATGATTGATAGACATCCAGGAATCCAGATTATCTACTAATGTTTTTAAATGTTCATGTTTGGACGTTTGTTGCTCAATCACGTCTGAGCAGCTGAACGGATTGGATTTGAATTTGGAACACCTACCTACTTACTTTTTATTACCCATGATAAGTATATTGACCGTATATAAGTATATCCAAATGCCCTCTATTCCTATCGTTATCAAATACTAAACTGTGCTCATTAGAACGACCAGAAAGACCAGAAAGCTACATCTAAATGTAGTAGTAATAATTCCTCATCGTGATGTTATTGCTTCATTGGATACTGTCCCCACATCGGATCACAGAAGTGGAAACGTGATGAATACCAATTGAGAGGCCGAGCGACACGTGTACTGGGTTTAATTAGATTAACTTCCTGTCTCAGGGTCCCTCTGACTTACAAAACCTCGGTAATGACAGATAATCTTATACACATTGAAAAAGGTTTATCAGCTATTTGATTTGAATTTGCGAGCTATGGAAAGAGCTATGCTTGGAGTTTCTCTGAGGGATTGCATTCGCAATGAAGTAATTCGCCAGAGAACTAAAGTGACCGACATAGCTCACCGTATTAGTAAGCTGAAGTGGCAGTGGGCCGGACACATCTGTCGCAGACCTGATAACCGTTGGGGTAAACGGGTTCTGGAGTGGAGACCACGAATCGGTAAACGTAGTGTAAGACGCCCTGAGACTAGATGGAGTGACGATATTCGAAAGGCAGCTGGTGGCGGTTGGAGACGGAAGACCGAGGATCGGGCTGAGTGGCGTATCTTGGGAGAGGCCTATGTCCAGCAGTGGACAAGTATAGGCTGATGATGATGATATTTTGATAGATCCATTCTATGTACCTATACCGCATTTTATACCTACCTGTTGTATAACTTTCTCTGTTTTTTAAAGATAATAATAGGTTTAAACTTGACCTCAGTCTCGCCTGATGGTAAGTTGTATTATTAGTCAGTAGCGTTGTAATTCACTACTAAGTCACCTTGACCATTCGTCATGCCCAATTTTTATCTCCACCATTAATGATCACACTTACAGTAAACAACAATAACACTATACTGCAGCTATCGTCACCAGTTGTGTGGTGGACATAGTTCCCGATATTTCGATACAGTTTCACACCACATTTTTTTTCGTTTAATAATAACCAGATTAGAAACTAACGTAAATGTTAACCGGTGTTGGATTAAACTGGAGTAGTTTTATTGGTTCACTGTGACCTAAAACAAAGACGATGTTAGTCTGACTAGCAAAGTTGCGATAGTAGGCACTTGCCCAAACGGAATCTGTAAAGGAGTATCTACTGCGACTCTAAAGATTTAAAAACAAATTTTTAACTAGTGGCGGTTATTTCTGATTTCCGATATGACTTGAAAACTATTGTCCATATCTAAGGTACTAACAAGTTATGGATAGTGTACATAGCTCGAGCGGAGTCCCCCCGTGAGAGTGAGTGGCCGCGCGAGGGGGGCTGTGGGCGGGGGGAGGCCGTCGACCCGGGTTGTGCAACGCGAGGACACCTGGCGCGGGTCACGTGGCGTCACAGTTCCTGTCACTGTCTATTTATATCTCACAAAGCATCGCCATTACTGCATTCCAACTTCTGAATCTACTGTTATCTCGCAAACTCACTCAATGTGCATTCAAATAGGTATGTAGTCTATTAACTGCTGGTTTAAAACAAGAACAACGCCGGTGACCAATCACCGGCTATATTTAGATATCAAAACAATAAATCGTGGTTTGTGGGACGCCATCTTCGTTTAAAGTTTAATTCCATGTTAGTTAAGACTGTAAGACTGACCCGAGTGTTAAGTGCAAGTAAAGTGGCGGTAAGTTTGTTTTTGTATCTTCAAGAATATTAATAAAGTTTTACAATTATGTTAAAATAAGTAAATTTGTTTTTCTAATTACTTATTTGTCTGTACCGTATGAAATAAAATTTAGTAAACGAATGAACTGCAAGCAGAAAGTTAATTGTTCTATTTTCAATCTATAAAACTCTGTCTGTAAAATAAATATGTCGAAATACAAGATAACTTCATAATAACAAAAAAAATATTCATTTATTTTAGAATTAACTTATCGACGATAATAAGGACAAAGTTTTTTTTTATAAAAGCTCTCATTACGTGTAACGCATTGAGAAAGCAAACACAGTGTTGCCTGTAGCGCTCGGGGCTCGCGTTACCCAACACACACATTGTGTGGTAATTTGCCATCATCTTACGTTTCTGGGTCGCGTGCGCTCAATCTTTTTTACGGTTATGCGATAAGTACATCGAATTAACTTCTTAACAATAGATGAAAACGCAAAAAATACATTTCGATAACATATGGGTAAAAGTAGTAAGTTCTTTTCCCGATAATAAAGCCAATTGGACATATTTTAAATATGTGAATATCTGTTATTTTTGTAATTTTAATACCTAGGCTTACACTTGACCGCCACCTCGTATGATGTTAAGCGACGATGCGGTCTACGATGAAGCGTGCTTACCTAGAAGAAACCGATTCACTCTCGATTTGAATACAACAAAATTACCTATAACCAACGTGAAATATCTCACTCAGGCAGCTCATTCCACAGCTTAGACGTTCTTATCACAAAAGTAAAGTCAATTTCAGTATATTTTCTCTTTGTATTGACAGTTGACAGTAGTTATTAAATAGAATAAAGTATATTTATTCGCCTTATCTGGTTTACCAGTTACGTCAATAGGTATACTTACAGTCGGAAAGAAAATATCCGTACAAATTTAAATGTCGGTTGCCTTATCTAGCTACTGCGTTCCAATTCCATCCATCACATTACTATAATATGACTATTCAATCCAACAGTTGAAAACTAACGAAGTACTTATAAAAAGTATATTATATCTGACTGGTCATTCTTGATGACACAATTTTTTTTATTATTGAGATTGCCATGAAAAAGTGAACTACAAAAAATTAAATCTCGTATGAGGCCCACCTGACTGATGTTAAAGTCAAAGTCAAAGTCAAAGTTCTTTATTGATAAATGTACAATTTACACGTCAATTTTATAAAAAAACAAAACAAGAGTATACAAAGAGTATACATTTTTAAAGTTTAAATTGAACTATTTACCTATTGTACGATAAAGGTATCGTACAAATAAGTGTCAAAACTTAAAATATATGTACTTATTACAATTGTAATGAACAATGTCAATTTTTTACAACTTTATTGTGAGTTTGCCATCACTATATAAAAACTCGCTGTAACTATAAAAAGTTTGATCGATAAGCCAGCTTTTTAATCGGTTTTTGAAGCTACCCGAGCTCGGTGTTAAACGGTAATCGTCGCCAATGTACGTCTGCAACACTATCACTACGCACCTGCTGTCGTTTGTCAAAAATAGTTAACAGCCTACCAAATTTACACAAAAAATACAGAAGCATTAGTCAAACCGTTTCAGAGGGGGTTGGTTACAAACATGTGACATGAGAACTTTTTATTATTACACAAAATAAAAGAAAAATCGGTAAGTAGTCACACGAACTGCCCATAGAAGTGAAAACTCAAAACTCGATGCTTACTTCGGAAACTACGCGGGTGCAACCGGGGGGCATGACCATCTGGAAATGCTGACGCATTTCTAGATAGCCAATGGCCATGGTCCCGATTTTACCCGAAGATTTCTTATCATTCCTGTGGCGCGCCAAAAAAATCACTTCAAAAATATCCAGTGTCATGATGTTTGTTCCCAGTGCCCTCTGCTCCAGAGTTAACAGACATTCAGTAAACTTATAACTTGTATTTAAGTAGGTACGTGTAATTTGGGCCAACTTCATTAGATAGGATAGTTTTATGTAGATTAATGGGATTTTATGAGCAAAGCCGAACGGGGCGCTAGTAAAATATGTGGACACAACGGAAAAACTACTTATGATGATAATCACTAAATCCTTGCCGCCACTGCGCACCAGCCATTAGACTCTTGTCACCAAATATTTCCTAATCAATAAATCCCTCATTAGAAGCGTGACGGTAAACAGTTCGAAGCGTGGCGCCGCGGGCCGCGGCCGGTCCTCCCACTGCACCCAAACGCTCAGCCCGAATGGTCTGGGCATCTGGGTCAGCCGGATCAATACCACAATAGATCGTTGATAGCACGCTCCAAGACCTTTATGTGGTGATCGTGGAGCCAGAACAACGACATTATATAGATCTCTAAACTCATTATAACATTGATAATGTTAATTACTTGTTTAGATTATAACCTAGTTTTAGGGCAGCTCCGCCCGCGTGGCTTAAAATTATGTACGTATGCCATTGTCGACAGCTTTACATGATTATCTATCATCACACTAAAACACTCAGACTTCATTTGAAGACAAGATCCGGAATTCCCATCAGGAAAAAAAAAACCCAATCATTTCATCATTCCACAGACTAGTCGTTATGAAACTATGTGGCTTTTCCGAGCTACGAGTAGAGTTCAAAAAACGCCAAAAATTCCATGAATTCCAGCAATAGTCCAAGAAACAAAGTTAATCATAGGGAACTGCTGTATTGTTATACTAATTATATTGGTATAATGTTTATAATGTACAGGACTTAATCACGATTTAATCATTGTACAGGACTTAATCACGATTTAATTCATTGTTTAAATACCTCGACGTTTCGGCAGCGTTACAACCGCCGTGGTCACGAGAAGACCGTGGTCCTGTACATTATAAACATTATGTGTTCAAATTGCGAAAGCTTAAAAACAATAATTAGTATTTGGTCTCTGTACATACGTAGTTGAAGCCTTATCGAACTGCGCCCGCGCAGGTGAAAGCCCCAGTTTAGAACTAGATCTACAAACTAGTCTAGGTCCTAATTGCTCTCCCCATTTGAAGAGCCCGTTATCTTCTGTTTGAACAACCAATTTAGCCGTCAACCACTTCCAAGTTATCAAGTAGAGTTATCGCGTGAAGTTATCATACACTGTACAATGTTATCTAAAATTGACCAGTTTCAATCACAATAAAAGTTGCCGATAAAGAAATGTACAAATCTCAGTACTTAATCGGCGGTTTTCTACAGCTGATACCAAACACTTATTTTTTTTTTTACAAAGTAGTGACCCACTGCAGTCTATAGTATCCATAAAAAATTATTTTCTTTCAAAATGTGTTCAATAAACAAACTCAAGATATGTTTATTACCGCCAAAATCACGTGTACACAAAGTACATCAAAAATAGAACAATTTTCACATATTTTTTTCAAAAGCTATTTGCATGTAAGATTTACATCTGTCTGAGATTGTCTAATTGTCAGCCATCTTTGTTTACATTTTATAAAGATACAGAAATAGTACGAATACTGTTCGGCAAACACGCGGTTCATGCATTGCGCAAGCGCAGTACACAGCTGCTTGTCAAATGGTTAGTTCTCGTTTCATACACGGCCTATGCAAACTCGACTGGAGGGAAATATCTCGGTCAGCGTTCAACTGGGTAATAAATTCACGATAACGAAAAATATAATATACTACATAATATGTCTATGTTTATATTTGTAAAACATTAGCAGCGCCCGCTGTACCCGCCTAGTTCCCGTTATTTTCCCGCGGTAAAAAGTAGGCCATCTGCTATTCCAGACAATAATCTATCTGTGTTCCAAATTTAAATTTCCGTTCAAGCGTTCCGACGTCATTGAGCAGTAAACATAATAACATCTAAATATCCAAACTTTCGCATTTATAATATTAGTAGGATGGAGTGACTGGAGGTGAGAGAATCAAGGGGGGCATGACCCCCCTTGGGCTGGGCTGGGTACATGTCATAATAGTAAGCAAAGTGACAAAGGCGACTGCTCAAATCAGCGCCACAAAGTATTTAGTTAAACTTTCAAATTAGATACAGCCTAGTATTGCATTGCGCTCGTATTTCGTTGCTCAGTCATTTCTACGGAAACACTGCCCTTGAAACCGGAATACATTATGATTGCACGTTACTGAAAAGTGATAAAAACTAACAATGATGTGGAACCTCCCCGCACGGACGCATACCTACGACTGTATTACATTTTAAACACTTAAAATTGTAACACTTCACACTTGAGTACCTCCGCTAAGGGTTTTGGGTTCAGAGTAGTTCGAATATAGAATAGAAATTATTATTTTTTGTTACTTTTAAGCGTTCTATTAGATTTTCGTTGCATATATAGTCTGTATTTCTTATTGTTGTAACAGATTTTCATCCTGAAAAAATGCAGCGTCCCCTAGCAAATAGCTATTTTATAAAATCTACGCGGACAGAGTCCAGGGCCAGGATATACCAAAATACATAGCAAAGAGATGGTCACCGTTGGGACTTGCAATAAGGCTACTTTCATCACCAGCGTTTGTTTTAAACACGACGTCAACAGTGCGTCTCTGTGTGTGTGTGTGTGTTAGGTATCTCGATAAGTCCGCCCACAATGAGTCCTCGAGTCTTGTTTGCCTGCCCTCAGCCGCCCCCCGCCGCCACAGGCCGCCACACTCGCAGGATCGTGGTTTCGTAATTGACACCTCCGCCTGGAACAGTCACTGTAGACATTTCTGTTTATTTTGTTATCACTTGTGGCTTTCGAGACCTACTGACACACTTTGCTGATTCTAACTACGTTTTTAAAGAACCTATGGCGGTTGGCCTGTTTTCGTTTGGAGTTTGGACCTAAATGTAATTGGATCGGTTAGTGATTATGAACAGCATAGCTCCAAAGTATATATTTTCTATCTCGATGACGAGGGGTTAACGAATAAATTGGCCTATCTTTTGAAGAAGTCTCTCCCAACCGTGAAAAGCTCCTGATGATGTAGGTACACACGTTTATAGAGCGAGTTCAAAACGACAAGTTCAGAAGTTTATGTTTCAACCGAGGCCACATCATAGAAGCGGGATATTGTAAAACTTATCTTATCTTCTCCTCGATCCGACCTGACCTGAATACCTTTCCGCCTTCCTTGGTTCCTGAAAATACAACCTGGGTGCCTCCAAGCCGCGAGTGAATAAGTACTTAGGAATACGTTCACACATGCCATCGCTTTCCAACAGGTTGGCTAAACCTTAAAATGAACAACAATATTATTATGTCGTTATGGTCCTAGTTATAGCATAGCTCACAGCCCTCTCTGTCTCCACAGAAGCCTAGAACCAGACTTAAAAATCTAAATTCGGATTATTCGGTCTCAGTATTAATTCGTACTGTTTTGTAACAACTTGCTAAACATTTTTGGCTCATTAAAAATTTTAATGAGTCAAAATTTAAATTTTAATTGCACCTTTTCTTTTGTTGCCAAGGTGCCTATCAACAGTATAAAATTTATTCTCTTATGCTGACAAAACCTTGAAGCTTGTATCAAGAAACTGAGCTACCTACGCTGTAATAATCTCTTTGTATACATAAATATAATTACACAAGTAGGCATGGATGAGTAAGATAAGAGTGAAAAATATTTTGTATGAAATCTGCTGTTAGGTACGTACTTACTCATTCTGTACGTAGTTATGGAGCAGCTCCATCCATACGCAGCCGGGTTTGTGTTCCCATAGCTGCGACTTAAGGCTTCGCTGGCTAAGTGCGAGTTGAGGAAAGACACCCTCGGCTTTGAAACGTGTCGGTTTCCTCCCAAAGTTTTCCTTCACCATCTAAGCCAGTGGTGATGACGAACTAATATCCTGTAATAAGTTATAGAGTTACTTATACCAAAGCAATGACTTCTCATATTAAAATACTATCTCCGTCGGAGGTCTCACTGCAGCATTGAAGAAATCGGACCTGCAGTGAAAAGTAAAATAAAAAACGAATGACGTGACATTTGCCCCGCTTCCCACCGTTGCACCGCGACACCGCGACAATGAAGCGTCGTGTACGCATAACAACACGTTTCGCGATAACGTGCATCTGCTTTCACGATCGTCGCTTGCACATCGCTGACAGCTGTAAAAACAATGACTTTCCATTATCTTCTATACTATCCTCCTAACTTGCTCAGCTTCGCCAGGGTTGATGCGAAACCAACCCACAGACTAATAAATATTAATGAATCTCCTTCCTGAATTAGCTTTGTATGAATTATATGTCGAATATCTGCATATTCTATAAGAATATTGTGCCTTATTTACTTAATAAAGCTAAATATATACTTACAGATAGTATTTAAGGAAGGTTACCCACTTACCTCTTACGTCATGCTGTTAAGACCGTGAATCGGCAAATACCCTGATCGATGGAATGACGACATGCGTAAGGCAGTGGCAAGAAGACTAAGGATAAGTCTGGATGATAAGGGGGAGAGACATTTCACTAAAAGCAGACTAGGACAAAAGCTAATGATGAGATGTCTAGAAAACTCCGGATAAGAATAGAGAAGTATTTTTATCCTACGTACGAAAATGAATGCATCGAGTCCAAAATCCTTGAAGCCACGTCGTTAACTCGGTGTAATCATATACTTAGTGATGTAGTACAAAGCTATGAACATTTTGTAATTCTAGTCAGCCCACGTCGCGGGAAGGCTTGTTCATAATCTAGCTACCATTATCCTATTACTGGCATGTTAACCGACCTAGTGAGTGTCCGCGTCGGTGGATTTTGTGTATTTTGTACGTGTCTGATATTCATATAGCGTCTATTAACTCATATTGAGTGTAGTCAATCAATTTGGGAATTTCCACTTCGGTGAAATTGATTCTTCAAACAAGCAATAGGTATCAAGTGTTAGCGGTCGCGTAGTGTTGTGTGTCAAACACAAACCTACTTCACTTTAGATTTCGAATTTACTCTTGTATGTTCTTGCAAGCAATCTTGTACTCTAAAATTTGTGTCTTAAATTTGAAGTAAATTCTTTTAAAATCTGAAAATTTGAATTCATTTGTTTTTAAAATTACATTTATTATAAGACGAGTAACCAAAACGACAGAAGAGAACGAGTCAAACAGATGGATTAAAAAAATATGTAAAACTTTTGTTATTTAACGTAGGTGTACGTGTGTACGCTTATCAAACTACCCCAACAACATAGCTACGACCGCCGCCGGGGCCGCCTGTGGCGCAGTTTACTGTTTTTGACAGGTCTTCGAATTAGCTAGACATTCGGAAATGACAACATGACATTATTCTAGATTTTTTTTCAATTTTTGTTGTTAGTATCGAAAATAAATTACGGTTCAAATGTGAATAACTAGCTGCGCGGCGTAACTCAGGGCTTAACAACCAAGAACTTTTACGGGATAAAAGATAGCCTCTATGTGTTGGATTTACCGGTAACTGCTTATTTATTCACTCAATTTCGATCAGCCGTAACGTTCGAACAAACACACACATTTGCAAACACACAAGCTTTCACCTTCATCACTAGCAGAGCTAAACAATTTAACCAGCAGAGTTCCGTTCCCGTTATTTTCTCGCGATAAAAAAATGCTTACGTGTTATTCCCAGCGAGCAACACAGAAGGGAGTAGGCATACCTACACAGCGTTTCCCCTCTGTCCAAGTACAAGTCCGCGTGGACCATGGAGTTTGAAAATATACTGTGGCTGAGGGCGGGGCTAGATTTGTGAATGGTGCTTTATTTTTTATGTGTTAGTGATTTGGCTGTGTGAGTATGATCGGCAATGGATCGGTACAGGTATGTTTTGTATGTAATAGTGCGGCTTTGCGCTAGTGTGCAACTCTCTCCTCCCGTAAGAAATGACAGAAAGATTTGAACAATATTTTTTTAGCTAAGGCTACTGCAGGTCTACTACGAAGTCCGATAAACGATATATCGGCCGAAGTTATGGACGTTTTATACCACGAAACACAATCGGTCGGTTAATCTGATCGGGCGTTTCGTACATCCCGACCCACGCTGATTTGACAGTTTTTTGTGTCATCAACCGACCGATTGTGTTCCGTGCTTGCGCGGAAGATCGAGTTGCTCGATGGTTATTCCGGACTATAGGTAATCTGTGTTCCAAATTTCAATCCGATCCTTTCAGTCGTTCCGACGTGATCAAGCAACAAACACCCAAACTTTCGCATTTAAACTATTTGTGTGATTACTTCTTATCTTCATTCTACATCGACGCCAGTCCCTCCATTACCAGCTCATCAGTCAATATAATACGGGTAGTAGTAGTGTGGTGTATTTTGTGATAATCGTCCCGACACGGCATCCAACCATCACTGAATGTGGCGGGTCACCGTATCTCATCGATGTACCGCAATATAACGCTTAGGTATTCGCGTTTAGACATGATATGCATGTTATTATGTACTCGTACCTATAGGTACTCAGTAGTAAACCAACCTTCGATGTATTGCTACGCTTCTCGTTTTCCACTGTAAACAAAGATACGACCGAGTCCGCACATTCCCCTTGAAACAGATCATGGGAACATGGGATTACTCCGACCAATCTTTATGGATCTATTTAGGTTAGGTGTTTTTATTATAAATTATAAAACGGAAGCAAGATTTGCACCTGATGGTGAGCAACTTCAGCACATAGCAGCACACATCAGTTATATCGCCCAAGTGTGTGGAAAGTTAGCTAACAATTAGGTAGTTACTTATTTTTTTTATAAAAAAAAATAGTCCCGCCATTCCCAAGTTATTGTTTGAAGCTGGAAGTTTGAAACTTAATTTCAGGCTTTTAATTATTAGGTAGATACTATGTAGAATTTTAGACACAAGTTTTTATAAGTAAATTCATTAATTTACTTATAAAATGAATTCTTAACTCAATTATTGTCTATTTAAAACACTTTTTAGTGTCTTCAGTATATGTAATTTAAAATTATCCTGAAGAACTGGTAAGCCACGAGTTACACTATTAAATTTAAAGATTATTTGCGCTGCCGTTGACATAAATTACAGACAACGAGCTGCGCTTGTATTTTATTTGCACCAAGGATTCCAACAAAAACAGTAATAACTCTCTATAGCTTTGAAAATTACTTTCGTTTGAATTTGAAGAGATGTTTGAGTCCAGTTTATAAATAAAACTCATGAACCACTACGTAAACAAACGCGTTTTTCAATTTTCTTCTATCTCGAGAGCTACCAACCGCAAAAATTCGTAGAACTAACAACAAAATAGAAATGTGTAATGTGTATATGCAAAGTACACACATACATACAAACACCAATATCGTACCGGTGTAGTAACTCGTTGTAAGTAGGAATTACGTTAGTTTCGTTCCACATTGGCACGAGGGGTAGTCCATTTGTCATGAATTTAGATGAATTACATACCTAATTGTGATAAAATTGTGATTTTAAACAATGTTTTAAGCTTGTCGATTGTTTATTACTATTATAATATTTGTATTGTGTCTGGGTGTTTCTATGTAGGTATAATAAGTATGTATTTAGAACTATATATGTATTATATCAGCTATCTGGCTGCCATCTTACAAGCTGTGCTTAGTTTGGGGTTAGTTGGTGTTGTGTGTGAATTGTCCACCACCAATATTTATTTATTTATTATTATTACATTAGTGTAGTGTACTACGGGATATTGCACTTAGATATACATGAGAAATAGCTTCAGCTTCTTTTAGCTTTATCATTTAACCACGTTAATTACTTTGAAATAAGCATTTTCGTATCTTTAACAAACTCATTCATTTGATACCGATGTGATATGGGCATCCACAAAAAGTGAATAGTAGAAAAAGGTCAAAATTACTTAATTACGCAATTTAAGGTTAATCGCTGTCCGCCATATTGGATTTAAAATGGCGTTACTTAACCAACCAAGTATTGAAGTTCAAATTAAACAAAATTTTCGTTTCAATAAACTAATAACACCTAAAGATACACACATGTATTACAATAAAATCACGTAAAAATGTGATGAAGTAGGCAGATAGTTAAAGCAGCAGAAATGAAAACATGAAAAGATAATTAATCTGTTTTGTTTCGTTTATCGGTTCGTCGTAAACTTTGGCATAACATTATTCACGACAGCGTTATTACAAAACTTTCCACGAACGAAGACCTATTAGTTTAACGGCAGATCTTGACCTCCTTGGAAAGCTAAGTTTTGCTCCGACCTTGGCTTACTTGATAACTCCTTTGATAGAAATTCGGTCACTCTACTATTGATTGATAGTAAGCTACGAGTACAAAAAGATTTTTTTCAAATTGAACATGTAGTATCTGGTTATTACGCAAGTCGTTATAGAATTAATTTAATTGTAACTGCGAATTGCCCAGTATCACATTATAAGGCTAAAAAATAAATCTGAATCTGAAAGTTCCGTCGACGTTGTTACTGGTCTAGCAATCATTGCGACTTCAATAATCGAAGGTCAAGTTATTTTAGACGGCTCATGTTTACAAGTATGAAATCTGCAAATTGGATGAATCATAACGAGTTCTGAGCCGCGGTACCGAGTTAAGTAGGTGCGAG
Organism: Ectropis grisescens; assembly: GCA_017562165.1. Lineage (NCBI taxonomy): Eukaryota > Metazoa > Arthropoda > Insecta > Lepidoptera > Geometridae > Ectropis > Ectropis grisescens. The sequence continues at coordinate 6,199,970 of CM029776.1, read as the reverse complement.
TTTCTCATCGAACCCCGTGCCGAGTTAACTTTCACAGAGTCGACCGACTGCTGCGGTACACGGGTTCACCATTCAAGTTGTGGTCTGCATCAATTGTGGAAATTTATCACAATCGGTTTCGAAGACACAGTTGTCAACTCAGCTGTGTGGTTAACGTAGATTGAAAGCAAATTTTAGTTTGAGCGACATCAGAGTGTACCGCCTCCGGTGCCTTTACTAGCTTCATAAATTGTTTATGATTTTGATAACAGAACAATACATTGTGTTACCTACGTAGTAAGTAGAGTTCCCTATGTCTTCGTTTGTTTAGTTTGAGTGTTCAGCACCAGTTTTCATCACTGTGCTTATGATTTATGTTTATAATTCTTAACCATTCTAAATTTAGTTGTAATTGTCGCGTTCGGCGTTAGTCAGCTAACTGTATTTTTTTATCAATGGTTTCACGACGCTTTATTTTTGAATTGAAAACTTCTTTTGCCGCACTACAGACACATTTTTCTTGGGCTGTGAACTGAACACAAGTGTCACGTTCGTAACTGAAATAAATATTTGTGTAAACTCGGGACCATGACCATGCCCATCTATAAATGCGTCAGAAATGCGTTTCTAGATGGCCACCTGTTTCCTGTTTCACCCGCGTAGTTTCCGCAGTGAGCGATCAAATTCTGAGTTATAAGTTTTCACTTCTATCTGTAGTCCCTATGACTGCTAATTTTTTCTTAGGATTTGAGGTACATTTAAGAAAATTAAATACATACGTATATTTACAGGTACATACCTAGCCTACCATATAGTATGCATATTAGCATACCAACCCTAGTTGGTAGGCTAGGTATGTACCTGTAAATGTAGGTATGCTAATATGCATACCAACCCTAGTTGGTAGGCTAGGTATGTACCTGTAAATGTAGGTATACTAATATGCATACCAACCCTAGTTGGTAGGCTAGGTATGTACCTGTAAATGTAGGTATACTAATATGCATACCAACCCTAGTTGGTAGGCTAGGTATGTACCTGTAAATGTAGGTATACTAATATGCATACCAACCCTAGTTGGTAGGCTAGGTATGTACCTGTAAATGTAGGTATACTAATATGCATACCAACCCTAGTTGGTAGGCTGTAGGTATGTACCTGTAAATGTTGGTAGGTATATGTACTAATATGCATACCAACCCTAGTTGGTAGGCTAGGTATGTACCTGTAAATGGTATGTACCTGCATACCAACCCTAGTTGGTAGGCTAGGTATGTACCTGTAAATGTGGTATACTAATATGCATACCAACCCTAGTTGGTAGGCTAGGTATGTACCTGTAAATGTGGGTATGCTAATATGCATACCAACCCTAGTTGGTAGGCTAGGTATGTACCTGTAAATGTAGGTATACTAATATGCATACCAACCCTAGTTGGTAGGCTAGGTATGTACCTGTAAATGTAGGTATACTAATATGCATACCAACCCTAGTTGGTAGGCTAGGTATGTACCTGTAAATGTAGGTATACTAATATGCATACCAACCCTAGTTGGTAAATGTAGGTATGTACCTGTAAATGTACCTGTAAATGTAGGTATACTAATATGCATACCAACCCTAGTTGGTAGGCTAGGTATGTACCTGTAAATGTAGGTATACTAATATGCATACCAACCCTAGTTGGTAGGCTAGGTATGTACCTGTAAATGTAGGTTTATCAATTTGAGTTTGAGATTTCCGTATCCTTTTGACCTTTTCCAGTAGAGTTTCGTCATGAATGCCCTTTGCGACGAACCATATTTTAAGGCGGCTTTTTATTTTCCTCTTTTGCAAAACCATTCCCTTTTTAGTAGTGCTTCGTCATGAAGACCTTTAAGTCGAACCATATTTAATATGTTTTAAGTCCGCTTTGTATTTCCCTCTTCTTGAAAAATCATTTTGTAATTAATTAGTTCTCCGCTTCCCGTTGTCTTCGTCGATAATGGTTTTTCTACCATTGTTTGCAGTAGCTGCTTAATAGGAAATAGTTCATTTACTACGGTTGGTCATTTTCATACTCCAGTGCTGCCTACGGTAGAGTAACAACATGGTATTTTGGGGCTACTAATTGATTTCCACGGGCATTGTGCCAAGTGACGTATCATGAAAATTATAATTGTTGTCGTGCCTAATTGATGGCTTCGCCATTAAGGATACCTACTGTCGCATAAAGGTGCAGGTTCCAGCTGAGACCGCGACAGGAGATGGAACACAAGACGTTGGCGAAATTGTGCTCACCAAACATTTATCTCACACAAATATATATCACAACCAAATAGAAGCCAGAAATTAATCTAAGATGAAGAATCAGATGACATAAATAAAAACCAGAAATTAATAGAAGATGAGGAAGAAGAAGACTTTAATCAGCTGACTATTATTTAATTTTTTTATTTATAAATTAAGACTAACAAATTGTCTTGCCAGACATATTGCATGCCTCTCGCAGAGGCCAGTTTGTATGGGGCAACTTTTAAAATGTTTTGTATCATCTTATCTTACCTACAAACAGCAATAAAGATTTTTGTATTTGTATTTGAGACTGCGGCAGTCAGTTGACATTTGGAATTGTACGGGCGCCACCTGCACTTTTATTTAAACCTACTTCTACCATAACTGAAACTTCGCAAACTGAATTTGAACTGTCTCATTAAAAACGGTTTCATTTACATCAAAAATTATTAATGATATTGTTCTAATCTATGGTTTTACTAGCAACGCCCCGTGGTTTTACCTGCTTAGTTCCCGTTTCCGTTGTTTTCCCGGGATAAAAAGTATCATATGTGTTCTTCCAAACTATAATCTGTGTTCCAAATTTCAACCCGACCCGTTCATACCTACGTTACGACGTGATTGAGCAACAAACATCCGAACATTGACGTTTGTAACAAATAAATAAAAAATTAATGGACCGATTTCAAAAATTCTTTCACCATTAGAATGGTGTATTATCTCTGAGTAGTGTGAGTAGGTACTAAAATAATTAAATAAAATATCGGTGGGCAATTCACACATAACACCATCTGACCCCAAACTAACCAAAGCTTGCACTATGGCGGCCAGATAGCTGATATAATACTTGTATAGTTGTAAATACATACTTATTATACATAGAAACATCCAGACAGTACAAATATTTGAATTCTTCATATAAATACTTTCCCTGGGTGGGAATCGTAACATAGGAGATTTTGTTCGTCGATTACCTTTGATTTCCATACATTTTTATATGTGCCAAGTCGGAATGGACCGATAGTGTTCCATACACTTGTTAGCTTTTACATTTCTCTTATTTGTGTTCGCAGTTTGCGAGTGAAGTTGTGTGTAACCAACGTCCTGAATGTCCTGATTACTCGTCATATCAGTGCAAGGCTGGCCATCAGTCACAGTGACCGCTGTGTGACGGGCGGCTCTGACTCGCCAGTTTATGGTTTTATTAGTGTGTTTGATGTCATCCGTGTAGGACTCACGACATTGAAGCTGACCGAGCCGAGCTCCACCTGATTACGTTGTTTGCTGTTTGAATCAGATCGGCCATTTTTGCGTTTCACCACATCCCGGCGTTGACGCATTGTCCGATAACGCTTATGTGATTAAAACTGTCACATCGAACCAGAAAGCAGTCGACATTGGCGATACTTGATGTATTATGAAACTCTACAATCCAATCTACTCGAAGACTAAACCTGTTGACTCCAGATTTTAATTTGTATCATTATCATAAATTCATAACCAGCCCAATTCCTATCGTTACCAACCTTTCAAAAATGATCACTCCATCCAAAGAATCCTACAGTTCGTTTACCGATTCGCACTCTCCACTTTAGAACCCATCTATCACTTTACTCAAAGGCCTATCTTAATGGTTATCGGTTCCGCTAGTCAAGACTAGCCCAATGCCATTTCAGCTCTTGCTGCAGCTGTCTGGGGTGATCGGCTAGATCTTTGATGGATTTTTATTACCTCATTACGAATGCAAATTCTCAAACGAATCCCGAAGTTGCCAAACAAAAACCTGCCGCAAACGGATTATCAGGCCTGCGTCACGAAATCGGCTGAGCATAACTCGAAACAGATCTCAATACTTGTGTAGTCTATTGTCTGCCACATTGGAAATACCCACTCTAAGCCTTCCTACACCTACACATATATGTAACGCTGAAAATCTATCGCACTGCGCGCCATTCGATGTAACTTTTAAAACTTTTTATCTTGGGGCCATTTAAGAGCTCACCGTAACAACTAGCCAAGTTCATCGTTAACGGATACGTCAAGGGGTCATCAATCAACCAGTCTATTGTATTAATTTACATAAAAACCTTTGTTGACACGCAACGCTACTTGCAACCGACGTCTTATGACTGAAAAATACAGTGTTATAGCATTTCTTTTAAAATGCTGTTTATGTTTAGTTCGTTTAAATGTAGACATGAAGAAGTAAAGTCTCAAAGACAACAAACTGATGAAATATGTATCTTTTCCAGTTACTGGGCCTGGCGATCGTGGGCATCGGCGTGGCGTTCCTGGTGAACTGGACGCTGGTGAAGGATGAGCTAAAGTCCAACCTGACGGTGGCGCCCTGGGTGTTCATCGTCATCGGCGCCATCATGTTCGTCATCGCCTTCTTCGGCTGCTGCGGCGCCATCCGCGAGAGCCACTGCATGGTCGTCACGGTCAGTACACCCTTCACTAATTACCGTCTGTAAAAAAAACTCTCAAACACAAGCATAACAGGGAATGAAATTATCATGAGGAAACAAGAAAAACACCTGTCCAAGACATGTGTCATCCGCCAATCCGCACTTGCTTTCCGTGTTAGATTCTGGTGAGAGAAGACCCCGAGGGAAAACATAAAGTGGGTTGCTTAAGCTAAAGAAGTAGACAACCCACCTGATGGTAATTGACAACTGTCACCTATGGACAAAAGCATCATCGGCAATTTTGGTGCTCTGTGAACACGAAGAAGTGCTTGATGTCTTTTAAACGGGAACCAATAGCTAAAAGTGTTGTACATCTTCGGATAATCCTTTTTAATTCCTACTTGTTTTATGAACGCGAAAGCTTGTGGGTACGAATGGGTTTGTTATTCTTTCACACATGTAGGGATCTGAATGCAATTTGGTACATAAATAGATAATAATCTTGAATACTACAAATGCTAATTATTTTCCCGGGAAAATAATAGGATCAGGAGCAATGCAGGCGAAACCAGGAGGGTGCCAGTATAACACATTAATGTCGGACCGGAACAAAGACATTTGAAAGTAATTTCAAGCCCTGCACGTCACTTGCAACGCTTCATGCGATACGAGTACTGGATGACGTGTGAGGTCGGCGCGTGTTTGTCATTGTTCAATTTTCTTTATCAAGCCGTTCCGTGGAAACATGGAGGAAACTCAATAAAATTCCAAAGTGCATTGTTTTTTCTTGATCGACCTACGAGGCAAAGGAAATTCCAAATTCTATCACTCCATTATTGTATTATAAAATCGTTTTAAAATAGGTAATCGAGTGGAATGCCGGTTAATAGGATTTATATTATTACCTATCATAACCATAATCTTGATATTTATTCTTTAAGTATAATATGAATCATAATATTAGTACCTACTTCGTTAGTACTTCGCAAAATGATGGGCAGCTCAAATGAGCGCGTGTTATGTGTTACCTAGGAGGCAGCGATACGTACGCCATGTTTTAAATTTTTATAAATTTTGCTGATAACTCTAACGTTTAATATATTATTAAATGGCACGTACAGAAATACACTTCGCATTTGTCTGCTAACGGCACAATTATTACATTTGTTTAAAAATTATTTCTAAATTTCCTTTCAATTTTAAATGTCGTTTGTGATATGGATTAAATGAATTGCATTTCATATGAGTAGCTATAGCGTAGCGTTAGATGAACATAATCAATACGTGGTGGATACTCTTATCCCGGCATTTGACACCTCGTGCACCAAACACGCTGCCGAGTTGTGAAACATTGGAGCCGAGTCTGTTTCCCGATAGTTGCAACTCGGGGTCTTCAGATCTAGAGTAAACGTATCCCGTCTAAGATGACAGTGATTTATTTATTTATTTATTTTGTTTCATATAAAGTAACATTACAGGTTTCGCCAATGCGTTACAATTATTACTGTTATTTACACATGCTCATACAGAATATACAAGATAATTTTATCATAATAATAAATAGGACGACGACACAATTATATAGTATTTTTAGGTACATAAACACTTATAGGGTTAGATAAACCTTTAAAAATATAAAAAAAAATTAAAATTTACAATACTTCTATTTTGTCTAGGGTACTTCTTCACAATAGGATAGAAAAGCCCTTTCCATATCTTAGATCGCCTTACAGCTTTACATTAGGCAATACGTGGATAACTACACTACTGTGATGTAAAAGAGAAATTAGGTAGAACTCTTAGCAGCGTAAAAATAAATCTAAGCAGAGTCTACTTGGGAGAAGTACCACACTTCAGCCACTTATTGTACTACTAATAAGCATTTCTGCTTAAAAAGTATAATGTATTCTAGTTTGAAAAGAAAGGATCCCAGATAAAGTACAAGGCAAAAACTGTCCCTAAACCAACCCTCGGAGGGTGTACCGCCTAACTAAAGCTACGATATTGCTCTCTCTTTTCTATTCGCTTCAAATTATAGAGACAGCAATAGCAAACCCAAAGCCGATTTAAAGGCTTATTTACACGTGGCTTTTGCACTGGGTAGGAATCGAACCCACGACCCTCGGCTTCGCAGGCAGAGTTATCACCAACTAAGCCACAAGGCCAGTCGACATGTACACGTTCATGCAAGTGATGGTGTGGTGATGTGTTCCAGTACGCCGTGTTCCTGCTGGTGATCATCATCGTGCAGGTGGCCATCGCCATCCTGCTGTTCACGTACGGGGAGACGCTGAAGGAGGGCCTGCACTCCTCCGTGCAGGGGCTCTTCAACAAGAGGAAGACCGCCGAGGTCGACAAGGCCACGATCGCCATCATTGACCAGCTGCAGACGCAGGTAACATTGTAGCTTTAAATTGTTTGTTGTTGTAGTGGTTGGAGTCTTTGCTATATCCGCCTGGGGAAGTACCACACCTTTGTCAGATATTCTGCCGCCAAGCAGTAGTGCGCAAACATTACTGTGTTTCTGTTTGAAGGGCAATATTTCCAGAGAAATTACTGGTCTAAGAGACGAAACGCCTTATATCTCCGGGTGATGAGCACAGTGTTGTGCTAGGTGATGATTTGGACTCTTCATGTTCCAATAGCTGCGTGTCACTGTGCTGTTATACGCAGTCATGTTGCTTACCATCAGGCACATGTCCTGCTCCTCTCGTCATTTTACACAATAAAAAAAAATACTTTCGCCATTTAACTCATATTGTAAACACAACACAGAACTCAACCACGATATAGTCATTATTTAATTACCTCGACGATTCGGCAGCGTTATACGAGTAACCGCCGTGGCCGTCTATATTATCTATTCTATGGCCGTGGTCGCGAGAAAACTACATTGTTTGTAGCGGTAGGACTCTTTGCAATGTACGCCTCTAGGAGTATCACACTTTTGTATTCACAGTATTCTATCTACCGCCAAGCGGTAATGTGCAAATGTCCCAGAATTCCGGTTTGAAGGATATTGTTTCCAGAGAAATCACAGGACGATGAAATCATCGTAAATCTCTGGGTAACGAACGCAGTGCAGTGCTAGGTAGAGCTATGGAATCTAAACTTTCCAAATAACTGAGTGACACCGTGCTGTTATTGCACATTATCGCTGAAAACAATATCTGCAATAATTGTTTTATTAAGGATGGAAAATAACGTGGACTAGTTATAAAACGGTATGTGCAAACAATAACAATAAGTAGAAAAAACTGGAAAGACAATCGATTATAATAAAAATAAAACAGCAATTTAAGATTAAAATAGACCTATGTAATAAAACACAATAGGCTAATAAAAACAGGTGATCGTAAAGGCCACCTTTCTACCGCCGAAATAAATCGGCTTTGACTTTGTTATTGCTGTCTTTATAATTTAAAGTGAAAACAAAAAAATAAAGCAATATCTAAGAGCAGCTCCAGAAATATTGTCTACTCTGCAGCAAAATCTTATCGAAGTCTATCGGCGCGTTGGACATACGAGTAAAAGAATTGAACTCACAACACTGTCACAGTTACTGACCGCTACATATAAGTACATGATATGTAGATATATTGTGTATGCACGTCATAGTTGTTCAAGTTTTCACTTATGCCACTCTGGGAGTAACACTGTTTTTATTGTTTGCCCTTGAAACTCGCAAGCACCTGTGGAGCCTCTAAAAGATCGCTTGGCTCGAATTACTCGGTTCACTCGAATTTATCGAATGGAATAAAATAAATCAAAAGAGTTTGTTCTTGATTATGTCTTAGAACTAGGGCTTCCAATCCAGCAATATCGATAACTCGCTACTCGGTACTCCGAGATTCCGCGCCATTTTTCGGTGAACCAAAGAGGAAGAAGAAGAAGAGGAAGACAAACAAAATGGCGAGATCCCGCGGGATAGAAAACTCCAACTCCTGCAAATACCGAGATTTGGGCCTGCGGGATTGGAAGCCCTACTTAGAACTTGCTAATCTATTATTAGTCGGATTGGTACAGTCATTTCTTAGTACATTTTGTAGCCCCCATTCTTCAAATTAAATTAAAAGTAGGTACCTAACTTAACATAACCTACCTACTTATAACATTATATTGTGCCATAAGCTTGCCAAACGTCTTTCCTGAAACCTCGAGACGTAATCGCGGCTGTAACACAGTGACATTGAGTTTTTTAACTGCCCTCCTTTATGGCAAACCACAAGGTGGTCTAGTTGTCGCAGCACGGACTCAGGGCTGAGGTTGCATTGAAGCCGCTGAGAGAAAAAATGCCAAACTGGCTTCTTATAAATCTATGAAAGACAGCGAGATACTAACATTATAGATTTTAATGTTTGGGTGTTTATCAATCACGTTATAATGGAAGGGATCAGGCAATTTGGAAAGCGAGTATTATTTTTCTAATTTGTTTGTGGATGGTCGCGAGCTGATGAAATAGTAAAATATAAATTGACGTACGATTGCATAGAGTTACATGGGCTCTTAGGGGTCCCGCTATGCAGACAGAAACATGTTTCGGTTATCATTGGGAACGCATGGCATATACTTGATATTTATGCAAAAGTGTAAAACACAAAGGAAACAAACAATACCTCTACTATTATTTCGCAATAGTTCCCAGTGAATCACGATGATTGCTCAAATGACATCATCGCGAGCTGTCGACTTGAGTTTTTATCTCGCAAAAACTATTTCAGTGCCTCTAAGGTCAAGTGTAGAACCGCGGAGTGCGTAGGATTGGCGACTATTGCAAATTATTTTCTGGCGATAATTTCACTTGTGGTGTAGCAACATTGCCACTCGCAGCTAGCGTCATCTACTATTCTAGCGATAACACAAACCAACACGCGCTATTGTGCAATCGCGCAATCAAAGTTTTGTCAATCCAAAGTTATATTTTTTTAACTATAATACTACGTTTAGGATTGCACTTGCCCGACTCACCGATTGTTAAGAGATGTTGCGGTCTACGATGGAGCGTGCTTAACTAGAAGTACTTAGTAGGGTCTCTTCAAGCTATAAGTAGGTAGGATACTTGCGTACTGCCTTAAATCAGCATACTTCATCTACAATAATCTTCATGTGTAAAGAAACATTTACGGAGAAGACTTTAGTTACAATAACACAGATTTTAGTAAAACATTGAGTAGATAAGAATTTCCAATTTATACTCGTGTGTTTTCGAATTATGGTGACCGACGATGAGCCTATATCTACAATCAAATGAGTTTATGTTTGAGGTATCCATACAAAGATTCCAGCCATAATATTGTCTTTCCTTGACGTGTTGGCGAACTTGGCGAACCTGAATGAGGCGTTTTCCAGACGCAAAAAGACTTGTCAAAGATAGGCACCACTGTTGGTTTTTGTGAAATTTCTCTAACAAAACAAAACAGTGGCGCCACCTACGGTGAAATTACGAACTGTATTTGACAGGTCTTTTTACGTCTTGGAAACGCCCCATTGCTGTGGTTGTGGTGTGGTGACGCGAATGTGGTGATCCGCGAAATCAAATTTTAGTTTGAACGGGCGCATAACATTAAAAATTCTATAAACGTATTGTTACTTCCCATCATATATTGTAGACAATTCTCAGCTTGATTTGAGTGCTCATAGCAAGACTTTCCCTTTCCAAATGGGTTGTTTTGGTGTTAAAATCTTGCGGGCATGGAAATAAAAGCAAATGCTTGTTGCAACAATGGTATGACTAACGAACGATTTTCATAAATATTATTACAAACACCAGAGCTTCAGTTACAATAATACCTTCGCGTGCGGTAGAAGCTTTCAAAGCTTTGAAAGCTCCCGTGTTTCTATGCAAAGCTTACGGATATTTTTAATTGCGCGCTCACACGATACACTGTGGGTAAAGCTACATTGTTGAACAGCTTTCGCTTTCACTACAAACAAAGGTTTTCGTTTGAACGCATATTTAAAGTAGACAAAGAGTTGTTTTGGCTCAGGTTCAAGTTATGGAGCATGTTTAGAGATAGCACACGAGTGACGAGTGCGCGTTTAGTTTGACGTTCCCCTTTGCTGCAGCGAAAGAGCGGATCCAAAATTAATAACTTTATCCATAGCAAAACACGTTTGAAGAGTGACGAAACGAGCAAGACGAGCATCCGAAGTTAAGCAACCCGCTTACTCTCAACAGCACCGCTGTGCTCACAATATGAACCAGCCAGGTTCGATGCCGGACACCTCAGGGCTGACGATGTAGGTTGTTGTTCGATTTTTCGACCCAGACGAAATCGGGGGTCTACCGGCTAACTATACTAGTCTCAGCTTAGATAGAGACAAAATTACGAGTAATAATCTCTGTATTGCACTTAAATACAGAAAACCCTTAAAACAAAGTAGCAATTGGTGACCTTATCGCTAAGAGCGATTTCTTTCAAGCAACTGTAGGATGGTGAAGAAGCAATAGCAATGCCAGAGCCGTTTCAATTCGGCAGTTGACGCAGTTAGTTTTAATATGTATAGATGTTGACGTGGATGGTCGTCGTGTTTCAGTTCAGCTGCTGCGGCGGCAAGGACTCCGGCGAGTACGTGCCCGAGCTGGCGCTGCCCAAGTCCTGCTGCCGGCAGCCCGGCGTCATCGGCTCCTGGACCGGCGTGTGCACGTACGCCGACGCCAACCCCGGCTGCGCCGACACCATGGCCAACCTCTACGAGAAGTGGAACAAGCCCATCGCTGGCATCGCCATCGGGGTCGCTTGTGTTGAGGTCAGTCGCCATCGCCACTCGACTCTTCATTTATGGCTTTTATTGTGGTTTAGTCTAATTTTTTTCCAAACAGCCACACAACTCGCAAGGATCGCAAGGAGACGCGTTCAAAATAACAGATGTCCAGACATAATGACAGGAGTGAAACCGCCGGGTGCTGCTGGCGTTTCATACGTTTGCTCGACAGTATGGCATGTAATTGGCAAACGACAAAAAAACCTAATATTTAAATGGACCTTTATAGTGAAAACATCCAAAAGCAAACCGAAACCATCGTCTGAAGATTATGGTCGGCGTGAAAAGGAACCAGGGGGTGGTCTACCGCCTAACAAATACTGTCTTAGCTTTGCTGTCGCCCTGTCTTTTCCTTCCACTTGAAATGATAGAGGCCGCAATAGCAAAGCTAAAGCCGATTTAGTTCGGCGGGAGAAGGGCGGGTGTGTCGACCCAAATCATTAATGATAACTTTTTACTATGATATGGTTGACCTTGACTGCAATCTTGGCTGATGTTAAGTGACGATGCGGCCTGCGATCAAACGTGTAAAGTATTCTACAGCTTAGACTTTTTTTTCAAAAATGGAGTCATTTTGCTATATTCTTTGGAACGTCAACTATGAAACGATGTTGCGTTTTCAAGTTACATGCAGTCCGGCTGAAAAAAGGCAAGCTGGTATTAGATCATGCAGAACAGTTTCCTAAATCTGTCACCGGAAATTTGCAGTCATCGCCAGTTCACAATATAACGTGTGAGGTAATAAACCCACGGTAGGTTCGTTTACTTTATAATCTAACGCCGTTAAATTGTAATCTAACGGTTTTATATATTTAAAGGTGACATATCCGATAGAAACCGATAGATTGACGTTAGTAAGACGATGTAATCGTGTACAGTACATACATGTATACTACAAACATGTACTTGAAATAATTTTGTTTGTATGTCTTGTTTCCAGGTGGTCGGCGCTCTGTTCGCCCTGTGTCTCGCCAATTCCATAAGAAACATGGACAGAAGGTCTCGCTACTAAATAATTTTGTACATTAAAACTGGTACCTATGATCACATTTTATTTTGGTTCTTTTTATTAACTAACTGGCGCTGACGCATGCTCGGGGTTAACGAAACTTTTGTCTGACTGAAAATATAAACAGATATTTTGTGCAAACACCCTTACACTCAATACTAATTAAGTACTATTACTAATTAGTTGCCTGATTGTCGTACTTTTTTTTCATATTGAGGCATTTACAGCGTGTCTAAGATTTATTAATCAAAATGAAACATTGGCGCCACCTTTGGCGAAGCTGTGAATTATCTTTGACAGGTATGTATATTTGCACTCTGAATATCCTGAATATGTCTTTGAATATCCTGAATAAGTATGTCTTATTGTAAAACACTATAAAAATAGAAAGACATATTTATGTCAAGTAATGTAAATACAAATACATATGTGATACACTGATTATAATTAAAAAAATATACAGAAAATTGCTTATTCAAGCCTAAGACAGAAGCCAATTGCCTAACATAATTATGACTATGATAGTGTATCTGGTGAATAAATAAATTGTATGTCTTCAATAATTAAAAAAAATGATTGATTTTAAATGGATAGGCACTCCACTATATTGTTTATGTTTTTATGTCAGTTAAATACAATTTGACTAACATTGGTTTCTGTTACTAACAACTAACTTATTAACATATTTTATGATTGGGTTCTTATATTATAAACTATCATTTAGTTCAAAGTAAGTAAGAAGTCAGCAAAGATGTACAGACATCTCCTACTATCGGCCAGTCTCGTTAAATAATATTTATGTAGATCTGCGGTTGAATAAATGCGTACATCCAAAGTTTTTACATGTTTATACTTTCAATTATAAACTAAGTTTCAACCACAGCACATTGCCTGCTATTGCTTCTTAGTTCTTGTCAATGTGGTGGAATAATTCTGTTGAGTCTGTTTTCTAGACAGAATAACTTTTGATTTTTTGTGACTATCATACCATAGCTTGTGGTGGCTCAAGTTGACCGTACACCGTAATAGCAAATGTAAAATATAAACCAGTCTGATCTCAGTTTTAAATTTTGTAATCTTTTCAAGAATCTTTAAAACGAAAAACTGCCATTTATTTAAACAACACAAATTGTATTCAACTGTTAAGATCGTTCATTTCTGAAAGTAGATATTACAAGTACCTAATAATCTAATTATAACATTATTGTAATATGTATATTACAGTCCGCCGCTAAATCCATATTTCTATTTTGTGATGTCAATGCCTTTGGAATAGGGACTGACTTTTTTGTAATATTTTTTGAGGAAGATGCTGCTTTTACTAATATTTTTAACATGTTTAATCTCAATGTAAGAATAGGAAAATAAGTGCTTATTCTGTGCTTCATTGCTTCTTACGATTAACTGTAGCCTTAAGGCAATGAACGTCGGTAAAGACGAGCTGAGAGCGTTGGTTACAAGCTATTATGACTGCTGAGGTCAGTATAGCTTGTAGCTTGTAGAGGTAAAGTTGGTTAAGGTGTATTATTATCAACATATTTACAAGAAATTAATGTTTTGCCTATTTAAAATTTGTCTCGTTGATATTTTCCCATACAATGGAACTCAACATGTAATATTTCTAAAGTAATGTGTGTAACATGGAACACGTCTTGATAAATAAGTTAACAATCTCTATTTTTGTATTTGGCAAACTCTGAATGTGTGATAGTGAAAACTAGTAATGTTTATCTGCAAATAATGCATTAATGTTATGAAAATATATTTTGTAATCCTATTATTCCCAGTTGCCTTGTATTTTTTTAAACTAAGGTGGACATGTGTGCTCTGAGAAGCATCACTGACCGCTTAGTAAAATACCTTCATCATAAATATTTTATTTTTCAATGTTTTGATACTAGGCAATTGTGTTTTTCGGTGAGTGAATACAAAAATATAATTATCCAATTTATCGTACATAATACCTACATATTTTAGGCTTTCGTAAAATATAAGAGAATGGTAGTGTCGATATACTATTAATGATACCAAATACCAAAGTCGCGTTATGTACTCTCGTCGCCATATTGTTATTTTTCCAAAATTTATAAATTTGTAAGACTGCATTCACTTTCATACAACATATATTATGTCATCATAATTACGACAGTCCACAACAGTTTGAAAAGTGCTAAGATGCTAACAACATTGAATTGAAATTCAATGTTATTTCACATACCTATGTACTTTTACATTAAAAAGCTATTTGGCTGATCTTATATTATTTAAAGGATAACGAGGGTTTGGTATTTTTAAAATAATTCTACTTTGAAATACATACTGACCGGCAAACATCCTGGCCCGCGTTTCCTGTGAACATTCTCAATGAAAACTTTAACTTGTTCATGATTTTTGTCGGTAACCATTTTAGTGTTCTGCATGATATTAATAACTTGTTTTAGGTAATTAGTGGTTCTTTTATTTAGTACTCTCCTAAAATATCTTGTGTACTATTAGATTTTGAAATGGAAAATGTCGTAGAAGCATTACTTTTTAATTTTAGTCAGTATCATTATTTTTGTGGTGAGCAGCAGGCTGGTTCTATGCCACTACATACCTAGTTACCAAAGGACTATATTAGCCTTTAGGCAGGACTTCCCCATTTTGCGCAAGTCCAGGGGATCAATGTTTTTGGGTGCAAATAATAATAAAAAAACAGGCGCTCCGTAAAAAATTCTAAGGGCGTCGCAGTAAAAATAAATTTGGGAAGCCCTGCCCAAAATTATAATACTAAGTATATTATTGTTTTGGGCAAATATATACCTTGAGCAAAGCTTTATATGTGTTGTACTTAATCTAATTGATGAAATAGATACAATGTGTGTATGGTTAAGGTATGGAAATATAATAATTATGTCTGTGCATGTGACAGTAGGTGTGATATAAACAGTGCTTGGAAAATTCTGGAATATTTCAAACATGTTTAGACGCCAAAGACAAAAGACTAAAGTGAAACCAACTGCTCTATGGAATAAAATAGACAAATAGAATAATGTGTTAGTAAATGGATATTTTAAATAGTGTTAAAAACTGTTCGTTGGGTAAACTTTATTCATTTAAATTCTTAATTTTCATTTAAATCTTCCTTGTGACTCATTGATGAATGACGAAGTGTTTGTTATAAGTAAACTACTGTAACAACACAATTCATTGGTTTTTATGTTTGCTTTTAGTGCATACCCGTCTTTCAATACCATTTTTTAGTCAAAGGATTTAACCTAAAAATAATGTGTTTAGAATTCTGTTTATTTCTATTTTAAATGGAGCGTAATCATCATTACCTATTCTATGGCACATTAGAACATGTTTGAAATACAACAGTTTTATTTGTTGCAGAATATGTTTGTGTTATGTAATTTGTCTGGGATTTTTTACGTTTAAATAACATTTTTATTTTTGTTGGTAACATTATTTCTGTGGTACCAGTACGTAGATTTTGTCTCTGCTCTATTCTATTTCTTCCGTCTAATGAAAACATTTAAATATTTGCAGGTACGCCTAAAACGAAGACACCACGAAGTATATTTATCGAGAGAACAATAAATCAACGACACAAACTCAAGTGACTGTACAAGCTTGTTTAAGTTAGTTCGGTCTAGCGTATCAGCCTACCTTTTGCGAGATAAGTTCTTTTAGAAAAGTTTGCTACTGGCATATCTACATATGCTTAGTGCCACAAAACTATTTTAACCGCCAATTATCGACTTTAAACCTCCTTCTTAATATATTCAGCGGTATTGGTGGTGTAAATTAAAAATGGTTGTTTTGCAGTACCTACATAAAAAAAGTTGACATATAAATATATGACATCTAAAAAAATAACATATTAAACATTTACATTGTTGAATAAAACTAAACAGCCATTAAAATTCTAGTAATTTTTAACTTCTAACATTTCAATTTATCTGAATAAACTGTTGCAGCAAACTTTGTCTAAAATTTCTATCTATTTCGTCGTCAGTCCTGATTTGAAGCTACCTGCGCTGTGTCAACGGCCGTTGATACCTGAGCAAGTTAAAAGACGCACTTTTACCATTAATTTACATTTTATAATACTTGTTACACTTTATCTTATAAATTTTAAAGTTAAGGTATTGTTAAGTTACTTAGTTAAGTGACCGTTTAGATAAAATATGTATAACGACAGATGATATTTATGAATGTATTTTTCGGGGTTGTACCATTGTAATTTTCGTCCATTTACATTAAAATGTTTGATATTTAACTTGCATTTCTATAAAATTGTGATTTTCTCTTCACTCGTGTAAACTTCATGTAAATATTTATTCCTGTATCGATTGTAATCGGGAACAACATCTGTTTTTGAATCTCTTTGTGCATTTCTGATGAAACTGCTTTTGTGGATGATTTACAATGTATGGCGACAAATAAATTTTCTACGATTACATTTTACTTTTTATTATTATTGTTGTCACTTTCCTACTAGTTTGTAACATTTGTTAACAGACTTCAAAAAAGTTTTGTTCTTTTTTATGTAAGTACGTTACGCGATGGCCCTGCTGATTGTGAATCTATTTTTGTAATTTTTTGGTTTGGTAGAAGGAAATACTTCAGAGGTGATCCCATAAAATTTAATCGTAATCGGAGTGACTATAAAAAAACTAAAATTTGGTTACATTTATCTGGACGACGGAGACGTACGATAGCTTCTAATGATATTTAGTCGAGTGTCTGAATTAATTTTTGTTTTTTAGGATAAAATTAAATTATTAATCTGAATGATTTGCTTCACTCGAGTCATCGAGCAACTCGATCTATCAACACGGAATCGAATCTCGATCAACACGGAAGGGAGTAAGTAGCCTTACCTAAAAAATATTGTTCAAATCATTCTGTTATTTCTTGCGGGAGGGGAAGTTGCGCACTAGCGCAAAGCCGCACTATTGCTATTGCATACAAAACATACCTGTACCGATCCATTGCCGATCATACTCACACATCCAAATCACTAACACAAAAAATAAAGCACCATTCCCAAATCTAGCCCCGCCCTCACGCCACAGTATATTATCAAGCTCCGTGGTCCACGCGGACTTGTACCTACTTTGATAGAGGGGAAACGCTGTGTATGCCTACACCCTTCCGTGTTGCTCGCTGACTCGACCGTATTAGCCATAACTAGTCTTTTTTTTTTTTTTTTAACTTTTATAGTTTTACACTTGACCGCCATCTCGCCTGATGTTAAACGACAATGCGGTCTACGATGGAGCGTGTTTACCTAGAAATAACCGATTCACTCTCGATTTGAAGACACAAAGATTGTAATCATCGGGGAAAACCCACTCAGGCAACGTATTCCACAGCCTAGACGTTCTTATCACAAAATTAGAGTCAAATCTCTTCGTTCGTGTCTTTGGAACATCAACCATGAAACGATGTCGCTTTTTCGAGCTACGAGCTATTCCGATAAAAAAAAGGGCAAGGTGGTATCAGATCATGCAAATCAATCGCACACTCTCCGAAGTGTATCCGATAAAAAACCGATAGGCTGGCAATTTTTCGGCGATGTTCAAGACTTTGAAGTCTTTTTTTAGTCTAAGGGTAGGATTTCATGGAGCGGTTTCAAACCGCGCCCGCGCGCGGGCGCGAACCGCGACGGGCGACGATTTTTTCAAAACTCACGAGACCGCTGATTGTAGCGGTTCGCGCGCGCCGCGCGGGCGCGGTTGGAAACCGCGCGGACGTGCGGTTGGAAGTCAGTAGCATAGCGTAGGGAGGGCGGTAGGGGCGGCCCGCTCGGGGCGGCACTTTGAGGGGTGGCAAATTTTAGATTAAATAATAATATATTTAAGGTCAGATTTTTCTGCCAAGGTAGGCATTTACGCTGCCTCGCGCGCTCTGATGTCCCACTTTGTGCGGAATCGGTGCCACAGTGCAGAAATAACACTAAAGTATTGAATAAATTGAACTAAGTAAATAAATAATAAATAAATAATAATATGATATGGTCTACGACGGCGCTTACTTCTCTAACAGAAACAAATACACTCTCGACTCGAAAATCCCAAGGTTCGAACCATTACGAAAAACTCACTCTGGCAATGCGTTTCACAGCCTAAGTAGTCCTTCTTATTACAAAGGTGGAGATAAAACTCTTTGTTAGATTCTTTAATCTATGATGAACGATGTTATTTTTTCGAGCAACGAGTAACACGATAGAAAACTTTAATTTAAAAACCCGACTGCAAAAAAATCAACACATAAAAACATTATGTACTATGTGATGATACTTTGGCGATTGACACTAATCTAACAATATCTTAGTTATAAAAATCCATCCAGGCGTTTGGAAGAAACGTGGGAATAAATTAATTTACAAACATACCAGATACACTCGAAAACCATAATTCTTCTTTCAGTCGGGTAAAATGGCAATAAAGGAAATAAATAATATTTTTTATCGCAACCGCAAATTAAGAAAAGCTTGTATTATCTGTAATCTGTATATGTATTTTATTCCACAAATTGTTTTAATTTCTTATTCTATGACGATTTCTGAGAAACTTTTTTGACTCCGACGATATTGACCAAGAACTTGTCAGAGTGAATCTCTACTCGTAGAGTCTTGCGGGAGGAGGCCACGAAATGTTTTGCGATAAGGCGTAAGAGCAAGATTAAAGTCGAAGCGTTCGAAACAGACTCTGGAAATGATGGAAGAAGAAGAATCTATTTAAGCTGTGTGGCAAATTGTATAGAAGACCAATGAGTACAATCAGCCCCTTGACATAGCGTTTGTGGGCTATGAGAAAGCATGACGGATAACTTAGTGAAAGTCCGGTTGGTCATGGAATCCCTACAGCGATGCCAAATTGACAGCCGAGAAGCCGAGATATATCGAGGTAGATATTTGTAACGAGCGATGGTTGGTGTTTTCTGAGTGATCGTATACGAAACGAAGTCATCTGTCAGTGGACCAAAGTTATTGACATAGCTCAACGTATTAAAACAAGCGGAAGTTGACTGTGTCCTCGAGCTCAACCATAAGTTTAGCATGTTTCAGTAAAAATTGACGTAACTGATGCGGTGGTAATGAAAAAGACACTAAAATAAACACAGGTTTTTTACCTTAACCTTAAATCATACAAAATGTTCCGCCAGGCATTAAAACTCACTAGTTCTAGTGATAAAGTCAAATTAATTTAGCCATATTACATTATTTATTAAAACTAGTTCCCGTTATTATCATGTGATGAAAAGTAGCCCACATGTAATCTATTATCTAATCTGCAATAAACTTATATTTTATTGCAGATAATAGATTACAAGCAAGCAAATACTTGATGCATTCGAGAGGTAGAAAACCCTATCCTATTTTACAGAATAGCCTACAAACACTAAAAAGTACAAAAGTTAAAATAAAAAACATAAAAGTTACGTTTAAAATAACCGACTTCAAAACCACAAAAAGGCATTCAAAAGCGAAAAGTAAATTACTAAGGGCAGCACTATTTTTGTTTCTCCCGCCCCTCAACCGACTGCCAGAACATTGACTTATATAAGTATGGACCAGACCAACCGTATGAAAAAAATCGCATTGGCCCTAAAAACATTTTTAGGGCCAGTGTGACTCTGTTCACAGCGTTCAATACGCGGAAGTAAACGAGTATTTGGTGGGCATTAAAATTCATAATTGTGTGCTAAAAGGTTGCAAAAACTACGACACAAAGAAAGATGGGATATGGTATCATCAGTAAGTATGTAATCTTAATTTCCTTTTGTTGCTGTTAGTTTAATAGGTATACATTTTTAAAGTGATATTATTTTTCTACGGATTTCCACAAAATAACCGCCATTGAACGCGTGAAGTGGACGAAGTAGCCTTGTACAAACGTGATTTTTGTTGTTGTTTTATTGTTATCGAATTTAGTGCAAGTGATTTTGAATTTTGGGATTTAATAATATAACAAAACGTAATCCGTCTTATTCCAAAACACGGACTAATTATAGTACTGGAATTAAGCCAGGTTTAAACCAAGTCTAAGTCTAAGCGTTATTACAAAACGAAGTTTTTCTTTAAGCCACGTACTATCTATGATCCTACAGATTAACCTTCGAACCCCTAGTTTAACTATGGACTTACTTCGCATCTGTCATTTTAAGGTTAGGACAACACTTGTTTCTTCCATATTTAACAATTTGAACTCTCAATAGGGATGTTAACACTAATCACACATTAATGTTTAATGTTAATTTTACGATAGTTTGCATTAATAGAATATCGAGAATCACATTATTATAATTTAATATTACGTAGTAAATTTATTATAAATGATTTTAAATCCTATATTTTTAATCTGTTGTCACGTGACTGGCTACACCAATATGAATTATTACGTCACTAGTCGCAAAGCAAACTGTCAAAACTGATTAAACTGTTTACATTTCTGCTTTTTTATTATAGTTTGCGATCTTAGCGACAACAATTTTGATTGTTTGTATTCAAGTAATGATAAGAAAACACATAACCTGAACATACAGTCATGAATCGCGAACAGTATTTTGCGACTAGTGACGTCATGTCAGTTGTTAGTGTTTCAAAATGAGTCTAATATTGTATATATACTCATCGAAAATACTAATGTTTTGAAATTAAATGTATTTTTACGGTAAACAAGGGTCAATCTTCAAAATAAAAGCAGTTCCAAAATTTGTTAATATTGTTGTATACCGTTGGGCTATCTCAGGCTTAACCTTGGACTAAGTAGTCTTTGGATAGTCTGAGTTTTGTAATTGGGACCGTATCAAACCTGGATTAGTTAGTCCTGGTTTAAACCTGTACTACGAGTATCTTAGTTTTTTGGAATAAGACAATAGGCTTAATCTACACTTAGGTTTGAGTACATTACAAAGATAAAATATTCGTAAATACTTTCGAATTTTTGTGTTTGCATTGAATAGGATTTGAAACTAATGAACCGATTTGAAAAAAAAAAAATGAATGATACTCGTACATTAATAAAAATACTTTTGCTATGTTTATTATTGTATTTAAATATTTGAGAAACTATTTTGAATACCTATACATATTTAGTTCGTTTAGAGTTTATAGTAAAATTTTATTCACATATATAATTCCAATTGCAAGTAAAAAAAAATTGTGTATGAAATTACGTTTTTTTGTACAATGCTATGCCGTCTTTTGTCGTCAACGCGGCACTAACGTAGTTCGTATGATTTACAGATCTCGCTGTTTTAGCTTGTTTTAAGTTTTCTAAAAAATGTATAGTAGGGCGCATCCTTCCTTTTGAAATCATTGGCTGCAGATGGCTAACGCGCCGCTGCGCGCGCAACCGCGCGGTCGCTACGCGGGCGCCGCGCGGCACCCGCGTAGCGACCGCGCGGTTGCGCGCGCAGCAGCGCGGTAGCCACGCGGGCGCCGCGCGGCACCCGCGTGGTAGCGCGGGCGTAAACCGCCTCGTGAGTTTTGAATTCAATTTTTACATACAAATCTGCATCCTACAGAAGACGCGGGACCGCGCCCGCGCGCGGGCGCGGTTTCAAACCGCTCCGTGAAATCCTACCCTAAGTCGGAAATAAACATGTTAAAGATAAAAAAGATCCAGAGATGTTGTTATAGTGAATTCAGAGATGCTCTTATAGGTTGTGTTAAATACACTATTGCTAATGCAAAAGTATTACAAAGAAACGTAGAACATTTTAATTGGCGGCCTTATTGCTTAGCGCGATCTCGTACTCGATTTTTCAATGACTACTTATCCAAATATTTTGACATACGATACTTACAACTAATGTATAAGTCAGTAACATCTGTTTACGCGAACGAAGTAGCGGGTTCAGCTAGTAACTAATGTAATACTCGATACAAGAAGCCAGCATATTTTTGTTTCACCGTTGAACTCATCTCATACAGTAAAAATATTAGCTTAGGTAAATAGGTTAATCAGTAAGCTAATACTAACTCCAATCTAATGTCGTAAGAATATAATAATTATAATAGGTAGGTACAGTACACATTATCAATTGTGATAAATTCGTTTTCCTATCTATTCAGGTACCTGTTAAAATATTCCACCAATTTATTACGTTCATTATGCAGAGAAGGAACACTGTAACGTTTAATAATGTATAGTACCTGGTTAACTGAGCTTTGCTCGGTTTTTTAAATGATATTTAGGCAGGGACGAAATACGTAGTGATGACTTACTTAGACCTACTTAGATACGAATTAAATGCGTTTATAAAAGGCTCTAAGTATAAGATTTTCTCAGAAAAAAAAATAACAAAAAGAAAAGTCCCGAGTGTAAACGTCAGGATTCGAACCGGGGCCTGTTGTCTCCGAGGGCGAGCATATTCCGTCTGAGCCATTTAGACTTCAAGAACAGTGACGACATAAGTTATCGTATTCTAATGACATTGTAGGAGTTTTTCATTGTCTAAAATAAATGATGTTTTTAAAAAATAAAACCTAGCTAGATCGATTTATCGTCCCCGAAGCCCCCTGTATACATAATTTCATGAAAATCGTTCGAGGCGTTTCCGAGATTCAGATTCTATAATATATATATATACCTACAAGAATTGGTCGTTTAAAGGTATAAGATAAGATTAATGCATATTATGTAAATAGTATCTCCTTGTAAACAAAAAGCCTTGTAGATAGTCACTAAGAGAGTAAGATCCCAGGGCCGCCAGACGTCACGTATTTTCTGATGGATGAAATGTGGACGATTGAGTAGAGTTAGTACGTACTAAGAGCACATGCTTACCCGCTAACTTGCTTAGACGGCCAATTTTAAGATATGGGGTCCAGAAGATACTTCACGTATTTTCTGATAACTAATTTTCACGTAAGCTATAGGCAATATCTTTAAAAATAAGGCCCCGATACTCCCAGACAATTTCCGTCGGCCGTTTGCTAAACAAACGCTTTAAAACTCTATAATTTTGGAAGTCAAAACGGTTGACGGAAAGTGTCTGGGAGTATTGGGGCCTTATTCCGAACCAGTCGGTAGCGGCCAGTTTCCGTGCTCACAGCCCGAACCGAATGGATTCTAAATCGCTACGCTGGAGTGAATGGAAAAAGGGAGACAGCGAATCGGCAAACGAAGTGTAGGACGCTTTGAGACTCGATGGAGTGACTATATACGAAAGACAGCAGGTGGCGGTTGGAGACGTAAGACCGAGGATCGGGCCCAGTGGCGTAATATGGGAGTGGCCTATGTCCAGCAGTGGACGAACACAGGTTGATGATGATGATGTCAATGGGTAAGCATAAAAGAGTAAGGTTAATTGCATTATTTCTGAACGTATTTATTTATTTGTTTCATATAAAAGTAACATTACGGCATAGAATAGATCATATAATTACGGTTTTCACCAATGCGTTACAATTATTACTAAAGTCAAAGTACTTTATTCATAAATGTACAATTTACCCGTCAATTAATAAAAAATAAAAACAAAAGAAAGAGCATAAGTACAAATTGTATACATTTTCAAAGTTTGAAATGACTAATTTACTGTATTACAATAATTATTGTACAGAAATCACAATAATTAGTAGCATTATACGAGTATAATGTCTTTATTACAATAGTACTGACCTATATCAAATTTATTTCTTTACATTTTTATGGGGACTTTGCCATCACTCTATTACTATTATTTACACATGCTCATACATAATATACAAGATAATAATACGATGGGGCGACGACACAATTAGAAACTATTAGAAACACAACTTTTAGGTACATAAACACTTGTAGAGTTAGATACTTTTAAAAATACAATAAATTACTAAAAGTATGTACCTATTACCTAAGTACGTCTAATAAAATTTAAGTACAATCAGGCGCGGTCCCAGCCTCGAATTTTGGAGGGGGTCACCAGTACGCAGCCTCAGATTTTGGGGGGGGGTCACCAGTAGGAATACAATAAATCGAGTAAAAACTACTTGACTAGTAGCGCCCCACGATTTTATCCACGTAGTTCCCGTTCCATTTATTTTCCCGTGTTAAAAATAGTCTATGTACCTACTATTAGATTTTTAGTTTAAATTATACGATTAGGGGGGGGGGGGGTCATGTCCCCTGTGACACGAGTGTTTGTTATGAAGTCACGTTAAACAATCGTCCGTAAACCAGCCGACTTTACAGACAACCATTTTTTTTTACTTAGCCTACTCCGGCAACTCATTTCACAGCCTAGACGTTATTACCTATCACAAAAGTAGAGTCAAACCTCTTCGTCCGTGTCTTTAGAATATCAACCATGAAACGGTGCCGCTTCTTCGAGTTACGAGAAGTCGGATAGAGAAATGGGCAAGGTGGTGTATCCGATAAAAGGTTGCCTGGAAGAAATCGTTTCAGCGATAAGGCCGCCAGCTGTTTCACTAGTATTACTGTTTACCGATATTTTATGTGTTATTTTAAGTTGTGAACAATAAAGAGTTTTCATTCATTCATAAAAATCAGATTATTAACAATTTTGCGGCGATGTTACCGATAGAAGCATCGATATAAACCAATGGATGTGCCCTGAGTAACTTGAAAGTGGTAATAACTGGTGTATAATGTATGCTGTGATTCTACTTATTTTGGTTGTTGACAACGAATAGTGATACGAGGGTCAAACTGAAAGTTCTTAGAACTGGCCACTTATAAACAATATAATAAAAAAATCTATATATATAAAAGAAAGTCGTGTTAGTTACACCATTTATAACTCAAGAACGGTTGAACCGATTTGGCTGAAAATTTGTGAGGAGGTAGCTCAGGACCAGGAAAAGGACATAGGATATTATTTTTATCACGTTCCCGTGGGACGTCAAAAAACGACAAATGACGAATATCCCGTTCGACCGCGTTCCCGTGTGACGTGACATAAAACGTAAACGACAGCTAAACGTCATTTCATCGTCGTCATGTCAACGGTGACATCACCGAATGAAAGCCAAAAGAAAAAGTTGAAGTTGAAGAACCTTTGCTAATCTTTGTTTCTAAATCTGAATTGGTACGACCAATTTCTGACAGGTGGCGTAGCAGGTAGTTTTTTTGTTTGAAAGCGATATTCTCAGGAATGTACGAACTGATTTCAGTCATTCTTTCACCGTTGGAGTACGGGATCCCGATGAGTGCTATATAATGTACCACGGGCGAAGCCGGGGCGGACATCTAGTAATTCTATAATTTGAAAATAACTCTTTGCCAATATTACTGAGTATATACTTCATTCATTTGTCATTTGTTTTACGATTTGGCGGCAAATTGAAAATTGTCTGTGTCAGGTCAACATGAATTTAACACGAGAAAATTTTCGTGCAATGATTTTTATGACTTTCGATGTCATTTAAGTCAACAAGAAAGTTATGATAGACTACGATTGGCCTTTCACGATGAAGCCCCATCTCGTGCGACTGTTTACAACTGGTTTAATGAGTTTAAACGTGGTCGCACTAATCTCACTGATGATTTACGTGAGGGACGGCCTTCTACGGCGACGACTGAAGATAACATCTGTGTTGTGCGGCGTATGATAGAGACTGACAAAGAGTGACCTATCAGCAGATTCGGACAAGCTTAGGCATCGGTATGAGTCAAGTGCACAAAATCCTACACGAACATTTAGCGGTCAGGAAGCTTTGCGCCCGGTGGATACCTCATAATTTGACTGAGGCTCAAAAACTCCATCGTGTGGATTGGTGCCGTAAAATGATTGAAAGATTTAACGGAGGTGACTCAAATGCTGTGTTCGACATACTAACAGGTGACGAAAGCTGGATTTACTGTTATGATCCTGAAACCAAAAGACAATCTGCTCAGTGGGTGTTTCCTATCGAGGAATTGCCAACTAAAGTGAAGAGAGATCGAAGTGCGGGGAAAAAAATGGTGGCCTCGTTCTTTGGAAGGATAGGTCATTTCGCAACAATTGTGTTAGAGGATCAAAAACAGTTTCTGCAGAATGGTACACTACCAATTGTTTGCCACTTGTCTTGGAAAAAGTTCGAGAGAAACGACCTCGCAGTAGGATCCTCCTTCACCACGACAACGCCTCATCGCACACCGCCAAGCGAACGATCGACTATTTGGCGACATCAAACGTTGAATTACTGGGTCACCCGCCGTATAGCCCCGACCTCGCGCCTTGTGATTTTTATTTATTTTCAAAAATTAAAGAAAAACTTAAAGGAAAGCGGTTTATGAATGCTGAAGAAGCGGTGGCTGCGTATCGCGATGCCATTGAAGAGACCCCTAACGACGAGTGGGCAAAGTGCTTTTCCCAGTGGTTCCATCGCATGCAGCGGTGTATTGACGTGAATGGACAATATTTTGAAAAGATATAATAAAACTAATAACTGGCTAATGTAATCAGTTTTTGATTTTCTAAGAACTTTCAGTTTGACCCTCGTAAGTAAAAACGTCCAGCGTTCACCGCTTCCTGAAACCGACTGGAACGGAATGAGTGAGCTCACTCTTCCCAACAATGACATGATTCCGTGCGCCCTGAAGTTTGGTAGGGCACATCTGGAGATCTTTGGATAGAAGTATGTAATATACTATAGTCCAAGATCCCAGAGCCGCCAGACGTCACGTATTTTCTGATGGATAAAATGTGAACGATTGAGTAGAGTTAGTACGTACTAAGAACTATAACTAACTTTAAATACATACCTACTTATAATAAATACATAGAAACATCCAGACACAGAACAAATATTTGAATTCATCACACAAATATTTGCACTGGGTGGGAATCGAACCCACGACCATCAACATCGCAGGCAGAGTTACTACCCACTAAGCCACGAGGCCAGTCATCATCATCATCACCATCAGCCGCAAGACGTCCACTGCTGAACATAGGCCTCCCCCCTCTAGATTTCCACAACGAACCTGTCCTGCACAACCTGCAACCAGCGGTTTCCAGCGACCTTTGTGAGGTTATCTGTCCATCTAGTGGGAGGCCGTCCAACACGGCGTCTTCCGGTGTGCTATCCGGGCGACCACGACGCCACTCGAGAACCTTTCTTCCCCATCGGTTGTCAGTTCTGCGAGCGATGTGGCCTGCCCATTGCCACTTCAGCTTCACTTCAGCTCACTCTTTGAGCTATGTCGGCCACTTTCGTTCTTTTGCGAATATCCTCATTACGGATTCTGTCGCGCAAAGAGACTCCGAGCATAGCTCTCTCCATAGCTCGCTGTGTGACTTTGAGCTTCGTTATGAAGCTCACAGTTAAGGGACCACGTCTCAGTTCCATAAGCCATCACTGGCAACACGCACTGGTTAAAGACTTTCGTCTTTAGGCATTGGGGTATTCTGGACTCAAAGATGTGCCGAAGTTTCGCGAACGCTGCCCATCCGAGTTGGATTCTTCGCTGGACCTCTTTGTCGAAGTTGGATCTACCTAATTGGATCTTTTGACCCAGGTAGACGTATTCGTCAACAACTTCGAGTGTGGTATTCCCAACAATAACCGGTAGAGGTGAGACATGAACATTTGACATGACTTTCGTCTTGTCCATATTCATCCTCAAACCTACCTGTTGGGAAACTCTACTGAGGTCCCTGATCATTGCACCGAGGTCCTCCAGCGACTCCGCCACAATGACTATGTCGTCGGCAAACCGAAGGTGAGTGATGTATTCGCCGTTGATATTGATGCCATATCCGTTCCAGTCCAGTAGCTTAAAAACATCTTCCAGCGCGGCAGTAAACAGTTTCGGAGATATAACATCTCCTTGTCTCACGTCTTTCTGTAGCTGGATATGTTTTGTGCACTGGTCCTGTAACCGGACAGACATTGTGGCTTTACTGTAGATACACTTCAACACTTCGATATAGCGATAGTCAATGCGGCATCGCTGGAGAGACTGAAGCACTGCCCAGGTCTCGATGGAATCGAAGGCTTTCTCATAGTCCACATACGCTATACATAGTGGCCGATTATACTCCTCGGTTTTCTGTATAATCTGCCGAAGTGTATGGATGTGGTCTATGGTACTATAGCCTTTTCGGAAACCGGCTTGTTCGGGTGGCTGGAAGTCGTCAAACCTGCATGCGAGACGATTCGTGATGACCCTCGAAAACAACTTATAAACGTGGCTCAGAAGTGAGATGGGTCTGTAGTTCTTCAACAAGGTGTTGTCACCTTTTTTGAAGAAGAGCACCACCACACTTCTTCTCCACGCTTCTGGCGTATTACCGTTAAGTATGACGGAGTCGAACAGCTTCTGGAGGACTTTAAGTACCGGTTTTCCACCCGCTCTCAGAAGCTCAGTCGTAATACCGTCGTCGCCAGGTGCCTTGTTGTTTTTAAGTTGTTTGAGGGCCATCCTAGTCTCATACAGGCTGACTTCCGGGATATCTTCGGTAAAGTGTCGGGTTAGCTTGGCTCTGGGGTCTTTTGCCATGCTAACGACAGGTTGTGCTTGCGTAGAGGTGTATAACTTTACTGTTCATAGAACCTCTCAATCTCCTCCAAAATCTCGGGCTTCGACGAGACGATGTCTTCAGTTTGGTCAGCTGACTTTGTCCAAGAGACAGATTTCTTGCGAACACTTTCGAGCCTTTGTTCTGCTTAATTGCTTCTTCAATACTCGAAGTATTGAAGCAGCGTATGTCGCGTCGCACACAAGTAGAGATCTGTCTATTGAGCCGTCTGTATACCGTCATGTCGACCGAAGACTAACCGCATATCTCGTCTGACCGCCATGAGATCTAGAGTTTGATCAGAGAGTTTTTGGGTTCTATTTTGGCGTCGGCTCTTATAAAATTTTCTGCCAACAGCATGTACAGTTTCCACTAGCCTGTCATTTATTTCGTCCGCCGTTACGCACTCATCTATGGATTCGAAGCGATTTTGAAGTTCAAGTTGAAAGTTATCGGGATCTTCGATCTGAGCATAATTTGGTCGGAGCGTGGACTTCATTAGACGTGATCTTTCGAACTTAATGTTTAGATTCAGCGTGGCTCTTACAATACGGTGAGCGCTGCCGGTCTTAACCTTGCTGATCATAGAGACATCGCTGAATATTTGCCGTTTAGTCGTCATAATGAAGTCGATCTCATTTTTTTGTGGAACCGTCTGGGCTAATCCAGGTCCACTTTCTTTGTGGTTGTTTCTTGAAAAAGGAGTTCATCATAAAGAGGCTCTCCCCTTTCCAAGAAATCCGCTAGACGTTGCCCTCTTGGTTTCCGCTGCCCATATCCGAAATTCCCCACTCTCAACTCATCACCGCTACGTTTGCCCAGTTTCGCGTTGAAATCTCCCATCACAACTGTGAAATGTGTTGGCGAGAGATGTATGGCTTTGGAGATGTCCTCATACATGCTCTCAACCTCTTCGTCGGGATGTGTCGAGGTCGGTGCGTATACTTGTATGACCTTTAATGAATACCGGTCGCTAATTTTAAGTACAAGGTATACAACCCTATTCGACACACTCTCGATCATTATCACGTTGTTGACGAGAGACTTGCGGACGATAAACCCGACACCCCCTGGGATTGTTGATGGGAGATCACGGTAGTAGAACAAGTTGCCGGATTCAAGGATTATCCTGTCCTCGCCCTGTCTACGGACTTCTGATAACCCTATGATATCCCAGCGCAACTTGTCCACTTCTTCTTCCAGCTCCACAATCTTTTCGTCAGCCCTCAGCGTCCGTGCGTTAAATGTTGCCAGGTCGAGTCGTTGGGTTTGGTGGCGGAGCGTCTGCCGGAGATTCTTAGCACCCCATGCTCCGCCGGAACCAAGGCTGCCACCGGCGCCTGGAATAGCGGAGCCGCCGGGGACTAGGGGCCGTTTTCTGGTTGTGACTTTCATAGGGGGGGTGTTTGCCATAGTCACCACGCTTGGCAAGCGGGTTGGTGACCGCGGAGCCAGTCCTTTGCACCGATGACGCCGCTGCCCGTCATCGGCCTGGTCCATTTAGGACTGGCTTTTAAATGGATATACCGCCATTGGTTCGGTCGTCAGAGCCTCGTTAGTTGGCAGCAGGGTGTACCACGCGCAGGAGAGGTTGACATTTGGGGGAAGCTAGATGTTAAGCGCTTCCCCCTTACACCCCGAGGCCAGTCAAATCAGTTGAATATGACGGAATTGAAAAGCTTCTGTAGAGTTCTTAGCATAGGTAAACCTACTATAATATATATAGTGATAATTTAATTGAATATTTTTTTACAATTTCGACCTCTCGCGGCGAAAGTACCTATACAACGCTATGAATCCCAAAGATCGCACCGCGCCGGGTGCTCTTGCTGGTGGCGCGCTTGCGGCGCCCTCTGGTGAAATTCGAATGTCAAGTTTTGCTATTCGAATATTTGTTCTGAATTACTTTTCGAATAATTTGAATATTCGAATGCAAGCCCTACTAAGAACACATGCTTACCCGCTAACTTGCTTAGACGGCCCATTTTGAGATATGGGTTCCAGTATTAGCCGGTAGGGGCACCACTCATGGTGTCGAATCCGACACAAATCGACCATTCCTTTCAAGAGGAATGGTGTGTTAATGCATTACCTCCACATAATAGTACCATTCGCCTTTTAATTTCACAATAATACAATTTCCCGTTACGGAGTCCGTTGCTGTAACCATTAGTAAAGCACAGCACAGGGGCAAACATTTAAGCACCTAGGAATCGATTCACGCCGAGACTGTTTTTCATACGGACAACTACTTAGGTATCTGTTGCGTTATCAAGATCATCAGGTTACAGATATAGCCAATTTGTTCTTCTACCGCAAGAAATAAAAAACTAAAAATATTGTATACACAGAAGTACTTTAAAATACCTGTACTATGAGTATGAAACACATTTTAGTAAATCACGGTACTTTTACCTAGCGTTCCTTTATTATTCTTCTACTAGCTGAACCCGCTACTTCGTTCGCGTAAGCAGATGTTACTCACTTATAGTGTACATTATTAGTTGGAAGTATCGTACGTCAAAATATTTGCATAATGTAATCATTGAAAAACCGAGTGAATTTGTTTTTCCACACAAAAAATTATTTAATTTTAACCGACTTCCAAAAAAGGAGGAGGTTATCAATTCGACCCCTATGTTTTTTTTTTTATGTACCTATGTTACCTGATTTCTCGAGAACCTCTGCACCGATTTAAAAATTTCTTTTTGTGTTCGGATGGGTATGCTTCCCGAATGGTCCCATATAAATTTTATCGAAATCGGTCAAGTGGTTTTTGAAATATGAACCAAAAACTAAAATTTGCGTACAATTTTCTGGATGACATAGTTGTAGATTTCACAAAAGTTATGAAGCTCGGCCCTGTCATTACAAAGTTGTGTAACTGCTTTAATAAAAACTTGTTTTAACCCCGACCAAAAACGGGGTGTTATAAGTGACGTCGATGTCTGTCTGTCTGTCTGCTGTGGCACCGTAGTAGAGCTCAAACGGATGGGCCGATTTCGATACGGTTTTTTTTATTTCAAGGTTAATACCCTAGCGGATGTTAATAGCTATGTCTGATTAATTTCAATTCAAGATGGCCGCCTTCACAAAATGGCGGATAAAATATTTCGTCACAACCTACCTCAATATAGGTATCAAACGAAAGGGCTTGACTAGTAGAATACTTTGCACTATGACAAATTCCAAATCCAAGATGGCCGCTACCACAAAATGCCGAAATACATTTATTTTTTCACAACTCCCTTAATATGGGTATCAAATGAAAGGGCTTGACTAGTAGAATGTTGTACAGATAACAAATCCGAGGTAGTCAGGGTTTAATCAAAATTTTTAATTCTGTTCTTGTACACTAAAAAGGGTAAAATAAACTATTTTCGTACAAAAAATTAAACCGACTTCAAAACCACACATAGGCACTCAAAAGCGAAAAATAAACTAAAATCATTATTATAAGCGCTACTCACTCATCTATTTGAAGTCGGTGCCAGTGAGGTAAAAAAATTAGTAGATTGATGCTATGTTGGCACATGCTAAGTAGGCACAGGTAAGTAGTATCTCTATCCACTACCTGTTAGATTTGGCTGGCACCGACTTCAAATAGATGAGTGAGTAGCGCTTATAATAATGATTTTAGTTTATTTTTCGCTTTTGAGTGCCTATGTGTGGTTTTGAAGTCGGTTTAATTTTTTGTACGAAAATAGTTTATGTCATCTTTATTTTTCTTTTTTTAAACAAAATCAAACATACTTAGGTATTATTAAGGTTTCGTAGTATCGAACATAGCTGCAAGTGTTAAGTTTGTAGGATTTTTATAGGATACATTATGAAAAGTCTGAAGCTGATGTGCATGATCTGATTACCTACTTATCTCTTTTTATCCGCAAGCTGTTTTCTAGTTGTTACCCGCGACTTCGCCCGCGTAAAATTTTGAAATAAGCCTGTGTGGAATCAAAATGATTAAAATTTTGAGTGTTAATGATAGGTAGGTATTCAAGCAAGTTAAACCCGTAAATCTAAGCCAAGTCTTAGTGAAATGTTACTGTATGAATTTAATTGTAACACAGAAAAAAAAAATCCAAGAACGAAAGAATCCAACTTCGGCATCAAAATCCTTTTAGCACAAAAACTTATTAGTACAATTTAGAATACCAGTAACGCCACCTAGTGATGAAAGAAAAAATACATATCACAATAGCAAAACATCAATTTAAATGGCCTTTAGTGCTTTTAGATTTAAACTGGCATTAGCGCCATCTAATGAGAATATCATGTTGCTTGTTATTTTGATTGTGAATGCAAATCACCTGTATTATCTACACCAAAACGGGTGCATATATTTTATTATTTTCATTTTTGGCTTTTACCTTACCATCACATCAAGTTCCTTACGAAAATATATACTTATTGTAGATTAATATGGAGTTAAACGAAAATATAGACTTAGACCTTAGAATATAGAATTTTAGACTCTAAACTATCTGTTTCGTATGCCAACCCAATTCGTTGTGCCGTTTTGACGTGATAATTAATATTTGTTTCCTTAGGGCCCATGCTTCTTTTCAGGTTGATAGGTAGTACATATATGTGGTATTTCAGACTATAAGTTATCTGTTTCTACCAAATTTGCTTAGTCTTTTCGACGTCACAGTAACCTATAAGTAACCGATTTGCTATTTCTGATTACAAACTACGTGTGTTTCGATCTCCTTCCAAATATGTTCAGCCGTTCCAACGTTGTCCTGTAACTGTAAATATTATGAATGTCAATGTTTGGATGTTTGTTACGTAATCATGGCGGAACGTATCAAGTGAAAATTTAAATACAATTAGATTATAGTCTGGAAGAACACATAGGCCAAACATTGCCTATGTAGGTATAGTTATCTATATGTCCCTATGTGTTACTGAAGCTAAGCCAAGAATATGTTTCAAATTTTAACTCGATACATTCAGCCATTCCAACGTAAAGCAGCAAAAGTTTTAATATTGACATATTTATATAATATTAGGAAAGGATACCTAGGATATTACAAAATTTTGGAAAAATTTAAACCGGTCAAATGCCATTGGGACTCGCGCGCGAAGGGTTCTGAATCATAGAGCAAATAAAATTACTTTATTGTATGGGAGCCCCCTTAATAATTTATTTTATTTTAATTAATTACATTTAAAGAGAACATAAAACTTAATATTATGTGAATAGTGAAAGCGTCAACCTCTGACAGGTACGTACGTAGGTACGTACGTACGTACGAAGGACGCGCGGCGCCCATACGGCGTATACGTATTTTATTCTGTCTCCGCGTTCAAAAAAACAAATTTAATTAGTAAATAACAACGGAGTGAATGTACAACCACAGACCATACATAATTGATACCAGTGTAACATAATAAGAAGTGAACATTTTCTCTAAGTGTCCCCTCAGTGAGATATTTGTTTGCAATTAAAACTACAAACAAATTGACCACAAGAACAAAATTAAAAATTTTGACTAACCCCCGACTACCTCAGATTTGTTATCTTTACAACATTCTACTAGTCAAGCCCTTTCATTTGATACCCATATCGAGGTAGTTGTGAAAAAAATAATGTAATCCGCCATTTTGTGGTGGCGGCCATCTTGGATTTGAAATTTGTTATAGTGCAAAGTATTCTACTAGTTAACTAGACCTTTCGTTTGATACCCATATTGAGGTAGTAGTGAAAAAAATAATGTAATCCGCCATTTT
The DNA here is from genome assembly GCA_017562165.1 of Ectropis grisescens. Taxonomy (NCBI): domain Eukaryota; kingdom Metazoa; phylum Arthropoda; class Insecta; order Lepidoptera; family Geometridae; genus Ectropis; species Ectropis grisescens. Next base: position 6,165,346 of record CM029776.1, on the reverse strand, counting down.
GTGGTGGCGGCCATCTTGAATTTGAAATTTATTATAGTGTATAGTATTCTACTAGTCAAGCCCTTTCATTTGATACCCATATTGAGGTAGGTTGTCAAGAAATATTTTGTCCGCCATTTTGTGGAGGCGGCCATCTTGAATCGATATTAACCAAACATAGCTAAGAACATCCGCACGGATATTAACCTTCAAATAAAAAACCGCATCGAAATCGGCTCATCCGTTTGAGCTCTACGGTGCCACAGACAGACACACACACACAGACAGACAGACAGACAGACAGACAGACCGACAGACAGACATCGACGTCAAACTTATAACACCCCTTTTTTTGGTCGGGGGTTAAAAAGTAAATCTAAAACAAAAAGCCACGCGCGGTTGCAAAATTCCTGGAATTCCAAGACTCGCGCTACTCCGCCTCCCGCACCCCGCGCCCCTCTCTCGCCACATCGTACGTGTCGTCAATGAACCTCTAAGCGCGTAATCAATAATAATTATTGTAATTATAAAATTAACAGCTCGCAGCTTTCCAAGGTCACGATCCGCGCAGAGTCAAGGACAACTGCTATTAATGCAAGAGTCGATTATTGTTCGAACTAAGAACAAACTAATGGTGGAAAAAAACAATTAATAATAAATAGGTACCTAATTAAGACTCAAATAGGTGCCGAGTGAACTGTGACGTACCTAGCCTATAATGTCATACTAATTATATAGGTACCCAGAAAACATTATTATAAATAATAATTTAAACGCAATAAATTACCCTCGTCGTCGTACATTTGAGTTTAAGTCACCAGAAAATTAACAGCGATGGCGCTTTCTCCAAAAAAGAATATTCTGCTCGACTGTAACGGATGTTCAAATAAGATAAAAGATAGATACTATATGACTTGTTCACTATGTAAAGGCTATTATGATCTCAATTGTGCCACTATGTCTGAGACACGATTTTTCATGATTCAACCGGAAAAGAAAAGAGCTTGGAAATGTAAAATTTGCACCAACACCAGAAATATACGCAAAAATTTGAACAGTCCAACAAGTACTCATGATAAAAGAGATGATTATACAAATGTTACAATCCGAAAGCCAAAAGTAATGCGATGTATCTCTCTTGAAAAACCTGACATTTAATAATGAAACATCAGACGAAAGTTTTCAGGACGCTACATTATGCTCACCTATATTAAAAATTGCGGAAAACTCACGAGATACAATACATCACCTAAAAAGCGAAATGGAAGAATTAACCAACCAACTCATCAAAGCGAGACAGGAAATAAACAAATTACTTCAGGAAAATACCGAATTGAAGTGTTCATTAGAGAAGTATAATAAGGAGAAAACAAACGCAAGAAGTACAAACTTATCACTAAAAAGTAAGAGTCAAAACAAAGACGCGATCGGATCAGTTACTACAACGAATGTAAGTAGTCCTCTGGAATCAAGTTGTTCTCCTCCAATTTCATCAAACTTGCAAATGATCCCAAATACACCCCGAAATAAGTCTACTCCAAAAAAGAGAATAAACTCACTACCTGACAGCTATCGCGACTGCTTAGTAGCTCCACCTGACAAGAAGCACGGCAAGGCTCAAAACCTTAGCCTTGGAAGTACTGAATCAGCTAAGCTAGACGTCATTACATCAAGCTCGACTAAAAATAGTAAAACCATATCTCCTGCTAAAGAAAATCGAGGTCAAAGCCAAATAAAAACCAAACCAAAAATTACTATAATTGGCGACCAAAGCTGTACAAATCTGGCTTCAATGCTGATGAGACTAAGAAAAAAATATGTCAACGCCAAGGATTACGATATTTTCAGCTACACTTTCCCTGACGCGCCATCCAACTACATTCTGGAAAATTCCGAGAACCTAGCTGATAAAGCAAGCAACGGCGATTGGCTAGTATTAGCACTAGGTTCAAACGATGTAAATCCGACTAAATTTTTCATCGAGTTGTCAGCGTTTTTAAAGAAAATGTTCGCGTCGTGGTGTTGCAATGTTATCGTCGTTAACTTAATCATCAATTAAAAACAATGATAAAAGTTTTCAAAAATTGCCACTACCTCTCGGTTCCCAACCCGTACTCCTTCAAAAATCGCTGGCTCCCAAAAATTGAATCACACGTGTTTTGTAAGGTTTTAAATCACCTTATTAACGCGTGTGACTATGATTTCTGCTTCTTGGGTAAAAATATAAGTAAAATGACAAAAACAAATCAAACTTCAAACCCGGTACTATACCCTACTATTTCACAAAATGTAATAAACAAAAGACTGTAGAAACAATTCCACATGACCTAATTTTTGATAAGGAACAGGTTCATATCAAAACACCAAAACCTGGAACAATACCCTTTTATTTTCTTAGAAATGTCATTAGGGAAATTCCAAAACAATATGTATAATAAATCTAATCCCGATCCTCCTTCCCAATTTTTTCGTGACTAATGAGCATGATAACTTAACAAATTATCTAAATATTGCTCATCTCAATGTCCAGAGTATCAAGAGCAAAAAGGATAAATTAGAATTATTTTTAAAAAATGAACCAAATATTGACATTTTTTGTTTTAGTGAAACCTTCTTGAGGAACCCTGAAGTTGACATATTTCAACTTGAAGGTTACCATAAAGCCGCACATTTTTGTAGAAAGAACAAGAAACAGGGAGGGGTTGCCATATACTTAAAGTCATCTATTACTTACCGAAAATTAGAATGGATTTCAGAAATGTCAATTGAGCAACATTTCGAGTGCTGTGGAATACATATCCCAGACTTGAATTATATTGTTGTTGCATGTATAGAACCCCGGACAGTAATTTTAAACTATTCATGGAAAATCTAGAAACATTGCTTCTCAAACTAACGTCAAGAACCAGATGGAATAAAAATAAAATAGTTATATTGGGTGATTTTAACATAGACTTAATAAAAAGAATGAATAACAAAAGTGAATCATTTGTCAACATATTGCAAAGCTTTAATATCCATCCGACAATACTCAATGCTACTAGAATAACTAATAAAACCAAAACTTGCATAGACAACATTTTAACCAATCTGAAGCAATATAAGACAAATATTTTAGATGTGGGTATATCTGACCATACAGTACAGGTACTTAGTGTATTCAGTAATTTAAGTTTCAAAGAAAAATACTGGTTCTCATATAAACGCAGAGTAGAGGCAAATATGGAAGTTTTCCTGAGATATCTATCTCAAATCAGTTTTTCTAATGTTTACAGTCCAAAAACTGCTAACGAAGCTTACAATGAGTTCATTGATCTATATGGTATGATATTTGACTTATGTGTTCCTCTGGAGAGAGTGAAAATAACATATAAAAAGAATCCAAATTGGAAATCTCATGGAATCGTCACGGCTAGTAAAAATAAAAGAAAAATGTACCTAGACTGCCGCAACAATCAAAACCCAAACAAAGTGGCTGCATACAAAAAATATTCAACCATATTTAAAAAAATAACTCGTATATCACGTAAAATTGCAAATATGAAATATATACAGAGAAGTACTAATAAAAATAAAGCCACTTGGGGTATCATTAAAGGTCACACATCTCAGACAAATTGTATTAAAACCTCTGTAGAAGCCTTAATGATTGATAACGTGGAAACAAAAGACCCCAAAAAAATAGCTTCATCTTTTAACGACTACTTTATTAACAAAGCAAAACAAATTGGCACTGATAAAACTCCACAGCACAAAACAGTCAATATCAGTTCTAAAAGTATATTTCTAAAGCCAGTTACCTGCCATGAAATTAAAAATATTGTAAAACAATTAAAAAATAAGCAGACAGCAGGATATGATGGCATTTCAGTCCAAGTTATAAAAAACAGTATTGATTATATTGTTGAACCATTGACGTTTATCATAAATTTAACTTTTGAAACCGGGTGCTTTCCCGATAACTTAAAAAAAACATTAATCAAACCATTACATAAAAAGGGTTCAAAAGTAGAAATGGAAAACTATAGACCGATTGCTATTTTACCTAGTTTTTCAAAAGTTTTTGAGAAAGTACTCCATAACAGAATAGTTTCATTCTTAGAACTGAACAACATTTTAAACAGTAATCAATTTGGTTTCCGTAAAGGTAAAAATACAACTTCGGCTATTTTCAAAATGCTTAAGCTAGTTTGGGATGAATTAAATAATAAAAGTACTGGGATTGCTCTCTTTCTAGATCTGTCAATGGCATTCGACAGCGTTGTACACAAAACTCTTCTCACAAAATTAGAATCTGTAGGGATTAGAGGCAAACCTTTATCACTCATTGAATCATATTTAAAAGACAGATGTCAATCGACAGCTATTAATTTTTATAACAAGAATAAAAAAACGATCGAACTAATTAAAACAGATTTCAAATATCTTCACCTAGGGGTACCACAAGGCAGTATCCTAGGGCCATTACTGTTTCTCATCTATATCAATGAGCTACCATCTGTCATAGGACACTTATGCGTGATGTATGCTGATGATGCAACAATTTTTATACCCCGAAACAACCTTACTCCAACAGCTTTTGAAACAGAAATTAATGAAACAATAAATAGGACGTCTTACTTTTTAGGTTCTGTCTTTCTAAAATTAAATTCAAATAAAACAAACTATCTACAATTCCGAACCACCAAAAAAACACCAGTAAATTTAAATATTATTCACAATAATCAAACAATTAATGAAGTTAATGAGACAAACTTCTTGGGTGTCACTCTAGACTGCCACCTTAACTGGAAGGCACATATCCATAAAATAAGTAACAAGATAAATGGTTCGTGCTATGCTTTATCTATTTTAAGTAGTATCACATCAAAGGAAGTTGCAATAAACGCTTATTATGGCTACGTTTACCCTCAGTTAAGTTACGGTATTATTTTCTGGGGGAACTCAGTTACAGCTCAATCAATTTTTTTACTGCAAAAAAGATGTTTGCGTAATATTTTCAGAATGAAAAGTACTGATAGCTTACGTGAAGTTTTTAAAAATAATAAATTCCTGACCCTCGTAAGCATATATATAATGGAGCTATGTCTGTTTGTCCAGAGCAGTAAACATTTATATTTCTGTGACAAGTCTAGTCGTGCAAATAATTTACGAACTAAATATAAGTATAACTTGTGTGTCCAGCAGTGTAATAATGCATTATTTCAAAAAGTACATTTGCAAGTGCCATCAAAGTTTTAATCATCTACCTTTGGAATTAAAAACTTTGAGTAGCCCTAAATTTAAACAAGCTCTCAAAAATTGGTTAGTATCTAATACATTTTATGATCTCCAAGAATATTTTAGTAAAGATACAAATTAATACATTCTCTCCATTTTTAATATAGTTCGTTGTGTATCTTAATGTAAGTTTAGTGATTATGTTATCTAATTGTTAACTATTTTAGTCTCTATTTTTCATTAAGTAAATGATAAATAAATATTGTACGTTCGTAATGGACAGAGCTGTTGGAACTACTTCAATTGTATCACCTATGCTATGTACACAGTTTTTTACAATAAATATTATTCTATTCTATTCTACGTTATTAGTATCGAGCAAGAAACGGTAAAAAAGTCAAGTTTGTTGTATGGAAATAAGCCCCTCTTAAATATTTATTAGTTTTAGTATTTTTTGTTAAAGCGGGAATAGAAATACATCGTCTGTGAAAATTTCAACTGTCTAGCTATCACCGTTCAGATATACAGTCTGGTGACAGACGGAAGGATGGACGGACAACGAAGTCAGGTACGGAACCCTAACAACGGTCTGCTTCGGTTACCGAAGCTTGTTGAACACTACCTTTAAATTTTAAACAGTATTTGGATTGAAATAATACTTAAAGTTACAGCTGGTCTAGTAAGCTACAGCTGACTTAGTCGGGAGAACGCCGACTGTCGATCCGAAGACCCAGGGTTCAAAACCACGCGCACCACTATCTTTTCTGAGTCATGTTCGTAATGCCGGTAATTAAACGTTGAAGGAAAATATCGTGAGGAAACCGAAATGTACCTAGAATCTAAGTTCTAAGTCATATGTCATCCACCAACCGACACTGGGCCAGCGTGGTCTCTCTCCTTGCGAGAGAAGGCCCCGACGTCCAGCAGTGGGAACATTTAATGGGTTGTTTATGCTGCTACTTATTATGCTGATATGTTTTCTCCAAAAGAACAATAATTTACTTCAATGACAGGTAATTTAATTCTGTCGTTCGACAAAATTTTTTAGAAGCTATGACTACGTCGTACAGATAAGTTTAAGCTGATTTTAGTTTTTTGTTGATATTTGAAAAACTACCTCCCTGTTTTCGATATATAAGATCACCTCTGAAGTATTTTCTACCAAACAAAAAAGGAATTATCAAAATCAACTCACAATTAGCGGAGTTATCGTGTAAAATAAAACCGAATAAAAAAACATGCAACCCGATTGAGAACATCCTCCTTGTTTGAAGGAGGATGTTCTCATCCTCCTCCTTTTTCCACACAAAAATATATTTTTGACAATAATTTTGACATTCAAGACGACGCGACGCGATCACGTGGGCACTTCTTGAATCTAGAATCTAGATATTCTGTGGATCGTCTGTGATACACAGAATACTTAGAAGTTAGTATGTACCGAACGCGCCGTGCGTGTCGTTATTATTTAAATGTTTGTGTAATTTCCGAACCACCAAACCGATAATGTTAAAATTTTGATGGGACAATATAAAAAAATGTGCTCTTTCTAACAAAAAAGAATTAATGAAATTAATCAACGCAAACATGAGTTACAACCAAATACATATTCTGACTTTCACCCCCTCCCGCAAGAAAACCGATTAGAATTTGGGGATCAAAAGTAGCCTACAGCAATCTCCTTAGTATAAACTAAAATCATGCCAAGTTTCAGCTGAATTGAATCAGTAGTTTCGGCGTGATGCGTGATCTCTATACAGAAAGACAGACATGAAAGAAAAAAAATGCAGTTTCGCCATCAGTATCGACTATGAAGTGCTCCAAAAAAAAATTTTTCAAAATATCTTCAATGTACAGAATTCGACCCGTTACAGTTTTATTATAAGTATAGATAGTTCTCTTACTGATCATACCTTTTTAAAGCAATGGATATTTTAGTAAAGTAAGGTAGTAAGTAAGTAAAGTAAATTTTCCTAAAAGATTTCCCTTTCATAGAAGCAGGTGAAACCGCTGGTCACTGCTAGTAATAATATAATCTTGTGGAACTTTGCATCTTTTTGTACAATAAATATATTGCAGTCATTTTATTTATAACAATATAAGTTACATGTAAATTTTTTACAAATAATGATAATGTAATAGAGTAAGATCCCAGGCCCGCCAGATGTCACGTATTTTCTGATGAACGAATTGTGTACCATTGAGTAGAGTTAGTACTTACTAAGAACATATGCTTACCCGCTCACTTGCTTAGATGGCCAATTTTGAGATATGGGGTCCAGAAGGTACATAAAAACATTTATATACAAGATTATGAGTTTATGGGATGACTAGCCCCTTAGATCGGTCTGTCTTATTGGCAAAGGCATTAAAATAGTTGTCTTATAAACATATGGTATACAAATGGAGAATGAGAATTTAAGTGAAATTAAGTCATTATTTTGGGATTTTTAAAGCGTTTCAATCGTCCACATTTCGGTCATCAGAAAATATGTGACATCTGGGGCCTCTGGGATCTTGGACTATAATAATTAAAAGTTACATGTCAATTCATAATAAATTATACTCTTACTTCTATTCAAAGAATTGAGTAAATTAAATAGAAAATGTCAATCAAATTACATCATAATTAAACATTAAAATACATAGTATAATTTTACTGCATAAATAATAAAAATCAGCTCTTGACTAGTTTATTTAAGAAACTTTCAGCTTTTCAATGTCATTGAACCTGTAAAATGCCTGTTCGGTAAGCCATTGCTTTAACTTGCTTGCTTGTACAAAGTTGTGTAGGGCTAGTGGCCGCCTTAGATCTAACATTAGCAGCGCCCTACTATTTTACAACTAGTCCTAGTTTATTTATTTATTTATTCATTCATTGAGCACACAAAACAGAATGTAATAAACACAAACTATAACATAAGAGTATACTGTACAGAACTGTACATTCCAAACTATGTGGGCCTAGAAACAACAATTCTTTAAATACAGTGGTTTGATAATAATAATAATATTAAATTAGAGATAATACACAAAGACAACTAGGCCAATAGATCTGAACTTAAAACTAACATGTAATATGCTTTATTCAAGTAGTTTGATTGTGTTGATACTCCCACACTTTCTTTCACACACTGGCTTATATTTGTGTTGGCAAATATTTGTGTGATGAATTCAATGTTTGCACTGTGTCTGGGTGTTCTATTTATAATAAGTATGTATTTAAAACTATATATGTATTATATCAGCAATCTGGCCGCCATAGTACAAGCTTTGCTTATTTTGGGGTCAGATGGTGTTGTGTGTGAATTGTCCACCAATATTTATTTATTTATTTTATTTATTTATTTCTTTTCTTCCTTCCCATGTCTTAATTTGTGTCTTTTAAAGTTGGATACATGTGATGCTCTATAATCACACATATCACATTGAAATGGTTTTTCTTCAGTATGTGTTAATTTGTGACTTTTCAAGTGGGATGCTCATGATGTTTTATAATCACACATATAACATTCAAATGGTTTTTCTCCAGTATGTGTGAATTTGTGTTGTTTTAAGCTGGGTGCGTGTAAGGCTCTATAGTCACACATATCACATTCAAATGGTTTTTCTCCAGTATGTGTCAATTTGTGTCGTTTCAAACGGACCGCTTGTGATGCTTTATAATCACACATATCACATTGAAATGGTTTTTCTCCAGTATCAAGTGGATTGCTTGTGATGGTTTATAATCACACATATCACATTGAAATGGTTTTTCTTCAGTATGTGTTACTTAATTTGTGACTTTTCAAGTGGGATGCTCGTGATGTTTTATGATCACACATATCACTTTCAAATGGTTTTTCTCCAGTATGTGTGAATTTGTGTTGTTTTAAGCTGGATGCGTGTAATGCTCTGTAGTCACACATATCACATTCCTATGGTTTTTCTCCAGTATGTGTGAATTTGTGTTGTTTTAAGCTGGATGCGTGTAAGGCTCTATAGTCACACATATTACATTCATATGGTTTTTGCTCCGGTATGTGTGAATTTGTGTTGTTTTAAGTTGGATGCTTTTGATGCTCTATAATCACACTCATTACATTCAAATGATTTTTTTCCAGAATGTGTGAATTTGTGTTTTTTTAAGCTGGATGCTTGTGATGCTCTATAGTCACACATATCGCATTCAAATGGTTTTTCTCCAGTATGTGTCAATTTGTGTCTTTTAAAGTTGGATGCATATGATGCTCTATAATCACACATATCACATTGAAATGGTTTTTCTTCAGTATGTGTTAATTTGTGACTTTTCAAGTGGGATGCTCGTGATGTTTTAAAATCACACATATAACATTCAAATGCTTTTTCTCCAGTATGTGTGAATTTGTGTTGTTTTAAGCTGGCTGCTTGTGATGCTTTATAATCACACATATCACATTCAAATGGTTTTTCTCCAGTATGTGTTAATTTATGATGAATCAAGTGGATTGCTTGTGATGCTTTATAATCACACATATCACATTGAAATGGTTTTTCTTCAGTATGTGTTAATTTGTGACTTTTCAAGCGGGATGCTTGTGATGCTCTATAATCACACATATCACATTCAAATGGTTTTTCTCCAGTATGTGTGAATTTGTGTTGTTTTAAGCTGGATGCGTGTAATGCTCTATAGTCACACATATCACATTCATATGGTTTTTCTCCAGTATGTATGAATTTGTGTTGTTTTAAGCTGGATGCGTATAATGCTCTATAGTCACACATATCACATTCATATGGTTTTTCTCCGGTATGTTTGAATTTGTGTTGTTTTAAGTGGGATGCTTGTGATGCTCTATAATCACACATATCACATTCAAATGGTTTTTCTCCAGTATGTGCGAATTTGTGTTGTTTTAAGCTGGATGCTTGTGATGCTCTATAATCACACATATCACATTCAAATGGTTTTTCTCCAGTATGTGAATTTGTGTTTTTTTACGCTGGATGCTTGTGATGCTCTATAATCACACATATCACATTCAAATGGTTTTTCTCCAGTATGTGCGAATTTGTGTTGTTTTAAGCTGGATGCTTGTGATGCTCTATAATCACACATATCACATTCAAATGGTTTTTCTCCAGTATGTCTGAATTTGTGTTTTTTTAAGCGGGATGCTTGTGATGCTCTATAGTCACACATATCACATTCAAATGGTTTTCTCAGTATTTGTGTTTGTGTCGTTTCAAACGGACTGCTTGTGATGCTCTATAATCACACATATCACATTCAAATGGTTTTTCTCCAGTATGTGTGAATTTGTGTTGTTTTAAGTTGGATGCTTGTGATGTGATGCTCTATAAGATTTTCAATAAAAATCTTTAAAACTCTCGATGCAGAGACACAAACACAAACTAAGCAAAAGTAAAAGGCTGCACCTATTTGCACGCACGCACGCAGTAACACTAACACAGATAAAAAACAGTACAGATAATTAAAAAAACAACACTAATGTGACAATGTGTATAACGAAAAAGTCATGAATAGGATCCTAATGAATGAAATGTCACTGTCATATGTCATTGAGCAAAACAGAGTAGATGACGGTTCTATCGAGGTTTTCCCAGTGTTGCCAACTGAACGAATTTTTCGTCATACCTAGCTAATTTGAGTACGCTGAGAAAAGGTAAATAACTTTCTAACGACTCAGGATATATGTATAACGAAAATAAAAACTACACATTTTCATCCATCAACGTTTATTGCGTTTTTCAAACCGTAAGGTAGGTAAGTACCTAATAGGAACGAATTATTTTAAATTATGATAACTACGTCGATTAAAGAATTCTTTTGTAGTCCAGGCACAAACATTTCTTTAATTTGATAACGGGACACTCGCGTATGTACGTACGTATGCACCCGCCCACCTTGGGCCAAACGGGCAACCATCGCGCGCGTGCACTCTCCTTGAAAAAGACCGCCGGATTCGGCCGAAACTCGAGTCGGATCGACCGATCATATTGTATACGTGAGTGTCCCGTTATCCAATAAAATATTTGTAACAACCACGTTAATTTTCATACTAACATTTCTTTATTTATGAGTGGGACTTACCTCTACTGACTACTGCTAAGCAGTGGAGCCTGATCACGCGATTTTAACACCCATGTTAAAGGTCACGTCCGTAAGACGCGGCTCGACAATTTCAACTTGCAGATGGCTATCAAGGACAGAAATGCGGCTGTGATGGAGGCTCTGGGCCGGTAGGAGGCGGCTTAGGCAAAAGGCGATGTCGAGTCAATTACTATCGGAATTCAAACCGGTAGCGATCGGCTCAACAAACGAAATCCAACTAAAATGTTCACAACACCCCCTGTTTTCCCCTTCTTCTCCTAATTCACATTCCCTTTGTTTTCCTGGGATAAAATGTAGCATATGTGTTCTTCCAAACTATAATCGGTGTTTCAAATATTATGACTATTAAAAAAATGGACAGTCATAGGAACTCCCGATAGAACTGAAAACTCAGAATTTGATAGCTTACTTTGGAAACTACTCGGGTGAAACTGGAGGACGTGGCCATAAGCATGGCCATCTAGAAATTCTGACGCATTTCCAGATGGCCAATAGCCATAAACCCGCGATTGCCCGAAGATTTCAAATCAAACTCGAACGTGACGCTAGATTCCATCCACATCCCACGAAAATTCTGGCTGTGGCGTGCCAAAACCAGTTTTCATTACAAAAATGCCAACATTAGAGCCATTGAAAGCGTTCATACATGCTAGAATAAAATACAGCAAGGATAATATATATATATGTCGGCAGAAGTGGTACTAAGAGAGTCAGGATGGATGGTACTGGTGTTGGTCCTCTTCAGTAAACATTGTGGGCTTCGATGTGGTTCACGAACAAGAACAAATGCGTAGGAGCTTTACAAGTTAACACAAAGTAGGTACTACTCGATTAGACACGTGGTACAATTTTTCTTATTAGAAAGTTCTTATCAACGAGACGTGAGACAGTTCCCGAACTACGTGGTCACACGACGGCTATCGGAGGAGGAATGTGCTCCCTTCCGAAATGTCTTCAAGCAGCCTCGCACGACGTAATAATCCGGACTCTGCCGAAGCGATGACAGCACACCGCTTGCGCCTCGTATTGAAATCCAATACTGTTCGAATGACCTCTTGACACGGCCATCCTGCTGGACACACGTCTCTGTGTGTTCATCTGGAACAATATTCCAAGCACAGTATCACATAGCTCGGTCACTCCTGACCTTTCGTCAAATCAATTGACAGAAAACCAGTAACTCAACAAAACTCTATCTATAACTGACTTTACAAAAAGAGGAGGAGGCTCTCAATACATTTTTTTATGACGCTTCGATAACGAATCAAAATCTACAAACAAAAGAATTAGGAAAATCAAACACACGACTGACTTGATAACCAAAATATGTACTCTCACTAGAGTCACATAGATCACAGCTGAATCAAAACATGTGCTTGAGCTCTACATAATCTCTGGTCCATCATGCGCATCCCCTCCAGGATCGCCGAGTCACCACCGGACTCACAATGGTTTCCCTTGAAACCCATCCAAACCTCCGCCAGAGTTGACTGCCCACCGCGTACTCACGGACTACTAAATAGTAGACGCCGATTTCTACTGAGCTACGGCTACACGACAACCTCTGGTACGGTCCGACCATTATGCAAACTCAACGCACTATTCTCATCTCTAACCATCGATAGACCATCGTTACTTTCCTTTACTACAATCTCGTCAGTTATACTTTGATTCTCCGTCATCTTTTTCAACTTATCGTGTGCATACTTTTAGGCACGATTACAAATATTAAGCGTCTTTAATCTATAGCGGTCTCCACAAAGAACCTCTACAACTCTATGACTACAAAGGGACTTTCATAATTCTGATCAAATTTTATTTGATTACGTTTCTCATTCATAATCAAAACAAAGTCACCAACAGGGAATTGATTTACGTGCGCCTGTGTTTGAACAAACTTACGCGTTTCATAAGTGGCGGCATGCTCTATGTATTAGGCATCATCTCACACTACATTTATGTCAACCTCGAGCTCTACGCTCTACGTTGTGAGCGGAAAAATGAAACGGGCTGTATCACCTTATCAATAAACAGTTCTTTTGTCACACATTGATTGTACAGTTAAAAATAACAAGTTGACGTTGACTAAGGAGTCTTGATATGAACGATCTTTTGTTTCTACCGTAGTTAACATTAACTTTAACAATAACACTGTTATGCTCAAAATGTCATCAAATTTCTAAGATTTTAGCCGAAATGAATGACTGATTCATGTCGTTGTTCACGACTGACAATCTGATCGCTCCAGGTAATATTGGTAAGCACTAAGTACGACTGTTACGTTGCATCTTACGATAGAGACCTTTGCGAATATCGTAAGTTCTGTTGTTCAGTCATCATTTAATTTTCCACTAGTTAGATCAGTAATGAGCTTAGACATTTCAAAGTCGCGCTACTTTTCAGCAAGTAACCAATTACAAATTAGTTCAGCTAAGTTGACTATTTTCTTAAATTCTGCTTTGAACTCAGATCCGACACACGGGGGATGATTTCGCGACAAGAAATCTACGCGTGCCATGTCTTTTATCATTATTGTTTAAAGACACTAGCTACCACCTGTGGACTCGCGGTATCAAATCAATCTTTTACATGAAGGTTTCAATTAATTGCAATCAGTTAAATTTAAATCTGCTTGACGAATATTACATTCACATGTCGTCACGCGAATTCACGTCATCCCGCTCATAAAATAGTCCAAATAATGGGTTAACTGAGATATAATCAAAGATTTTTGTTCTTTGGAAACGAAGGTGTCAATTAATTTTAAATTATTTTAGTTAGGTATCGTAACCAGATGGTCCGTTACCGTGTGCCAACCGGGACTAGATGTAAATTGCAATTATTGTCTAATGTCTACATTGTCTGTCATGGAACAAAATGTGTCACGGTAATGCTAATACTAAATCCATGAGATAATCTTTACACAGCCACATTATTATCATATCACTTCGCAAATTGGCATCAAGCAAAACATGCAACCAAATTTCAATTAAATTATTATCCTTCTCAACAAAACTTAAAATCTGCATTTTACTGTATAGGAACACTTGGCTGACTAACCCCTGTAAGGTTGTCATATTTTGCTCGCATTTACGACAACATTTTATTCGACACACTCTCTTTAATAAGAGAATATTCAGCACCAGACTCAAATTGAAAACGACTGACCTGATTAAAAACGTTCCTGTTGGGGATCGACAATGCACATGACAACCCATCGCTCGCTATGTTGTACGCGCGATGTCTCGATGCTGCTGCGTCCTACTGGGCAGCGAGTGAAGATGTGTCCTTGGTTTTCACCTTTGTAGCAAACGATCGAGCTTGTGGTTGCAACTTGCTGATAAGGGTCATGTCTCGAAGGTTGAACGCGCTGTCTGTTAGTCGCTTTTCCTTTCGCCTGCTACTTGCGTATACAATCAGCTAGCTTGTGTCCAATTTTCGCACAGTGAAAACATTTAATTGTTGACAACCGAGATGTCTTCACACACTTGACTTTTCTGGTCCGGTACTTGACTCAAGGTTCAAGTAGGTAACAGCTTGTAGTTCTTGTTGCAGTCATTGGCGATTATTTATTTCAGGTGAATAACTATTCTCTGTAATCTCGAGTCGAACTGTGAAATATGTGCGACCCTTGATGTCACTATAATTTTCTCTGCGGTTAGATCCTTCCAGCGCAGCGGTTTGATAACAGCAACATAACAAGACTGCCGCAAGTCGCTAAAGATGCGCTCTCTTATGATTTGTCGTTGTTTAATTTCAATAGGGCACCGGCGGGCGTTTCCGTGTTTACGAATCTTGCTGTAAACAGCTCTTTAAAATAATGACCACGTCACACCTGGATATGAAACTGACGATAGCCACGCTGATACTGCTCCCATAAGCACCTCACTGAGTATCACGATCGGTTATCATCATCAGCAACAAAGATCTGATATTGCACACCACGTCCGTGCATCCGCGTCGCTCTTCTCGGGGTCTTATTCGAGTGTTTTGAAATTTGCCTTCCAAACAGTAACCGCTGTTTGTCTCCGCTCCCGTCATTATCTCTTCGTAGTACGCTTTTCTTTGTCTTGCTCGTATCCCACTTCTGATGTCGGCGGAAGAGGTATTAAGAGAGTCAGGATGGATGGTACTGGTGTTGGTCCTCTTCAGTAAACATTGTGGGCTTCGATGTGGTTCACGAACAAGAACAAATGCGTAGGAGCTTTACAAGTTAACACAAAGTAGGTACTACTCGATTAGACACGTGGTACAATTTTTCTTATTAGAAAGTTCTTATCAACGAGACGTGAGACAGTTCCCGAACTACGTGGTCACACGACGGCTATCGGAGGAGGAATGTGCTCCCGTCCGAAATGTCTTCAAGCAGCCTCGCACGACGTAATAATCCGGACTCTGCCGAAGCGATGACAGCACACCGCTTGCGCCTCGTATTGAAATCCAATACTGTTCGAATGACCTCTTGACATATATGTATTTATTTATTTATAGTGATGATGCTGATAGTGAAAGCATCATCACAAGCAGTCAGTACGACTGACTGCTTGATCTTATTGTTTCACAAACTGGCAACTTTTTTTCGAGAGAGAATATTATCGAAAGTTTAATTTGAAATGCAGAAAAACATATGATTTTAAAATTTCAGACGCTGATGCACTCTATTCACTCATATATTCATCGGTCACCAATTTCATTTTATAAAAAAAATTAATATTATCTTATTCTCACTTTTAGGGGTGGGTTATTCGGAGATTAGTTTTTTGTTTCGCTTTTCCATTTTATTTTTACTTCTTTATTATTTTCTTTTTGTTTTTATTTATTGAAGGCCTTATCTTACCTGCAAACAGCAATAAAGATTTTTGTATTTGTATTTGACAAACTATAAAGAATAGCGGTATTAGTACTAAAATCCGTTATTATACATACCTAAAAGTTATACCTATAGTGCAAACAAACATACAGGTAACACTCGGTAAAAAAATATTTGCAGATGCTACAAATTCACAAATTTGAATATAGAAATCTTGAATTGTAGACTATATTATACGTACTAGTATATTTTATTATTATTTGTATATCTCAGGTTCACTAGTTGAGATATACAAAATATAAATTTTGGAAGTATGACAACTAATAAAGAAATTGAAATTCATAAATATGTAGTATGTAGTGTATTAAAATTCATAATACGCACACTTACGCGCACATTTGCGGGACCAAATTTTTGCGATATTTCGATATACGTTTGACTTAATGCATCAATTTTATTGTATATTAACAATAATTTACAAATAGTGGGCAAGTGCTCAAATATTCAACGATATTCCTGAAAGTCAATACAACTAATATTCTATTCTATCAACTTTTTGTACCTTTCCAGTAAAAAAATGAAAAGGTAATTTCTTAAACAACAAGAACATTGTACTAGTCAAGTCCTTTCATTTCATACCCATATTAAGGGAGTTGTGAAAAAATAAACGTATTTCGCTATTTTGTGGAAGCGGCCATCTTGGATTTGAAATTTGTTATAGTGCAATGTATTCTACTAGTCAAGCCCTTTCGTTTGATACCCATATTGAGGTAGTAGTGAAAAAATAATATAATTCGCCATTTTGTGGAGGCGGCCATCTTGGATTTGTTTTTTTTTATAGTTTATAGTATTTTACTAGTCAAGCTCTTTATGAAATATTTTATCCGCCATTTTGTGGCGGCGGCCACAATTAACTTTCACGGATATTAACTTTCAAATTAAAAAAACCGCATCGAAATCGGCCCATCCGGTTGAGCTCTACGGTGCCACAGACAGACCACACACAGACAGACAGATAGACAGACAGACAGACAGGCATTGACGTCAAACTTATAACTTTTGGTCGGGGGTTAAAAAGGTTACATTTTTTTATATTTCAGCAAGTTTTTGACAAGGCCCGACTGGCAGCACTGGTCTTGTTTCTTGTTTTTGTTTGCTTACATTTACAATTTTCAAATACACTTAAGATCTGTTTTAGTGTTGGGGGACCGAGTCACCTTCGTCCGTGGGGAAGCACCTATATATTGAAACCCCGCACGTGGTCCCTGGGTGGTGCTAATCAGGTGACAAACTACCGGTGGTAGGCCTCGGCCGTGGTTGGTTACCACCCACTAGATTAAGTCACGACGCCAAGCGGCCTAGCCGTGTTCCGTTGTGTAGTCTAGTGACACCAATAGGGGAAAACGGGTCAGAACAGTTGCTGCATAACTACAAGACCGGTCTGTCACACACTAATACTGTACATCGGGAAGCTAGTCATGGAGGGTAGCGGGATCCGAGGCACGGTTGCCGCGACCGACCGCAGATAGTTGGGGCCCAAGTAGTGAGCTAGCCACTCATGAAAGGCTGCCCGCCATCTAGCGAAAAAATCCCGGATGCGCTATCCTGCCGGTTGGCGACCGGATGACAAGGCCAGATAGACATCCCTGGGGGCTCGGGCGTCCCCGCAGTCTCCAGGCTAGCTCCCCACTGGTGTATTTGTGTTGTGTGTTGTGACCAATGGTCAGTAGTGTGTGGCCTCGTTCTACTGTCGTTTTCCCACCGATCCTCTCTTAACAAATCAAACATGAAAAACACAAACAAAAGAAACAAAGTTAAAGAGCGGCTGCACGCCTTGTCGATTAAAGTGCACCTCACGAATATCCGAGGTCTGCACTCAAATCTCACAGCAGTCCACCATCACCTCGAGACTGAGCAGCCGTCGCTCTTGTTTCTTACGGAGACGCAGATAGGTTGTCCGTCGGATGTGGCGTACCTAACGTATCCAGGTTACTCCTGGAGCACAAATTTCGGCCCCGTGCTGGAGTGTGCCTGTACGCCCGTGACGACATTTGCTGTCGGCGTCTCCGTAACTTAGAGGACACAAGATTCTCCGTCCTTTGAGTATTGGTAGACACAGGCATAGACAAAATTCTCTACGCCTGTGTATATCGGTCGCACAGCGGTGACCAGGAGACAACTAGGCTTATGGATTATTTAAGTGAGGCGGCGGACGCGGCTCAACAGAAGTACCCTTCAGCCCAATTAGTGTTACTGGGGGATTTTAACGGCCATCATAAGGAATGGCTGTACCCATACCGGGACACTGACCACGCTGGGCAGGAAACGAGAAAGCTAGCTTTATCGTTAGACCTAACCCAGCTGGTCCAAGAGGCCACAAGAGTACCCGACGTTGAGTCGCATACACCTTATTGCTTAGACCTCCTGCTGACAACAGATCCAGACTGTTATTCCGTGGTGGTATCTTCGCCGTTAGGCAGCTCCGACCACTGTCTGGTGAAGTCAGTATCTGTCTACCATCCGCCAGATCTCAGCCCTAGAGGCAACCGGCGGATGTGGCGATACAAGTCAGCAGATTGGGACGAGATGCGCTTTTTCTTTGCATCTTACCCATGGCAGCCATTGTGCTTCACTTCTGGTAATCCCTCAGTCTGCGCGGATGCTGTGACTAATGTAATACGAACGGCTATGGAATATTTCATTCCATACTCTGACGTCACATTATCCAGCAAAGCTCGCCCTTGGTTTGGTCCTCAATGTAAAAGTGCTGAAGCATTTAAACATGAGACCTACCTTGCTTGGGTTGATGCTCGACAGCGAAGGGCAAAGGATATACACCAGAAGAAAAAGCGTTCAACAAGGCTGCTAAGGCATGCAAAAGGTTCTTCAGAGGGCTCGTTTTGACCATATTAGTCGAATAGGGAACAAACTAGCTTCGTACCCTGCGGGCAGCAAAGCGTTTTGGTCCCTAGCTAAATCGGTCGAATCGAACTTCTGCCGCCCCTCACTGCCTCCAATGCTGAAACCTGATGGGACACTGGCTCACACCGCAATGGAGAAGGCAAACTTGTTTGCATCTCAGTTTGCGGAATCTTCGCGTCTAGATGCTGGTAGCGCGACACCTCCTACTTCACCTGGCTGTCCGACTTCTATGTCAGAAATACATATTCGCCAAATGGAGGTTCGCAAAGTGCTACGCAATCTGGACGTGAATAAGGCTAGTGGCCCAGATGGTATTCCTGCAGTAGTGTTGAAGGCTTGTGCGCCTGAGTTGTCTCCAATACTGACGCGCCTGTAAAGACTCTCTCTCGAAACTGGGCAAGTACCGAAGTCTTGGAAGCTTGCCAACGTGCAACCAGTACCCAAGAAAGGTAGTCGTGCTGACCCTGCCAACTACAGGCCAATCTCGGTCACGTCCATACTCTGCAAGACTATGGAACGTGTCTTAAACCACAGGCTCCTGGCGTACCTAGAATCGAACGATCTCCTCAGTGACCGGCAATACGGGTTTCGCCGAAACCGGTCCACCGGGGATATTCTAGCGTACGTCACTCACATCTGGAGTGAAGCTATCGAGAAACACGGGGAAGCACTTGCAGTCTCCCTGGATATCTCGAAGGCTTTCGACAGGGTTTGGCACGATGGCCTTTTAAGCAAGCTTTCAGCTTATGGTTTGTCTCCAGGTTTTATAACGTGGATATCAGACTTTTTGAGGGATCGATCCATACGAGTGGTCATTGATGGCTGCTCGTCGGATCAAATGGCTATTAATGCCGGAGTCCTCAAGGGTCGGTGCTCTCTGCGACACTCTTTCTGCTACATATCAACGATCTGTTGAAGCCCGGTATCTTTGGGTACGCAGATGATAGCACCGTTGTAGAGAGCTACATATCGAGCGCGAGAGCCAATAGGCAACAAACTCAGGTACTGAGAGAGAGTTTGATCGAGCGTTTAAACTTGACCCTTGAGGCAGTCTCTAAATAGGGCGATGCCAATTTGGTCAGGTTTAACGAGGGAAAGACGCAGGCGTGTCTGTTCTCCGCAAAAAGGAGTCCTTTCCAACAGACTCCTATTTTTCGCGGTGTATCTGTGCCGGTATCCGACCATCTCGAGCTGTTGGGTGTTACTTTGTCATCGACTCTCAACTTTGGCTCGTATATCGAATCTAAGGCTAAATTAGCTGCCAAAAAACTAGGTGTCCTCTCAAAGGTGCGAAGGTACTTCAAGTCTGAACAGTTGCTCACGTTGTACCAAGCACAGATTCGCTCCTGTATGGAGTACTGTTCGCACCTTTGGGATGGATCGGCTAAGTATCAGCTGGAAGCTCTGGAATCGATCGAGAGACGTGCCAAAAGGCTCATAGGCAATGACATTCTCGTGCGAAAGAGACTGCAAAGTCTCGAACATCGCCGGAAAATTGCTAGCTTATCGGTTTTTTATCGGATACACTTCGGAGAGTGTGCGACTGATTTGTACGATCTAATACCACCTTGCCCTTTTTTCTATCGGAATGCTCGTAGCTCGAAAAAGCGACATCGTTTCATGGTTGATGTTCCAAAGACTCGAACAAAGAGATTTGACTCTACTTTTGTGATAAGAACGTCTAGGCTGTGGAATACGTTGCCTGAGAGGGTTTTTCCCGATAGTTACAATCTTTGTGTCTTCAAATCGAGAGTGAATCGGTTTCTTCTAGGTAAACACGCTTCATCGTAGACCGCATCATCGTTTAACATCAGGCGAGATGGCGGTCAAGTGTAAACCTATAAAAGTTAAAAAAAAAAAAAAAAAAAAAAAAATTGTGGTAAACTTTGTAATAAATGGACACATGTCATATTATTCGACAAGAGAACGAGCTCGGTGGCAAGAAGTATGATAATCCTGCCTCGGAAAGGTTTAAGAATAGTAATGCGAAAACTAACCTCTCCTAGCCGTGTAATCAATACAGTAAAACAGAACCTCTTATATCATTTGAAACGGACATTCCCTTTGCAATGCAAGCAAAGTAAGATTTGGAATGTATTATATCATATTGCAAAGACGACTGATGGATATACAAAGTGACCAAACCACGAAGACGATAATCCAGACCGTAACAATACAATACATGAAAAGTACAATACATGAAAGTAAGAATCAACTACAGAAGAATGTGCCACTAACTACACACAAGACGTTGGCGAAGTTGCGGCAAAGCTGGTTACAGAAGCCAAAGATAAAAGTTGAAGTTACCCCCAACAGTGTCTGTATGGTTAATATACAACTGCTATCAAAAGTTTTGTAATTGAAAGTGATACAGAGTTCATTGAATCTAGACTAATGTTATAAAATTGAAGAAAATTTATTTGAAAACACTTATCTCAGGAATCACTAGATCAATTACAACTTTGGAAATGTATGTGGTCTCCGACCATCGATATAAACCAATCGATGTGCCCTGAGTACTAATAAACTGTGTAATAAACTGAGTGGTAATAAACTGTGTCTCTTTGTGTAGCGTAAGTGGCTTACACACAACCAATCTACTTGATCCCTTGAATCGCTAGCGGTGAGATATACTGTGATTCTACTTAGATTGGTTGTTGACAACAACGAATAGTGTTGAGTATAAACTATTTTCGTACAAAAAATTAAACCGACTTCAAAACCACAAATAGGCACTCAAAAGCGAAAAATAAACTAAAATCATTATTATAAGCGCTACTCACTCATCTATTTGAAGTCGGTGCCAGCCAAATCTAACAGGTATAGGATAGATACTACTTACCTGTGCCAACTTACCATGTGCCTACATAGCATCAATCTACTAACTTTTTGACCTCACTGGCACCGACTTCAAATAGATGAGTGAGTAGCGCTTATAATAATGATTTTAGTTTATTTTTCGCTTTTGAGTGCCTATTTGTGGTTTTGAAGTCGGTTTAATTTTTTGTACGAAAATAGTTTATTTTACCCTTTTTAGTGTACAAGAACAGAATTAAAAATTTTGATTAAACCCTGACTACTTCGGATTTGTTATCTGTACAACATTCTACTAGTCAAGCCCTTTCATTTGATACCCATATAAAGGGAGTTGTGAAAAAAGAAATGTATTTCGGCATTTTGTGGAAGCGGCCATCTTGGATTTGAATTTTTTCATAGTGCAAAGTATTCTAATAGTCAAGCCCTTTCGTTTGATACCCAAATTGAGTTAGTAATGAAAAATATAATATAATTCGCCATTTTGTCGTGGCGGCCATTTTGGATTTGAAATTTGTTATAGCATTCTACTAGTCAAGCCCTTTCATTTGATACCAAAATTGAGGTAGGTTGTGAAGAAATATTTTGTCCGCCATTTTGTGGAGGCGGCCATCTTGAATCGACATTAACCAGACATAGCTAAGAACATTTGCTATGCATTAACCTTGAAATAAAAAAAACCGCATCGAAATCGGCCCATTTGTTTGAGCTCTACTACGGTGCCACAGCAGACAGACAGACACACAGACAGACGTTGACGTCACTTATAACACCCCTTTTTTTGGTCGGGTGTTAGAAATAAGTTTTTATTAAAGCATATACACAATTTTGTATTGACAGGGTCGAGATTCATAACTTTTGTGAAATCTAACTGCGTCATCCAGATAATTGTACGCAAATTTTCAGTTTTTGGTTCATATTTCAAAAACTACTTGACCGATTTCAAAACGATTTATATGGGACCATTCGGGAAGCATACCCATCCGAACGCAAAAAGAAAATTTTAAATCGGTGTAGAGGTTCTCGAGAAATCAGGTAACATACATAAAAAAAAAAAAAAAAAAAAAAAACATAGGGGTCGAATTGATAACCTCCTCCTTTTTTTGGAAGTCGGTTAAAAAATAGGGTACACCGCTTCCTGCAACCGACTAGAATGGAAAGAGTGAGCTCACTCTTCCCAATGATGACATAAATCCATGCACCTGAAATTTTAAAGGGCATATCTAGTGGTTTTTATAGACGTCTCCGAGTGCTATAGGATATATTTTATATGTACCATGGGTGAAGCAGGGCAGACCTAAGTTTTGTAATAATTTAAGAATGAATATGAAGTAAAGCAAACTGGCGGAATGTGATAAGTCATTGTCTACCTATACATCACAATCAAGATGTAAATTTAATTAAATAAATTATGTCCTTAGAGAGAGACGATTTTCTTAGCATTCCATGGATTCACCGTGCGGGTGCCGGGTCCATCATGTGGCAGAGAGAGAGAAAAACTCGAGTAGTTCCCGAGACTTGTGACTCGGGCGTAGGTTTAAGGGGCCCCTTTCTGACGTACATCAACACTCACCTTCACCACTCGTTTTTCTCTCCCTGCCCAACCAAATCTGATATGAGCCTACTAGTGCAGCTTTAGATACACGTTCTAATATAGAACTTACTGCACTTCTGGATAAGCCAAGGTCTTTCAGTAGGTTATAGAGAGATTTTGCTGGTATACCTCTCGCTCCCACTTCTACAGCGTATAAACTAACTACATAGCCGTTTTTTGTTAATTCGGTTCTGATGAATGCGTCCTTTGAAGCTGGACAACTGCCTCAAGATTGGAAGCATTCTGTGGTCACTCCCATTTTTAAGAAGGGAGACAAAATGCATCCAGAGAATTATAGACCTATAAGCCTTACTAGTATTGTGGTTAAAATAATGGAAAAAATTATAAATGGGCAACTGACACGGTTCCTCAATAGGCATTGTATTATATCTACCAAACAGCACGGTTTTGTTGAGAAAAGATCCACTATCACCAACTTGTTAGAGTGTGTCCACACTTGGAGTAAAGAAGTGGACGAACGAAATCCAGTGGATGTTATTTACTTAGATTTTCAGCGTGCTTTTGATAGAGTCCCTCATCAGCGTCTCCTGATGAAATTAGACCATTATGGTATACGTGGCAGGCTGCTGAAGTGGATAGAGCATTCATTACTTGACTGGAAGAACTTTTCAAGTTCGAGTCGGAGATTCCCTATCACAACACAGGAATGTGTCCAGCGGCGTGCCACAAGGATCGGTGACTGCTCCTCAACTTTTTGGGATCTACATAACTGATTTAATGGAAACAATTGAAAGTCAATCAGCATTCTTCGCTGATGATGGAAAATTTTTTGCAAACCCATTGGTTGGTTCTGGGCAGCTCCAAAGAGATCTAGATCAAGTGCAAGACTGGACCTTGGACTGGATTGTCAATGTAAATGTTGCAAAATGTGGGGTCTTACATCTAGGCAAGAATAACCCCCTAATAACCTATTATCTCAATGGTGTTGCTTTATCTTCAGTGAATCAGCAAAAAAGACCTCGGTGTTATAATTACATCAAATTTAAAATGGGAAGAACACATTTCTGCAATTGTAAAAAAAGCAAACTCTTTTCTTTATGTCATTCGTGGATCTTTTCAATCTATAACTGTAGAAATGTTTCTTAAAATATATAAAACTTATGTGAGGCCACTACTAGAATATGCTTATCAAATTTGGAGCCCCTACTTCAAAAAAGACATTGATTTACTTGAAAGTGTGCAAAGAAAAGCGACGAAATTGCCATATGCCCTTCGACGCAAGTCTTACACAGACAGGTTAAAAGCCCTACGCCTCACTACACTAGAAGAGAGAAGGTTGCGGGGAGACTTGATCGAAACATTTAAAATACTGAATGGATTTTATAATCTCCTTCACATAAGGAACCTGTACAGATTAAAGGAGCATAAGAGAGACAGTCGGCGTCATAAGTCCCAGTTGTCCCACGCGCCATCACTGACGAACACTGCACATCACATCCTCAGCAACAGAGTGGTTTACAACTGGAACAGGTTGCCTGAGGATGTCATTTCGGCAAGGTCATTAAACTCTTTTAAGAACAAACTTGACAAATGGATAGTAAAAGACAAAATCATTTTAAGGGCGAGTGGGCCGTAATTTTTAATTTTTAAAACAACTTTAAGACCTTTAAAATAGTGTATTAAACTCTGAAAAAAATATATGTAATAGTTAAGGATCTAATCTAGTGCAATTCGCAGTCAGTAATACGATTTAATGAATTTTACTTGATAGAAAAAAATCCCAAAGTTTCCCCTTTTCAAAAAGTTTTTTCAAGTTTATGACTAAACTAATTAATTTTTTTACAAAATTTTTGTACTCAACGAAAGCCACTAAAAAGTTATAGATGCATTCGCAGAGTTTGACTTGATAAAAAGTATCAGTTATTCACTATGTTTTAATATCTACCATATATATAGCGCGCCGTTCGGCAGGCCTGATCAGTCGCGTTTCGGCGCTCACGGACGACGGGCCTGTGCTTGATTTTGCAATTTTGACAACCGATAAATTTTAAATATTACGATCATAGTGCCACAGTATAACAATATCAGTAGATATTACTAGTGAAGGACGCTATGATCTTGATTTTTGATACCGTTTTCATTGGAATTGAAAATAGACGCTGATACTAATTAGTACGCTGTTTACTTTATGTTGTAGACCAAAAGGGGAGTCTCAAAAAACTGACGTCAATAACACATCAGTAGAAAATAGATAAGTATCGGTAAAATATTCGTCCGTTAAATCAGAGATCGGGATAAAGAAATAATGAGAGGGGAGAAATCCCCTGCGTAAATCCCCTAATATAAATGCAAGTTAGGTATCATAAATGATAACTTGCATTTATATATGCCATTTAGGTAAATTCTTTGGTAGTAAGGTACTTAGTACTTGGAAGAAAAGTCCTCACATACAGATTTTACCACTTTGGAAGAGTTTCGCGCAAACTATTCAGTTTAGAAAAAAAATGTTAGGAACTTCAATACAATTTTGAACACCTTTCCATATACGTATGGTTTTGTTAGAATTTTTATTTTTTTATTTCTTTTCCAAGTTTGTGACACCACCAAAATTTATTGTTTTTTCTTTTTTTTGTATGTAAATGCTAATATTGTTCATAGAAATTTTGACACTCGACCAAATTTGATAAGAAGCCTTTTAGGCAGTAAAATTACTCGTAGAATTTAACTCTGCGATTCCGATTCGTATTTTTTATATAAGGTTTAGAATCATTTCCTGAGCATAAAATCACAAAAGAATAACAAATCCAGGAGCTTCAAGCGCCAGTAAGAAAAACGTTTTTTGGCCGATATTCTGCAAAAGTTATAAAGCCTATTATTATTGTAGAAAATAAAATTTCCCATCTTTTGTTGCCAGTAAACTTTTTTTTCGAACTTACCGATTACGATTTATTATGTCAAATTTAATGATAACAATGTAAAAATAATAAGATGTGAATTCTGTTCCCAGTAGCATAAACATGCCCCTTTTTACTGGAATGGAAGAAGGGTTATGTTGTTCGCGCGTATCTTTTATGTTTGTAAATCTTTTATTTCCACATATCTTCCAAACGGCTGGATGGATTTTGGTAACTAAGATATTCTAAGACTAGTCTGACTCGCCAAAGTGTCCTTAGATAGTAGGTAATATTTTTTTACGTGTAGATTTTTTTGTAGTCGGGGTTTTAAATTAAAGTCATTCTATCATTTTGCTCGTTGCTCGAATAAACAGCACCGTTCATCATCATGATTGAAGAGTTGAACGAAGTGTTTGGTCTCCACTTTTGTAATAAGAACAACTAAGCTGTGAAACGCATTGCCAGAGTGGGTTTTTGTCGAAGGTTCGAAACTTGGGGTTACGAGGTACACTGTGCTTGTTTCTATTAGAGAAACAAGTTCCATCGTAGACGACATCATTTTCATCCACTATTATCGGCATCATCGCAATCGTATCATTAAATGGGTTATAAATCGTAAACGGCAAGTTTTACAAAAAAAGTTTACTAGCAACAAAAGATGCAAAATTTTATTGTCAAAATATTATATAGTTTCCAAAATATCGGCTAAAACAGGTTTTTTCAATTGGCGTTTGAAGCTCTACCTGGATCTGTGAGCATCTTGTAATTTTATGCTCAGTAAGTGATCTTTACCTCAGAGAAAAAAATTGGATTGTAATTTAGTGCAAAGTTGACCAAAAAACCTTCTATTTTTACTGGCTTTTCATTACGTTTCAGCACATTTTTTTTAATTTTTGACGATCTTGTGAATTATTAGGAAACATTTTAAAAAGATGCATGAAATTGGAAAAGCCGTTCTCAACTTATAGTGTGACCAAAAAGAAAAGGTTGAGTTTTGTATATCTACGAGTATAGATAAATTTAATATTTCTTCGTTTATATATAAAAAAAATCTTATCACTTCACAATTCACAAAATTGTTATCACTAGTATAAACAAATCTTGAACAAAAAATGAGTTTAAATTACATAGTCCAATATTTTAATGTTATTTCTGCACTGTGGCACCGATTCCGCGGCCGGTGATGGTCGCGAGAACAAAACAACGTTAAATGCCTAATTTGACAGAACTACCTGGCCTTAACAGACAATTACCTATAATTTGTTATTTCAACACTGAGATATAGGCACATCAGCAAAAGCTGCTCGCCTATTATTCAATAAATAAATAAATAATTTGTCTGTTGTTTGTCGTCAATCCCTTTTGGGCTCTAGCTACTGAAAGGCTCATGGCTTCACGTATGATTTCAAGTACTCTGTCATGACGCCGTGAATAATGACCCCCATCAAGGAGCACCTTGCATTCCACCAATATGTGCCTTGCTGTACATATCGCCTCTCCACAAGTATACCAACATTTTTCAGAGGCTTTTCCCCACCTTACCAAGTTACTCTGGTCAGGGAGGGTCATTTGGAATGCATTTAGATAAAATTTTAATAAGGCAGGGGACCAGTCATTGATCAAGGTGCGCCATTTTAGAGCTAATGGGATACAAAACTCACCTATGGTTAACCACTCACTTTGCATTTCTAAATTCATAGCGTGCACTTTGTAACCGTCATTTTCGTCTTGTTGTAGAAAGGTTTTACCATGTCTCGGTCTTCCTTTTTTTTTCTCGCACCCAACCCAGCAGTATTTACTTGTGCAACTGCCATAAATTGTTTATGGAATTGAAGTCTAGATTCCAGGTCTGAAGCAGTTTTGTCTTTTGGGAGAGATGTAATTAATTCGTCTTGCGACTTTCCCAAAACATGCGTTTTTGTAACTCTTAGGTGTTTGTAAAGTTCAGACGGTTTCTTTAGTTTCAGCCCAAAACTATTGTGATCCCTAAATAGAGTAGAGGGATCAGCCGGATGTGCCAATCCGAACCATGACTTCAATATCTTTATGACATTGGCATCTAGCTTTGCCAGGAGAGTTTTACCGATGTCATATACTAGGAAAGGCCAAGTGAGACGTGATGTGAGGTAGTTGTCATATATCCATGCTAAATAAATACTAAATGAAGCCGTAAATTGTGTTTTTATTTTGTACCACATTCTCTGATGTTATGACATACGTTTAAACAAAAATAAATTGTAATGTAATTTACCTACTTGATCTTTTAAAATCTCATGTTTGGTCTTAAGACTCTTTAATTAAATCCAGTATACAGAATGCTAATACTATATTAAATCTTTGTATGGATTAAATAGATCATAGTTCACTTGATAAAATCTTAATTCCACTGTAGTCTTGGGAGGCTCGCTTCCTGGTGAAATTGTGGATTGATATTATAATATGGATACATAGACAAGAAAGGAGAAGACAATTATGTTTGATGATCTTCATCCCAATTAAACCTCTCAACCATAAACTTGAATATGTACACTACATATTTATGTTTTGTTTAAAATAGTGTTAATTAACTTTTATATCATAGGTAGGTACTCTCTCTCTAAACTAGTACAAATTTGTATTTTATTAACATCCTGATTTCTTGAGGATTGATTGTTGTCATAGAGAGGTAGCTGTAAAATTCGTTTAATTTACAGCAAACTAATTAATTATTGACTGACAATGACAGTTTTCTAAAGGTAGTGTGCAATGTACACACAAATTAAACACCTTAATGTACATTTTGATTTACAATGAGTGACAAAACGAAGTTATGTAAATATAGTAGGTGATAGTAGGTACTTATCAATTCGTATTAAGTATTTTATATTTGCACTGTTCATATGATTAGACTTTTTAGGTAAGATCTCAATTCAATTAAAAATGAAATACAATTATTTACTATTACCAACTTAATTTTTATTTGTTGAATTCTGATACCTTGCTATAACATACTTATGTGACAAACTATTATCTTAATATTAAATAAATAACAAACCAATTTCTCATCCAAGTATCGCAAGAATAGTTCAACATTCCTCATACAACACAAGTATTTTTTATTAAAATATAATAATATACAAGTATATAACATAAATATGACAATACTTAATCTGACAATACTGTACACATTGCTATATAAAATCAAAAATACTGTAGTATGTGGGAACCGTCAACATACATAATAAATTGATACTAACCACATACCTAGTCACTAACAACGTAAATACTTGTTTTGAGTTCAGTCAACAGGGATGTCCTGATTTTAACAGACACTTATTATTGCTGGAGACATTTTCTCAATAATGAATTAGATGATTAACATGAAAAAGTTGTAAAGTATCTACATTGTAACATTTTAAATTGTGATTGTAGTGACACAATATAAATATGACAACAGATGATTTTACAAATTGATAGTGTAAACTACAAAGAACAATGGCAAAATAATAGTTGACATCGTTGATAGCGTCTAGAAATAACATCTATACAAAAGTAATTTGTTGTTTTTGCTAAGATTTTTTCACATAAATATGAATGGTAATAGAAGCCACAAAAAATATTACAATTTATTGGGTTTTAAATGATTAAAATAACTTCCTACTCAGTTCAAGTGTGACCACTAACTATAATCATACTATTTTGGAAGTAATTTTAAAACAATGATGACGCCAAAACATTTTTATTTAGGGTTGGTTACTATTAGTAGATAATATATCAGTAGTCATAAAAAATAAACGATAGATAATGGAAATAAGTTTCACTTAAACTTCTTCCCGCTGTATTACGATTACAATATTAATACCTACCCTAATAACTATTGGTATTCATTTTATTTTAGGTTATGGTAACATCGGAAATACTTTTGTCGCTGTCAAGTGTCAACTGTCAAGTTCGTTGCTCCTGCGCTTTTCGTGTCGGTTTGTTTTCGTTTTTTAAAATATCTCATTATAATAATTTGACTTGGATTGTTTACCGGACTGATATTCCCATCGTTTTATGTGACTTGTGCGTGCTTAAAGGCACCTACATATTAATCTGGCAATCTTATTTGCTGTTAGAATAACAAAACAAGACCTCAGAAAAAGTAGTTTTCTTGTTGTCAGAACATGACGTCTCGACGTACAAGTGTCAAACCAATGTCAAACCTACATAACCTAAAAAAAGTTTAAACCTAAATATCTTTTTTTCACGGCCCTCTCAAGACAAAAATCTTTCCATATATTACTCAGGGGCTGACGCTCAACATTTTAAGATATTTTTGATGTATATACGCTATCATTTCGTCTCAACTATTTTAAAGTATGAGTCTGCCATTGTTCTTTATAGGTTCATATAAACATAGAAACTCTGATGTCTCTGTGGATATTGTCCTCGTGGAGATCTCCCGTTGATTATAATTAGAATCATAGAATGCCACTTTACTTAACATTTTTTTGTGTTTGTTTAATTGGATGAGCTCGTAACTTCCTGGTATGATTGAGTAATTGTTGGGATAGTACAATTTTTAAGTCTCAGGTTTTCATCAATATTCAAGGCAGCAGCTAGTTTTCAACACTATTTTGTGTAGGTATATCTAGATTATTTGTGTGTTCGCCTTGAAAATGACCAGAAAACCCTAATTTCCAATCATTATTTGGTACCATTGGAACAAAGCAGACAATTAACTAGAGCGATAAGCTTTTAGGTTCGGATTCTTTTCTAAGTACTAACTACTACTAACTGTTTACCACAAATGCAAGTATCCTAGTTTCCTAGTGTTAATTTAATCACTATCGTGTAAATCAGTCGGCGACAGTGTTTCCACTTTAAGAATTTCCTTTCCCCTCGCCTCAATTAAGATTTCCCCTTTTTTCCCCTCAAAACGTATTCTGGTATAGTTTTGGCACCCCCCCCCCCTCGGGAGAAATTAAAATTTTTAAATTGCAAACAAACAATCTCAATAATATTTAAGCTTTCATGCTCATTGGAACTGATATCTGTATGGACAATTATACGAAATTGAAAATACTTTACAACTCTTTCCCCTTTTCTTCCCCTCTGGACCCTAATTTCCCTCAAAGGGAAGTTCCCTCATTGTGGAAACACTGGTCGGCGATCACAGCGTATGGCGGAAGCATGCGAAGGCCGACGTAGGTAACGTGTGTCGTGTGAAGAGCTCCTTTTGGCTGCGGCTATTTGTATGCAGTAACACAGATAAAAAATAACACAGATAATGAATTTATCGTTCATTCATTCGTACAATGTTGCCATGCAAAATTTTCAACAAACAACACTAATGTGATAATGTGTATAACGAAAAAGTCATGAATAGGGTCTTAATGAATGAAATGTCACTGTCATATATCATTGAGCAAATCAGAGTAGATGACGGTTCTATCGAGGTTTTCCCAGTGTTACCTACTGAACGAATTTTTCGTCATACCTAGCGAATTTGAGTACGTTGAGAAAGGGAAAATATTTCTTTCCTACGGCTAAGGATATATAACGGAAATAAAAACTACACATTTTCACCCATCAGCGTCTATTGCGTTTTTCAAACCTTAAGGTAGATAAGTACCTAATAAAAATAAATTATGATAACTACGTCGATTAAAAACTTATTTTGTAGTCCAAGCATAAACATTTCTTTAATTGAATAACGAGACATTCACGTATGTTCATATATGGTCGGTGAATCCGACTCGAGTTTCGGCCGCGTACGGCGGCCTTTTTCAAGGAGAGTGTACGCGCCCGCCTTGGCCCAAACGGGCAGCCATCGCGCGCGACTCTCCTTGAAAAAGACCGCCGGACGCAGCTGAAACTCAAGTCGGATTGACCGACCATATATACGTGAGTGTCCCGTTATCCAATAAAATATGTGTAACAACCACGTTAATTTTCATACTAACATTTATTTATTTATGAGTGGGGACTTACCTCTACTGACTACTGCTAAGCAGTGGAGCCTGATCACGCGATTTTAACACCCATGTTAAAGATCACGTCCGTAAGACGCGGCTCGACAATTTCAACTTGCAGATGGTTATCAAGGACAGAAATACAGATGTGGTGGAGGCTCTCGGCCGGGAGGTGGCGGCTTAGGCAAAAGACGATGTCGAGTCGATTACTATCGGAATCCCAACCGGTAGCGATCGGCTCAACAGACGAAATCCGACTAAAATGTTTACAACACGGGGGGTGTTGTGAACATGTTTTACCCTTCTTCTCCTAATCCAAGAAATATGTAAAAAAAATGTAAGCGTAAAAAATGTAAAATGACAAAGGGTTAGAACCCGGAGTCTGTGGAGTGGCTAAAATTAAAAAAAAAAGACGCGGCTCAAAAAAATCGTCTGGTATGAGTTCACTGCTGGCTGCTAAATAATTGGAAACCAATATATATCTATCACCGCCTTGCTGTATTACCTGCGTTGTTCACATTCCCTTTGTTTTCAAAATGTAACATATATTATGTGTTCTTCCAAACTATAATCGGTGTTTCAAATATTATGACTACTAAAAAAAATGGACAGTTATAGGAACTCCCGATAGAAGTGAAAACTTACTATTCAGAATTTGATAGCTTACTTTGGAAACTACTCGGGTGAAACTGGAGGACGTGGCCATAAGCATGGCCATCTAGAAATTCTGACGCATTTCCAGATGGCCAATGGCCATAACCCCGCGATTGCCCGAAGATTTCAAATCAAACCCGAACGTGACGCTAGAATTCCATCCACATCCCACGAAAAATCTGTCTGTGGCGTGTCAAAACAAGTTTTCATTACAAAAATGCCAACATTAGAGCCATTGAAAGCATTAATGCATGCTAGAATAAAATATAGCAAGGATAATGATGATGATAGTGAAAGCCGGTACTTACTGCTTGATCTTATTGTTTCACAAACTGGCAACTTTTTTTTTCGAGAGAATATTATCGAAAGTTTAATTTGAAATGCAGAAAAACATATGATTTTAAAATTTCAGACGCTGATGCACTCTATTCACTCATATATTCATCGGTCACCAATTTCATTTTATAAAAAAAATTAATATTATCTTATTCTCACTTTTAGGGGTGAGTTATTCGGAGATAAGTTTGTTATTTTCCATTTTATTTTTACTTATTTTATTCTCTTATTGTTTTTATTTATTGAAGGCCTTATCTTACCTGCAAACAGCAATAAAGATTTTTGTATGTGTATATGACAAACTATAGAGAATAGTGGACTTTGTACTAAAACCCGTTATTGTACCCGTAATGTTTATACCTATGGTGCAGTCAAACATACAGGTAATACTCGGTAAAAAAATATTTGCAGGTGCTACAAATTCACAAATGTTATTATAGAAATCTGGAATTGTAGACTATAATATAATACGTACTCGTATATACTTATTATTTTTAAATCTCCGGTTTCTTTCCGATGTATCGATTTTCGATATTTATTTTAGGATATCAAAAACGATATATTTTGCCTCGAAATTTCAAGCATATATCCACTTTACTTCTCCAATTGCAGTATCAAATGCTATATGAAACACAAGCAACTATATTCGCTCAGAATATTCTTCAGTGTCAAATTTATTCAGGACAACGTTCTCCAGATGTAAGGTCTGACCAAGCAACATCACCAAAAGCAAAATAAATGAAATGTCTATCTGGTACTGACATGAGCTGCTTTTAAATTTGAAAACAGCTACGCCAGAGATTCCAAGATCTCTGGATCTGTCCCCAATAAGCTTAACCAGTACCTATCTGGACCAACCACTTTTTGAGAGGAAATCAGATCCAATATATTTTTGGGTGAATTGCTAAATTTTTACTCCGGTTCTTTCGGAAATCGCTCTTAGTATCTAATATTATGTCAAGCTTCCTCGATATCATCCAAAAAGGTAGCTTCAGTCGTTAATTTAACACTGCCGGATAATAGGAGCAGATTGACAGGTAAGCACATTAAAGAAACAGTGCTGCTGATGTCTATATCAGACTATTGTATACGTAGGTCGGAGCGGAGCTAGTGACAACACGGTCAATAATAAGCCAGATATTATGTATTTTCATTTTTAATTATCTAATTAATAAGTGCTTAATATTTAAGTAACCTTCTCTTGAAAAAAAAATCGATATATCGGAATATCGATATTTTTTGTAAATATATATCGATACATTTGGAAAGTATCGATACGATTTATATCGATATATTTTGTTTATTTGCCCATCCCTAGTGTCTGGGAGTATTGGGGCCTTATTCCGAAC
This sequence comes from Ectropis grisescens, assembly GCA_017562165.1. Taxonomy (NCBI): domain Eukaryota; kingdom Metazoa; phylum Arthropoda; class Insecta; order Lepidoptera; family Geometridae; genus Ectropis; species Ectropis grisescens. The sequence goes on along the minus strand of CM029776.1, from coordinate 6,130,774 downwards.
CAGTCGGTAGCGGCCAGTTTCCGTGGCTCACAGCCCGAACCGAATGGATTCTAAAGGATCGGGCCCAGTGGCGTAGTATGGGAGTGGCCTATGTCCAGCAGTGGACGAACACAGGCTGATGATGATGATGTCAATGGGTAAGCATAAAAGAGTAAGGTTAATTGCATTATTTCTAAATGTATTTATTTATTTGTTTCATATAAAAGTAACATTACGGCATAGAATAGATCATATAATTACGGTTTTCAATGCGTTACAATTATTACTAAAGTCAAAGTACTTTATTCATAAATGTACAATTTACCCGTCAATTAATAAAAAATAAAAACAAAAGAAAGAGCATAAGTACAAATTGTATACATTTTCAAAGTTTGAAATGACTAATTTACTGTATTACAATAATTATTGTACAGAAATCACAATAATTAGTAGCATTATACGAGTATAATGTCTTTATTACAATACTCGTAGTACTGACCTATATCAAATTTATTTCTTTACATTTTTATGGGGACTTTGCCATCACTCTATTACTATTATTTACACATGCTCATACATAATATACAAGATAACACTTAACGCAATAATACGATGGGGCGACGACACAATTATATACTTTTAGGTACATAAACACTTGTAGAGTTAGATACTTTTAAAAATACAATAAATTACTAAAAGTATGTACCTATTACCTAAGTACGTCTAATAAAATTTAAGTACAATCAGGCGCGGTCCCAGCCTCGAATTTTGGAGAGGGTCACCAGTACGCAGCCTCAGATTTTGGGGAGGGGTCACCAGTACACAGCCTCAGATTTTGGGGAGGGGTCACCAGTACGCAGCCTCAGATTTTGGGAGGGTCACCAGTACACAGCCTCAGATTTTGGGGAGGGGTCACCAGTACGCAGCCTCAGATTTTGGGGAGGGGTCACCAGTACGCAGCCTCAGATTTTGGGGAGGGGTCACCAGTACGCAGCCTCAGATTTTGGGGAGGGGTCACCAGTACCTACGCAGCCTCAGATTTTGGGAGGGGTCACCAGTACGCAGCCTAAGATTTTGGGGAGGGGTCACCAGTACGCAGCCTCAGATTTTGGGGAGGGGTCACCAGTAGGAATACAATAAATCGAGTAAAAACTACTTGACTAGTAGCGCCCCACGATTTTATCCACGTAGTTCCCGTTCCATTTATTTTCCCGTGTTAAAAATAGTCTATGTATCTACTATTAGATTTTTAGTTTAAATTATACGATTTGGGGGGGGGGTCATGTCCCCTGTGACACGAGTGTTTGTTATGACGTTGTCACGTTAAACAATCGTCCGTAAACCAGACGACTTTACAGACAACCATTTTTTTTTACTTAGCCCACTCCGGCAACTCATTCCACAGCCTAGACGTTATTATCACAAAAGTAGAGTCAAACGGCTTCGTCCGTGTCTTTAGAATATCAACCATGAAACGGTGCCGCTTCTTCGAGTTACGAGAAGTCGAGAAGTCTGATAGAGAAATGGGCAAGGTGGTGTATCCGATAAAAGGTTGCCTGGAAGAAATCGTTTTCAGCGATAAGGCCGCCAGCTGTTTCACTAGTATTACTGTTTACCTATATTTTATGTGTTATTTTAAGTTGTGAACAATAAAGAGTTTTCATTCATTCATAAAAATCAGATTATTAACAATTTTGCGGCGATGTTACCGATAGAAGCATCGATATAAACCAATGGATGTGCCCTGAGTAACTTGAAAGTGGTAATAAACTGCGTCTCTATGTGTGTCGTAAGAAGTTTACACATAACCAATCTACTTGACCCCTAGAATCGTTAGCGGCACGGTATGCTGTGGTTCTACTTATTTTGGTTGTTGACAACGAATAGTGATAAGTAAAAACGTCCGGCGTTCACCGCTTCCTGAAACCGACTGGAACGGAATGAGTGAGCTCACTCTTCCCAACGATGACATGATTCCGTGCGCCCTGAAGTTTGGTAGGGCACATCTGGAGATCTTTGGATAGAAGTATGTAATATCCCAGGTAGCAATTTTACGTCATGACGACGTCCATTCACGGTCATTTTCGACGTAAATGACGTCGTAAAAAACGTCCCACAGACGTACTAAATGACGGCCTAATGTCAGGTCTCAGCGACGTCTCTGAAGACGTCATATTAACGTCTCCAGATAACGTCATATTAACGTCTCCAGATATCGACTTATTCACGTCCCCAGATAACGTCATATTAACGTCTCCAGATAACGTCATATTAACGTCTCCAGATAACGTCATATTAACGTCTCCAGATAACGTCATATTAACGTCTCCAGATAACGTCATATTAACGTCTCCAGATATCGACTTATTCACGTCCCCAGATAACGTCATATTAACGTCTCCAGATAACGTCACCTTAACGTCTCCAGATAACGTCATATTAACGTCGCCAGATAACGTCTCCAGAAGACGTCAATACCACGTATTGTGAAGACCTCCTATAATAACGTCTATTAACGTCTTCAGACACATTAATATAACGTTATCTGAAGCGTTAATATGACGTCATCCGGGATCAATTTGGCCTCGATGCAATTCATCCAGCCACAGTCTTCAAGTAACTCTGAAAGGTCAACATTAAAAACACAAATTTGCATTGTAGTATTATTTATTATAACGAGTTAACTATCACAACTTAATTAATAAATGGAGAATTTTAATCCTTATAACCATGGAGCATAGGAAAACATATAAAAGAATTACTAGTTGCCTCTTGAGGAATAACAACACATTTTGAAATAATATCATAAACAGGTACAATTTTGTAAGCTGAACAGAGTTCCGAACTTTAAAAATATCAATAACAGCAGAATCATAAGGATACGTATAGTAGGAATCATAATGTACAAACTCTTTTCCATAGACGAACAAGGAAACCTCTCCATTAATCTTACATCTCAAAATATATGTATCTCGACTACTTTGCCGTTTGCATAGCAGTAACAATTATTAGCTAAACCAGATTTTGTATACATTGCAAAACCCTTATAAACAAGTTTATTAAAGCATTCATAAGCATTGTTATCAACAGGCGTTGGTCCTAAGCTATTGTAATAAAAACCGCTGGTACCTCGTCAATCAGTTTTGGAGGAAAAGTAGATTCCATTTCTTTTAATCGTTTATAAATTTGCTGCAACGGTTTGTTAGGTGACCTAACTAATTTTTTTAACATGCCTAAATAATTTTCGAAAGGAAAGGCGGAATAACTGTCCAAATCACCAAATAAACGAACGTCATCACACAAATGACATAACATATGAACATTGTAAATTAAAATTTCCGGCTATAAATAGTTTCGAATGTCTTATGAACATTAATAATAGCTCATGTGCTAAATATGTACCTACTTTATTGATGTTTCTAGGGCTACAAAGAATTGTTATAGCACAATGAAATAACAAAAATTTTCATACAGGGAGGTTGGAAGGATATTTTTAGAACAACTGGTCCAGTATATAACAAAAACATCCTAAATTCGGTGGCTTTCCAGCGAGCCAACTCACTGATACTTCATGGTCGCCTGTTAAATTCAACAGGTATACAACTTGCACAGCTAAGTAATTTTTCAGAAACTGCATTTACTAAACGGCTATTTAAACGAACATTTAAATCACCACCAACCCAAACATTTAAAAGTTTCCTCATGACTCCCAGACAAACAGCATGCATATAATCAATGGGAAACAATGAAACTAAATCTATGGGAAGCGTCAAAAGTGGAGATTCACCAACATGATGGTCGTCATCAGACTGTAAACGAAATTGTGAATCCGTTCTCCTACTGCAGATACGCTTGTATAAATCACTCTACCTTGAATATACTCACCAGGTTCTACACATTTATCACATGATGAGTATCCACCATGGGATTTAGTACATTTGATAAAAGCTCTAGCTGGAGCGTCACATACAAAACTATGTACTTTTACAATATAATGAGTATCTTCAAAATTTATTCCATCATTAAGTAATGTAGACAGTTCTTCAACAAATGGCCCCAAAAACAGATTCAATGGTGAAGGTTTAGAGTTTCCACAGAACAGAGTTATTACAAATGGCTGTGCACAATTAAAGTTTTGATCAAACCTAATATAGGCCATAGTTGAGTATTCGTGCTTTTAAAAAGTGGCAAACCATCAACATTAAAAGACAACAATATTTCACTATTTTTAAAGTTGAACCCACTGTACAGTTTTAATTGTGCTTGTATTTGATTTATGAGACCAATGTGCACCAATTCACCAGATTGCAAAGAGTTACTTGATATATTCATTGGCGTATTTAAAACGTTCTGCTATCTCTAGGCAATTTAGGGCAAAAGGATTTAGAATTTTAGAAGACTATCTAGAGCACTGTGGGAAATTTTATGTTCTACGGTAGCCCAATGTCTTAATTGCGATGGCAAATCGTTAGCATCGTCAGATCGTGAATCATCATTATCTATAAAACAATCCTCAAACAATGTTGATTGACAATTTTCATCTAAAAAATATTCTCTTTATATGTCCTTAAACAGTTTTCATTTAAAGTATTGTTGTCAATACTACTGTTACTCGTAGCTATAGATGTGGATGTATATTGTGGTGAAGATGGCAAATCACTTAATGATGGCTGTAATGTACTTCTTTGTATTTCTAAAATAATTTTTCGTTTTTCTGCCAAAATCCTTCTATACATTTGACGCTCACCTACTACATTTTTTTCTTCCTAGAGGATGACATTGTTATTTTCCTTTGACAATCGCTTTTTGCTCGTTCAGGTGCGTGCTTGAGCCACACCTTTATATCGTCTTCAATGTCTTTTTCTGTAATCCTTGGAGAGGAACTCTTTAAGCTCTCTGAAAACAAAAAGTTTGTGAATATAAGAATAGCCCAAATGCCTGCAACGCTCTGTGGGGTCAGATGACGGGTCGCTCTCACACAGCGACTCGCGAGTCGCGACACAACTGGTGTTAAATATTATTTTTAACGGAGAATTAAAACCGGTCAAGTGGGTGTTGGATCACGCGCATTGTAGGGTTCCGTAGTAAGCCCGTCGCAATAATTATGTGGACTTAATTGTTTTATTTTACCAGTTAATTGACGTGATTATTATTATATATAGCCTTGCCAAATTACAGCTTTCTAGTACTAAGAGTCTCCCACCTAGCCACCTACATAAAACATGCCAATTATTAACCAGTTGCCAGTACACAAGGAATATGTATCTTTTGAAATTATTTAGGTATTTCATAGCACACTTATTTTGTATTATAGATGAGATCTAGAAAGAATAAATTTAATCATATGAAAGACAATAGACACATACCAACAATAAATTCACGGAGACGTAGCTCTGAAAAAGGCTTCTTCTCAGACCTTTTACCATAGAAGTTGAACTTGCTTGCCAACGAGTCTGACAATGTATATTTCATCACTCTCGATACTTTATTTTTTAAATCATGCCCACCAAGGCTCTTTAGGTAGCTTGTCTGTAAATATTAATTGATAGCAATAAACATCCACATATATCTCTATAAGTACACACTAGAATTAACATAAGATCCAACAGTCACATACATAATCTTGAGCTCACACTATAGGATTCCCTGTCATAGGTATCAGGAACTACGAGTGCCAAGGTATCATGACACAGACCTAGAGCAAATATTTGTGTTGCAACAGGAATTGAACCCACACCTCACATCTCAGCCCTCTAATCGCCCACTGTGAAGCAGTGGCCAAAATTATTAGGAATTAACTACACATAATGTGAGCAGAAGCTAATAAAACATAGCCTGTCAGGGGTAATGTAGCTTGCTATTAGTGACTGAATTCCCAGAATTGAATCAATAGTTCCGATGATTAACTCCTACATCCAAACTCACAAACAAACTAACTCATTCTAGCAAGGTACCCATGTAATAAAAAGCTTTCTTATGGTAAAGTAGGAATTAATTATAATTGCTCAATAGGCATTTCCTGTTTATTAAAAGTAAACACTTACCAGGTTAGCACAGTTTTCTGTATTAGTCAGTAACTGTTCCACTGTTTCTAAATCTTGAAAAGTTTCAAGGAAATTTGAATTCAGGCTTCAATGCATTGGTATTTCCTGCTCTGTCTTTCAAAATTGCTAGGATGACATCATTTTGGGCTTTTATTTTGGCAAGTAGTGAAACAACTTGGCCTTGACAATCTGGATGAAAAAAGTAGTATGGTAGGTATTACAGTCTATAATAATCTTAACACCAACCACCACCACCACCACTATACCAAAAATAGAAATAATCGTCGAAAACTATACTCATGCATATAAGGTAGTATCTAGCAAAGAATCTAGTTAGGCAGCTATAGATTTAAAAAAAATCAAAATGATTTTACTATTTACCACAGTTATTGGAAGCACTGCTGGCAACAATTTCATCGAGTGTCATACTTTGTGAACCAGATGGTTGATCATGATGACTGTTAGAAGCCTTCTCTTGTGCATCAGGTTTATTCATCTGTGAGTTGTGATTTAGTACCAAATCACTGTAAATTGTGCTTGTACTTGAAGGTTCAAGGTTTATATCTAAAAAGCAAAAAAAAAAAAAAATAATGGAAGGAAATATTATTATGTTCAAAATAATTTAGTTAATGTATCATCCGGTATAATTACAATTGGATAGATGTTTCTTTAAAGGCGGAGGACGAGGAATTCACCCTTTCTCATCATCATTATCATCTGATGATGAAATGTATCTGCTAGTTTTTTTTTTTGTTTTGCGTTTGGGTGGCTTACTTATATAATTTTCCTCCTCAGTCTGTATATCTGATGTGTCTTCCACCAACTTTAATTTTTTCTTTGCCTTATCCAATTCATCTATAGAACAAGCATAAAACACCAACACAGTTAATATCAAAACAACATGCAAGTTAAAGTTAGTCACGCCATGCAACACACCCACGCCGTACAAGCTTGGTAGTCCAGCACTTATTAATCCATTAGTTCTATCTCATTACTAGTAGTTAATAGTACTGCCATTACTTATATAATTTACTATGCTTTTGTTTCTGTTTTGATATGGTATGGTGGTGAGATTACAGGCACATGAGACTGCAATGAACACAACACAATGCTATGTAGGGCACATTCTAGGTGGATGTGGGTACATACCCCCATACATACCCCTGGTGGTTCGGTGGCCACCTAACCACCAGGTTTATGTATGTTATACAATGTATAATTATAAGACAAGACCAACAAATATTTGTGAAAACAAACAAAACCAAACACCTGTGAACACACTTTCTTGAAATGATTACTTATCTGTTGCTTGCTTGCTGTCGCCGCTGCTGCTTGTTTACACACGGCGCCATGACCTAAAAATAGCAGTTCTGTCTTGTGATCTTGGGCAATCTGAATATTTTTTTCTGTGCGCATCAAAACTGCAGTCAACTTCAGCTCGGCCGTAATCCTTAGATTTTTAGGTTATGGCACCGTGTATTTTTTTAGTTAGGTTTTAAAACACTAGCACCTACTAGAATTAAATTCTGGGCCAGTCTGTCTGTGCCCAGGCTTAAAAGCATGGTAAAGTTAACTGCCCTCAAGCCACCAGCTGCTAAAATAGTTGTGTGTGGTAGTGTTACACTACCTACTCATAAAAAAAAACTTACCAGTCTGATAGAAAACTCTATCGATCTCGTATAGTTTCCATTGTTCATTTGGAGACGAACACCTCTGTAGAAGTTTATCAAATGCTTTCGCCTCCTTTACGGGAGGCCAATAGATTCTCTTTTTTTTAGGTGTTATCCATTTATTGATGACCACAGCCACAGTGCCACCCTCACTCTCCGCGAACTGAACGACACTATACATAATTTACAATCCTTTTATGTGCTGTGATACGTACTATAACAACAGCAAGAAAAAAAACATGAGAATTTACACATTTGTTTGACACAGAGAATTGAGAAAGAAAAAAAGCGCGGGATACCAACCAACCGTCAACGCGTTCGTTCGTTCCGTTCCGAAATAAACAAAAGCAAACAAAAATATATTTTTTTTACTTTTTAAATATTTATATTTTTAATCAGCCTTTTCTATCTTATATTGGTTCTTTCTAATGTTTGATGATAGACTAATAGCTGAATTTCTTTTCATTGAGTTACATAACAAATACAAATGTAAAAATAATAATTTAATAAAATAATAACAAACAACATGCTATCAATGCGTTCCGTTCCTCGCAGATTGGAAGAAAGATAAACTCTGGTGATAATTTTAAATTATTAAAATGGACTATTTACTGTCGAGTTAAAGTTTTTACAGAGTACCTATATTTTAATACAAAAAAACGTTCGCTAGCCGCATGATAGTTATGTTGTTAGAGCTAATTTAATCGTGCCTGCTTGAGCATGGTAGGCACCTGTTGTACTCTCCTAGAATAAAATTATGTTTCTTTTCTTGGATAATGGCATACCTAGCTCATATACCTACCTTACTTAATTAGGTTTTATTCTGATTCCCATAATAATAATAATATGCTTGAATGTCCATAGCATCATAAGTAGGTTCCCGTTTATTCTGCTAGTCAAACGAATGGAAGTCAGTGGTGGATGTTTCTGTAGGTATCGAGGCGGCTCAAGACCGCTCGTCGTGGCATTTCTATGTATATGGGGCCTGTCCAGCAGTGGACTTCTAACTAAAAGTGTTTGTACAAACCTACTTACAGAAAATAAATCATTTATCATTTAAACTGATAATTTATTTAATGACGATGAATATTAATTTTATCGGTTGCAATTAGGTACCTACCTTAACACGTTCGCAGTCCAGTGTACCCTATGCGGTACACGCGGAGCGATTCCGCCGAGTCCGTGTACCCTATGCGGTACACGAGGCCACTATAACTATATGGGCTCTGCAGCCACGGACTTATGAAATTTGTTAGTGTATCGTTCCTGGACTTGTGACAAGGGTTCTATTAGACAAGAAAAACCAAAAACATGACTTATTTTTTTTATATAATGTTTTCACAGTACAAAATGAAACGAGTTAGTAGAAATATATAATGTTTTATTGGTGAACTGTAACTTTAGGAAAACAATCAATACATATGCCTTTTTACATTTTTTACATTGTGATGACACCCTTTTAGCTTTGGCGCGTGCATACAAGTGAGTCTTCCTTCGTCGTGTTTTAAGTCCGTGTACCGCCCGGTGTACACGAGCAAAGTCGGGGCACGGGCCTTTATTTTAACATAATTATGCATCAGTTGTGACGTTTGCATCGACTAATGGTCAAAAGTAATGAAAATGATATTGGACTTATGGCGTTGTCGGAAACTTTTGTATTGGGACTGCGAACGTGTTAAGCAGGTATTATTAAGTAGTACCTACGTGTTAGAGCATTCCTTTAGATGCACTAAATAAATAGTACGTAGGTAAGTACTACTACGGCCGAAATATCTTGGCGAGTCTGTACATAGACACTACGAACTTTCGCCATTGACCCTAAATGTAGGTACGTTCCTACGGCGTCTTATTAATGAACAACACAGGGCGTCACAGAATGGAACCCAAATGGACGTTGCTAGGGCGTCTTATTAGGGAACAACACAGGACGTCACAGAATAGACCGTAAATGGACGTTGCTAGGACATATAATACATGACCAACACAGGACGTCACAGAACTGACCCTAAATGCACGTTGCTACGGCGTCTTATTAATGACCAACATAGGACGTCACAGTTGACCCCAAATGGCCGTTGCTAGGGCGTCTTATTATTGACCAACACAGGAGGTCACAGAATTGACCGTAAATGGACGTTGCTAGGACGTATAATACATGACCAACACAGGACGTCACAGAATTGACCCTAAATGCACGTTGCTACGCCGTCTTACTAATGACCAACACAGGACGTCACAGTTGACCCCAAATGGACGTTGCTAGGGCGTCTTATTATTGACCAACACAGGACGTCACGGAATTGACCGTAAATGGACGTTACTAGGACGTAACATTCACGACCAACACAGGACGTCACAGAATTGACCTTATATGGACGTTGCTACGTCGTCATAATCATGACCAACATAGGACGTCACTGAATTGACGCTAAATCGACGTCACCAGGACGTTCCCTTGAGTACCAGACGTTAAAATGACGTCAGTGTGACGTACTTATTTGACGAATAAACTACGGACCCTAATATGACCTTAGGATGACGTCATTTTTTCGTCGCAGACGTCATTTTGCTACCTGGGATACTTACTATAGTCCAAGATCCCAAAGCCGCCAGACGTCACGTATTTTCTGATGGATGAAATGTGGACGATTGAGTAGAGTTAGTACGCACTAAGAACTATAACTAACTTTAAATACATACCTACTTATAATACATAGAAACATCCAGACACAGTACAAATATTTGAATTCATCACAAAAATATTTGCACTGGGTGGGAATCGAACCCACGACCATCAACATCGCAGGCAGAGTTACTACCCACTAAGCCACGAGGCCAGTCAAATCAGTTGAATATGACGGAATTGAAGAGCTTCTGTAGAGTCCTTAGCATAGGTAAACCTACTATAATATAAATATATACTAGCGACATCTCTATTTCGCATTGAACAGTGTGGTGTCGCGACGATTATTTTTGTTGAGGCTTTTCGTAAATAATAAAAAAAATATTATTATAACTTAAAAAAAATACTTCACTATAGTCGAGGCATTAATAGGTAACATTTGACAATTCATCAAAATTCGACAACGTAACCTTGTAACGGCGGGCATAAAATAATATATTTTTTCGTTTTGTTAGAACTGCATATTGTACTTATATTTTTTTCTATTACGACTACATATTTGTTATATTAATGACTGATACTAGCAATTTTACGATTTGTAAACCATTCTAAATATCATAAACAATATCTGATCTAAAGAACTGCACGTCGCTACAATGTTGCGTCAATTAACCTTTTTTGTTTTTAACCACTAAGGATGTCAGTGTAAAATCGAAAGCTGATAAGTTGAATCGAATGCAAGGATTACTTGTGAAGAAATATCACCGTAAATTAATGTCCACGTTGTGACTATAATAAAACATAAATACATTTATTATTATTTGATTAACTACTAGCTTTTACCCGCGACTTCTTCCGCGTAATATAAGTAAGTATTAAGGTAACTGAGGGAGTACATATTTACTTGAACAGTAGTACACCCATACAAATTTACTTTTACTAATATTAAAACATTTTTGTACCTACAATTTCATAATAATCAGTTCAGTGGTTTAGGCGTCAAAACTTAATTGACAGGTAGAGTTACTTTCACATGTATACCATAAAATAGTATGCATTTTAAGTGTCTAATTTAATTTTTTTACGGTTTTCAACATTGACGAACTTCCATATAAATTTCATCCCCCATTTCAACTTCTATTTCATCCCCGTACGGTTTGAAATTACAAAATTGCTATAGTCCGTTCCACGGAGAGGTGGAGAAAATGTAAACAAAGGTGCTACCATAACATAAAAATCATTTAACCTTAGTATTTTTCGAAAACTATCTCAAAATATTTTTCACAAATATGATACGACTTTACTGTGATCTTAAATACAACATACCTACTTGCATTTGTATTGATCAAATAATTATTTATTAACTTATCTTGAAAGTTATAAATAGTAATAGTAGAATGTGGTAGATACGGTTTTAAACAGTGGCAATTTGATCTATGTTTCTCAAACTGCGAATCCCATCGAAACATAAATGTGAAGTGAAAGACAAGATCAATATGATATGATATTAAAACCAGCCAAGTCAGACTGCTTTTAATAATCATCATAAATTACAAAAACAAATCACATTTTAAAGTGTTTAAAACTAGTCTATGTTATTATAAATAGATTTTAGAACTGACCATTTAAGACCATTTAGTTCTCTATTCTTTAGTCGCTGAAGTCAACAAACAAAGCATATAATATCATAATACTGAACTTTGATCTCACTTCACTTTAGTATACGCATGTTTCTGATGAGATACCATTACTTTTTGCACGTAAATTAAAGGACGTTTACCTAATGAACCACCAAATAATGTCTATTTATTCGCGAGAAAATCTACTAATACTTAGTATAAGTGCAAAAGTTTGGATGTACGTTGCTCAACTAAGTTGGAAAAGCTAAAGGCACTGCATCTGCGTATTGGCGTGACAAGACCACCCGAGCCGAGCAATAACTTAATGTTAAAATAATAAATGTAAAAACAACTTAATGTAAAAACAGAACGCTCATTAACAAAGTTTGGATGTAAAAATCTTATATTAGGATAGATGAAAACATTACCCAGTATTCGATACGTTTTAAAATTAATTGCAACAGCATCTAACGCAGTAGAAATTAATTGAATTTTTGAATGAATTACACCTACCACTCTTATTAAAAAATATCCAATGGGGCACTTAAAATTAAAACTATTTGAATCTCCTCATAATGGGTAGGAATAGTGCCACCAATATCTTTTGTGTGCCACCATTTGTTTTGTCATTTTACTTACCATATTAATAGGATTGAATGGTACACTGTGAAAAAATATCTAGTAACCAGTCTAATGGTAATGTCGCACATTATAGGTTTTTGGTAGGTAAGCATCACTCCATTGTCGAAAATGTTGAAAAATGATTATTCAAAATAATATAAATAGCCTAGCACCAAACTACACACAATTATACACCCTCGCACCGCACACTTATCTACTTACGCATGCAAACACACGCACACACACACACACCTCCCTCGCAGCGTCACACACACCCACACCCACACACACACTCACATACACACACCCTAATATAAATATAAAAGCAAACAATTTCACACACGCATTTCAAAGTTAAAATAATGTTATTTCGTGTATTTTACTGTATTGTTATTTTTCAAGGCGGAATACACTAGATTATGCAACACAGGCATTATTAGCCTAGTGCAGTTTCTAGAGTACAACGTAATTAGTTTTAAGATCCACAAAGTGTTCCATTTAAATTTGTAGTTTACTTTACTTTTGAAATAAATTTATTATTATTATTATGATCTCAGTTTTTATATTCTCGAAATTTTTGTAAAAATTTCGGTAATTACCAAACACCACGGGTTTAGACCAAGTGGTGTTCGTGTACTTCCTCTTGCAAAAATTTACGTACGATCCGACATGTATTTAGTATTGCAGCCTTCTGCATTGTAATGAATGTATTTTGGGGCAAGCTTAATAATTTGATACCGTGATGTAGGTTGTGTGGTATGACTCCTGTACTAGAGAGCACCAACGGCACAATATATACCTTGTCCATCTTCCAAATTCTAACTATTTCTTCCTTGAGTTCTGTGTACTTATGTATTTTTTCGGTTACGGTTTTTTGAACGTTGTGAGTATTAGGAATTGCTATGTCTATTAAATATACTGTTTTATTTATTTTATCTGTTGTTTTGTTTTATTGTTGTGTATGGTTTTATCGGTTAAAATAGCCCTATCAAAGTACATTTTGTGAGTGTGGTTCTCTAATACAGATTTGGGTGTGTATTCATAATAAGGTTTAATCGAATCATCTATGAGTTTGTGTGTTTTTGCAAGTTTTTGGTGAATGATATGTACTACTTGATTGTGCCTATGTGTGTAGTCGGTCTGCGTTAGAGTAGCACAGGCGCCTGTTATATGTTGTATAGTCTCTGGTTGACGATGACATTTTCTACATTAAATTTGTCGTTTTGAGCGTTTGAGTCTTTTATTATGTGTTTCCTATATTTTTTTTTTGTATTGATAACCTGATCCTGAATAGCAATGAGAAATCCTTCTGTTTCTGGAAATAGATATCCTACCTTAAGCCATTTGTTTGAAGCTTCTAAATCTACGTGTTCCTGCTCTAGATCATGAATGTGTCTTCCGTGTAATTCTTTGGAGCGCCATCTGTTTAATTTTTTGTCTTCATGACCGCTCTGTGTGTCAAATTGTATATCAATATTCAATAAATTTAATGGTGTATATTTGTCATCTATTGATACTATTGCAGCGTGTAGGTCACTAGAATTGGCTTTTTCATAGAAAAAGTTTCTTAAATATAGAACTTGTTTCTCCCAAAGTAGTTTCAAATCGGTTAATCCTCTCCCTCCGTTCTCTTTTTTGTTGAGATTCGTTCGATCGCCGATTTTGGGTGCAGATATTTGTGCTGAGTTAAAGTGGTTCTAGTTTTTATCTCAAGTTTATTTATGTCAGTCTTAGTCCATTTTATGATCCCAAACGAGTATGTTAACACCGGTATTGCAAATGTGTTTATGGCTTTAAATAGATTTTTTGCCTGTAACTGTTTTCTACAAATAAGATTTAATCTACGTGTATATCCTGCGTTTAAATCTTTCTTAATTTGGTTATGGTTAATAAGGTTAGACTGAAATATGCCCAGGTATTTATAAGTATCTGACGGCTCCATTTCTTCAAAACTATTTTGTTCTTCCACATTGGTATCCACTGCTGTCTTTTTACCTCTCTGTATCCGTAATGTTCGACATTTTTCAAGGCCGAACTCCATGTTGATATCTCTGCTGAATTTAGTGGTTTCATTTAATAGAGTATTTAAGTCTTCTTTCGATGGAGCATACAGTTTTAAATCATCCATGTAAAGTAGGTGTGTTAATGAAGCGCGGGGTGATATTTTATAACCACATTTTGTGTTTTTAAGAATGTTAGACAATGGGTTCAGAGTGAGGCAAAACCACACAGGGCTGAAAATTTCTCCCCTGAAAAATACCTTTACCGATTGGGATATCATCAGTACTGATGATAGTATCATTGATATTTAAATGTAGTGTAGTTCTCCAATCAGCCATGGTACCCTCCAGAAAATAAATAATATGGGGATTGATTTTGTAGATTTTAAGAACTTTAAGTAACCAAGAGTGAGGGACACTATCAAAAGCTTTTTTGTAGTCAATGTATGCTATGTGTAAATTTCGTCTATTGTGGTTGGCATGTTTAAGTATAACAGAATCTATTGTCAGTTGTTCTTTGCACCCTTTGTGGCTTTGCCTGTACCCTTTCTGTTCTTCAGCTAATATATTGTGGCGTGAGAGATGCTCGTTAATTTTTCGTGTGATGCATGATGTGATCAACTTATATAAAGTTGGTAAGCATGTTATTGGACGGTATTGAGAAGGATTTTTTGTATCGCTGCTTTTCGGCAGCATGTACGTTATGCCCTTTGTAAGAAACTTTGGCATTTCATTTTGTCCGTTAATTAAACTTGTAATGATTTTTGCCTGTTGTTTCTGCCCCTGAATGAAGGGGGAGGCAACACTGTGCCACTGTTTACATCGTACTCGTACTAAATATAATCTTAAAAATATTTTAGAGCCGTACTATAGATGAAAAGTGATAAAATAAGTAAAAAGTGTACTGACTCAACGATATAATACTAAAACAACGGTTGAACTGCAGTGTAAATTAGTGAAAACAGTGTTAAAAGTGAAATGACAGTTGATATCTAAACGCTTAAAAACAACCGAATTATTATTAAAGAAGTGAAAAATACTGTATGTGTGATGGTGCCCTATTGATGAAAACTTAATATTTATGCCAATGGTGCTAATAAACAAGAATAATTGCAAAAATAACGAAAAAAATATAATAAACAAAAATTGAAGGCGGTCAGAAAACATCACTTAGCTGTTTTAGCTGACTGCTAGCGCCATCTAGTGTTTATTGACAGAAACAGACAATTCATATTTTTTTCTATATCCTGCTTTTGGTTAAAGCGACATCTAGCATCAGCACATTGAAACATCTGAATAAGTGTTGTTGCAATACATAAAACTGATATCGAAATTCTCGACGAGTGCAAAAAGCAGCTCAATCACTATACGCCAGAGGGCGCATTACGTACATAATGGAAGAGATAAAGCGGCTTTTAATGAATATTCAACAAGAGTTAAACCAACAAAAAAGAGAACTGTCTGAAATGAAAGAGGACATAAAAAACACAATAAATAAGAACATTAATGAAAAGTTTAGCACATTGGAGTTAAAAAACGAAAATCTTGAGAAAAAATTTGAAGAACAAAATATAAAAATAATGAACTTGGAAAGACACGTTCGGCGTAAGAATTTAATTATTTTCGGAGTTGAAGAGCAAGAAAATACCTACCAAGATCTTGAAAGTTTTGTATTAAACATTATAAAATCATATTTTAATATTGCTTGTGACAAAAGCAGCATTGATACTGTGAGAAGACTGGGGAAAAAAGGTGGAAATATTCGACCTGTAGTAATTACGTTTAGCACAATGGGGCTCAAAATGTCAATCCTAAAAATGAAAAAATGCCTAGAAAACACATCTTACTATATTAAACAGGACTACCCCTTGGAAGTTCTAAATAAACGAAAAGAACTCCAGATTCGAGTAGAGGAAGAAAATAAACTAGGCAACACAGCTTTTATCAAATACGATAAGCTAATTGTGTTAAACAAAAATAAAAAAGTCATCGCAACCAGGCAAACAAAAGAAACATCTCAGAATCCCCGGAAATATCACATCCTAGCCAAGGCAAAGCTCCACAGAGCAATAAAAAAACATTTAAGAAAATCAAAACGGGAAGCATGAAAGATTTTGTTATACAAAACCGCACATCAACTTCTTCTCCAGGAATAGGATTACCTCAGCAACAAAACAATGAAACACAGCACAAGACAGTATAGCAACGAAAAGTGGACCTCTACCTGCCCTCAATCTCCCAGGACGGCTGGTCACCGCGGGAGAGTTCGACCAAAACCCTCCAAAGCAACAATCCAAATTAAAAACAAAAGAGCTAAATATCTGCACATTGAACACTAGAACGTTATTGTCAGAAACACGACTTATAGAACTGAAGGCAGCCCTAAAGTACGTGAATCATGATATAGTGGGAATGTGTGAAGTTCGTCGACTAGGAGAAAAAATTATAGAAGACAATGAATATGTATCATGTACTATTTTGGAAAACCAAAGGACTGTATGGCGTAGGTTTCCTAATAAAGAAAAAATACAAAGAAAATATTAAAAAGTTCACGGGAATATCAGATAGAGTCTGTATACTGGAGATAGAGCTCGAGGGTTTGCTTTTTGCGTTAATACAAGCATATGCACCGACAGAGAGCTCTTCAGAAGAAGACATAGCACATTTTTATGAAGATTTAGAAATTGCACACGACTCTATCAATACAAACTATGTAATATGCATGGGAGATTTTAACGCACAGATTGGCAAACCTAAAAAACACGAGCATCTAGTGACTGGAGAATACGGTTATGGCAAAAGAAGCAAACGAGGAGAGCGACTTATCCAGTACGCATACGAACATAATTTGAAAATAATTAATACAATGTTCAATCTGAAACAAAAAAATAGATGGACATGGATATCACCAGACAGTCATACAAAAAATGAAATAGACTACATCATGTCCACAAAACCACAATTATTTGCAAAATATGAAATAATTAAATCGTTTCTCTTTGGATCAGATCACCGACTCATAAGATCGACTATTCATTTGAATTTAAAGAAAAAGAGTAGACGAAACTTTAGCAACATACCTAAAAAGTTTAAAACGCCAGAAGAACAAGAAATATATTTAAAAAAATTGAATATATATATTCCAACACTAATACAGACGCACGAAAATTATAACGCAAACGAATATTGCGGTAAAATTATACAATCATTGTCCGATAGCTTAAAAAACGTGAAGTCGAGACTAAATGCGAATATCTTATCAGATCAAGCTCTAGAACTTATGAGAAAAAGAAACGAACTACAAAATAAGACCAAATTAAACAAAAGCGACAAAGAAGAGCTTAAAAAACTTTACAAAAATACAAATAAAGAAATAAAAAGGTGCTATAATAACTACAGAAAGAATACAATTCAGAAATATTTAGAAAGCTCTCGATCTGCAAAAAAAGCGTACAAGCAATTGGACAGAACTAAAACGTGGATTCCAACACTCCAACCTGGTAGTATCAAAAACAAATCCCGCTTGGAAATTGTGAACATCGCTACAGATTTCTATACAAAACTGTATAATGGACCAGACCCAGAAAAAGATGCAAATTGTATTAGCGAAAACGGAAACTGTCTTCCGGTACACGAATTCACTGAACCAGAAATCTTGAAACAAATAACGAAACTTAAACCAGAAAAAAGCCCAGGACCAGACGGGATCACGAACGAATGCATAAAGCTAGCTAAAACTCTACTTTTAACGCCCATCACTATACTATTTAATAAAATATTGGAAGAGCAAGTGGTACCACACAATTGGGCACAATCTGACATCATCTTGCTCTATAAAAAAGGAGATCCAGCTGATATATCTAACTATCGACCTATAAGTCTCATGTCCTCTCTGTACAAACTATTTGCTTCCTGTCTATTAGAAAGGATCTCAGCAGATATTGACGAACACCAACCTATTGAACAAGCTGGCTTTCGAAGCGGCTTTAGCACTGTAGATCATATTCAAGTAGTAGACCAAGTCATAGAAAATATGTAGAGTTCCAGAAACCTCTATATCTAGCCTTCATCGACTATAAAAAGCTTTCGACTCTATTACACATAAAAGCATATGGGAGGCACTGAGGAAACAAAACATAAATGTCAAATACATAAACATCTTAAAAAATATCTACTCGAAATGCACTAGTAGAGTCAAACTGGATAGGACTGGAAGGGATATAAGAGTGAGGAGAGGCGTGAGACAAGGAGATGGAATTTCACCGAAGATATTTATTGCTGTTTTACAACATGTAATTGAAAAGCTACCATGGTCTAAAAAAGGTATTAACATGAATGGAATTTATTTAAGTCATTTAAGGTTCGCTGACGATATCGTTCTATTTTCGGAAAACTCGCAACAACTAAATGAAATGGTGAACGAATTACTCTCCGTTAGCTTACAAGTAGGCTTAGAAATGAACCTAGACAAAACAAAAGTCATGTCCAATTGTCAGAAGACACCGATTCTAGTAAACAACACACCACTAGAGTACGTCGAGAAGTACATATACCTGGGAAAACAGATTTCGTTTAGCAAGGACAGAAATGCCGATGAAGTAGACAGAAGGATAGCTATCACATGGAAAAAATATTGGGCCCGAAAGGAAATACTAAAGTCGCAACTACCACTACCATTAAAAAAAATTGTAATGGACTCTGAAATACTGCCATGCCTCACGTATGGCTGTCAAACATGGACGTTCGACTACAAAACCAAAGGAAAAATAGAGAAAACTCAGAGAAAAATGGAAAGAAGTCTACTAGGCATAAAGTTGAGTGATAAGGTGAAAAACAATGTAATTCGCGAAAAAACTAAGGTCATCGATGTCCTTAATTTCTCTCTAATTAGAAAATGGAAATGGGCGGGCCATCTTGCCAGATACAACGACAGATGGACCGTAAGGGCCGTCAAATGGAGCGGACCACGAGGCACCAGAGCGCGAGGTCGGCAGCGCGCCCGGTGGGCGGACGAGCTGGCTGCGACGGCGGGCCAGAGCTGGATGAAGATGGCCACCGACAGAGAAAAGTGGAATGCTTTGGAGGAGGCTTTTACCCGAAGGGGGTCCATACAACTTTAAATATAATAAATATATTTTAATAATAATGTGTCACCAATTTTTATCAAGAAATAATTATTTAAAATAAATAGTAAAATGTAAAATCAATTTATTGTAATGTTGTGTGGAATTAATAAAGCTTTTTTATTTTATTTTTATTTAATGATTTTTGCCAATTTAGTATGCAACGCTACAAACTTTTTGTACCAGAAATTGTGTACTCTATCTATCCCTGCAGCTTTCCAGTTCTTCATTTTTCTAGTTATTTCTGATATATCATCTACTGTTAGATCATTAAATTCCATTTCTTCATTATTCTCCCATCGTCGCTCTTCATCTAGAATCCACCCAGCTTGATCATTGTGGTCTTCTCCTTTTTTCCAGATATTGGTCCAGTAACTCTTTAGGTCTTCAGGGTGCGGAGTTTCGTTAACGATATTTACAGCACTTCCTTTCTTTGCTCTTAAATTTCTGTAAAACCTTTTTTCACTATTTGCAAATAATTTGTTATCCTCTTTTCTGTGGAATGATTTTGTGTTATGTTTGCTGATGACACATCACTACTATTTAAAACTAAAAGGGGTGACACGGATTTCTCGGTAATTGATTACATACTAACTAAAGTATGCAAGTGGTTTGATGCTAACAATTTAGCTCTAAACCCAAAAAAAACGAAATGCATCAGATTTTCTCTTCCAAATGTAAAAAATGTAGAATTTCACATTAAACTGAAGGATCAGATAATTCAGCCCACTGAAGTAACGTCATTCTTAGGGATCACAGTGGACTCAAAGCTGCAGTGGGGTACTCATATAAATAAATTGACTGACAGACTTAGCTCGGCAGCACATGCAGTTCGGCAAATAAGAAAGATAGCAGATGTTGAGACAGCTAGGTTGGTATATTATGGGTACTTTCACAGCGTAATGTCCTACGGAATATTGCTCTGGGGATCGGCAGCTGACGTGGATGCTGTTTTTATTTTACAGAAAAGAGCAATTCGAGGGCTCTATAACATACCAACAAGGTGTTCACTGCGAGAGGTTTTTAAAACAATAAATATATTTACCTTGCCTTCACTATACATATATGAGTGCATAATGTATGCGAGGAAAAATCGATCCAGTCTAAAAAAAATGTCGGATAACAACCCCAATACACGACATACCAATAAATTTGCTTTTCCACGCTGTAGACTCCAAAAGACAATTGGTTCTTTTGTCGGAAATTGTGTGCGTTTCTACAATGTCATTCCTAAACCGCTAGAGGGTCTCAATGAAACAAAATTCAAGGCTGCCATAAAAAAGTATTTATTAAGAAAAGCTTATTACACGGTCATAGATTTTGTTAATTACCGTAAAGAATGGGCCAAAATATATGTACTGAAATGCAACTGCAATGAATGACTGAATAAAAATCTATTAGTAACTATAAATAATTATTAATTTATAATTTAAATGTATTGACATGTTTCATACATTATTTTTGTATTTCATTATTTTTGTATCTCATGACATAATTTACACACAATGACATAATTTGACTGACAATGCCCCTATACAGCTGCACTTATTGACAAGGCCTTTTTACAGCCGCATTCAATTGTTTGAACCTAAATTAATTAGTATGATGTAAATGGTATTCCTATTTTATAATTGTTTTATGTGACGTTACCAAGTGATGTAATATCCTAAGGTTCGAATAAATAAATTGAATTGAATTGAATTGAATTGTACCTAGCCAATCTTTGAGATTTTAAAGCTAATTTCTGCTTTAAAGTATCCAAATATTCTTCCGGTTTGTTATTGTTACTTTTATTATTATTATATTTGTTTGTTACGGAATCAATTTTAGCTTTTTTTAGATCAAATATAAAACGTAGATCAATAATTATAGCAAGGAATAGTATATAGGTTACCACTTGTATAGGTACACCACTTTTTATTAAGACAAAATAATAGCAATGGCAGCTACACAGGTAGTAAGAACTACACTAGTGATGTGCTGGATTGTGAACAAAGTACATCCACGGATACGGATCTGATTGTGGATATATATACGAGTATCTAAAGCTGCGCTAGTAGGCTCATATCAGATTTAGCTGGGCAGGGAGAGAAAAACGAGTAGTGAATGTGAGTAAATTCCTTTTTTATTATGTATGTGAAATTACTGACTTTTTAGTAAACTTAAATTTAATGAGCTATATATATATATAGATATGCGAAAAGTTCACATACATAATGAAAAAGGAATTTAAGTGCTACGTAACAAAACAAAGCTGTACTTAATAATTAATGTTAGTAAAACCTTTTTATATGTTACTATTGTGTTCCATGAACCAACCACCTAAGTTATTTTTGTATTAATGTTTTAAACTTATGCGCACCACATATTTAATAAACGTATAATTTTTTAAGATAAGATAAGATAATTTATTGAACAAAAAAATACAAATACAATGAATTATGTGGCTCTGCCTTTTGCTTTAGTATAAATACTGTGGTGCAAAAGGTAAGTGTGGTGTAAAGGTAATTATAAAACAACTAGCTGTACCCTGCCACGCTTTGCTGTGGCACATATGTAACTGATGCAAAATTAGATAAAACAATCCTTGATGCGGATTATATATCATTCTAAAATTTCAGCTCGATCGGTGCTGAACTTTATAAGTTTTTGAAGCGTACACAAACCAACATAACGTTTTTATTTATAGAGATAGAAATAAGACAAAAGGTTGGAAACGGACTTATTGGAAAATATTTAACCTTGTTATGTGACGAAAATCTAAAAGGGCAAACAGAGACGCTTACAACGAACTATCTTCTAAAACAAAGGTTGAGAATTGCTGGTCTGTCATATTGAGAGTGACATTGATTTGTTTACATTTTCTACACCTCTCCGTGGAACGGACTATAGAACAACGCTTTATTTTCTCCACTTCAAGTGTTAGATATAAAGTTCCATGGTTTTATCTTCAACAACGACGAATTTCCACACAAAACTTTCATCTGCCATCACACAAGCTATGCTTAGTCAGATGGTGTTGTGTGTGAATTGTCTACCAATATTTATTTATTTATTATTATTTATCTCTGTTCAGTTAATGAATAATTAAGTCATCGAAATTACAAAATTGCTACGCGAAGCTTATTATATAGCGAAGCGATTGATTCGCGTCAAGCGTTTAGATATGAAGTCATGGTTTTATCTTCAACAATAACGAACTTTCATTTAAACCTTCCATCCCCCATTTAAGCCCCCATTTCAACCCCGTACAATTCTAAATTACGAAATTGCTAAAACAAACACATATTTGCTTCGCGTTAAATGTCTAGATACGAAGTTTCATGGTTTTGTGTTCAAAAATTACGAATTTCCATATAATTTTATCCCTCATTTCAACCCTTTTCCGTAATAAAAAGTAACCTATGTCCTTTTTTGAAATTAAGTCTATCTGTGTACCAACTTTCATTAAAATCGGTTATGTGTGGATCTCATGCTTATAACTTTGAAAATTACGATTCATACAACCGTCCATCCCTTGTTTCACCTTCTTAGGGGGTTGTATTTCACAAAACCCCGTCTTAACGAGCACCTGCGTGCTAAAATACACCTCCATGCAAAATTTCTGAGTTTTCGTGAAGAGTGATCTATCGCTTTTATATACCAATATAGATAAAAATGCTAAAAATAACCGTGAGAATAGACACTATTATTGAACATAATTAATAATTTCTTTGAGTGCTCGGGCCAATGACGAAGATGACAATAGTAACTGTTTTTCAGATACTGCTTAATAAATAAATATTTTTTTGTTAAATTATGCACTTGTCATATATTGCTCCTTAAATTTACGAAAAAAAATATTATTATGGGGCAAGGGTTTGCCGGATGATTTTTAAAATTCACATATTGGTGTTTCAAGTCCGTATCGATTCATTTCAATTTAATCGAGGTTTTAGCCAGGTCACCTCACTATGACGACATAACTGACAAACGTCAAATGTTACCTTTAAAAATGACCCGACTATAATTAATCGAAAGGAACTTCGTTCCATCCGGGTGTCCCTTGACACCTCTCAAGATTTATTTTCCGTTCTGCACTACTGGCCAGTAGTGTCGTGTGGAATTTTTAAACGTCTTACATCTTCGTTCCCTTCTGCACTACTGAGTACAAAAACGTTTTACCAGTAGTGCCGTGGGGGAATATTTCTGCACTACCAGCCAGCAGCTTAGGTACTGGGTAATTTATAATGGCTCTTTTTAATCGACTTCAAAAAAGGAGGTTTCTCAATTCGACCGTATGTATGTTCTTTTTTTTTTTATGTGTGTTCGCGGATAACTTCGTCGTTTATGAACCGATTTTGATGATTCTTTTTTTGTTGTAAAGGAGATATTCCAAGGGTGGTACCATGATAAGGAAACCAGGATCTGATGATGGTATCCTAGAGAAATCGAGGATAATTTTCGAAAATTGTAAAGATGACTAGTGCGTTAGTTAAGTTTTTGCTTGAGCATTTTAAAGCAGTATAATTTAAAGATGGTCTGGAGTCGATCTGATGAGGGAACGGGAAGACGGTCGAGGGAACTCCTCGACGGTACATAGTAGTTACCTTGTGTTTGGGCTCGATGAATTTGTATTGATGAGAACTTTTTACATAGATGGGTTGTGACTGTCATTAGTGGTCTGATGATGAAGATAAAGGACAGTCAAGGGAATTTCTTAACGGTTTACAGGAACTACCCAGTGTTTGGGTTTAATTCATGTATTGAGATCTCAACACGAAATCGTGTAAGTGCATTAGTGAAAACTTGTTTAGCACTAAAAAGGGTAAAATAAACTATTTTTTACAAAAAATTAAACCGACTTCAACACCACAAATAGGCACTCAAAAGCGAAAAATAATTTAATATAGGTAATTATTATAACCTCTACTCACTCATCTATGTATATGAAGTCGGTGCCAGCCAAATCTAACAGGTAGGTAGTAGATAGATACTACTTATTAAATTATTTTTCGCTTTTGAGTGCCTATTTGTGGTGTATAAGTCGGTTTAATTTTTTGTAAAAAATAGTTTATTACATCACCATTTCCATCGACGCTTCTACTCGTACTACACTATATCCATTAAAATTTTCATAACTACGCGTGAAAGAGATAAACATAAGCAGTTTACTAAATGTTACTAACTCGGGGCCTTCTCTCTGAAGTGACCGTTTTTAAGTTAGTGGCATTACGCACATGACTTTGAAAACACTGGTGCACCTGGGATTCGAATCATGGGATTCTGATCGGCAGTCGCCGTTCTCCGTTCTCAAAGTTGCGAGTAGGTATAGATTATTTCTCTTCTAAATAAGGTTAGTTACCTACAGGGCGTGTGGGCCGTAATTTTGAATTTTTAAAACAACTTTAAGACCTTTAAGGATCTAATCTAGTGCAATTCGCAGTCAATAAACACGATTTAATGAATTTTACTTGATAGAAAAAAATCCCAAAGTTACCCCTTTTCAAAAGGTTTTTTCAAGTTTATGACTAAACTAATGATTTTTTTTACTAAATTTTTGTACTCAACGAAAGCCAATAAAAAGTTATAGATGCATTCGCAGAGTTTGACTTGATAAAAAGTATCAGTTATTCACTATGTTTTAATATCTACCAAATATATAGCGCGCCGTTCGGCAGGCCTGATCAGTCGCGTTTCGGCGCTCACGGACGACGGGCCTGTGCTTGATTTTGCAATTTTGACAACCGATAAATTTTAAATATTACGATCATAGTGCCACAGTATAACAATATCAGTAGGCATTACTAGTGAAGCACGCTATGATCTTGATTTTGATACCGTTTTCATTGGAATTGCAAATAGACGCTGATACTAATTAGTACGCTGTTTACTTTATGTTGTAGATCAATAGGGGAGTCTCAAAAAACTGACGTCGATAGTAGATAGAAAATAGATAAGTATCGGTAAAATATTCGTCCGTCAAATCAGAGATCGGGATAAGGAAATAATGAGAGGGGAGAAATCCCCTGCGTAAATCCCCTAATATAAATGCAAGTTAGGTATCATAAATGATACTTGACTTGCATTTATATGCCATTTAGGTAAATTCTTTGGTAGTAAGGTACTTAGTACTTGGAAGAAAAGTCCTCACATACAGATTTTACCACTTTGGAAGAGACTTTCGCGCAAACTATTCAGTTTAGAAAAAAATTGTTAGGAACTTCAATACAATTTTGATCACCTTTCCATAGACACGCATGGTTTTGTTAGAATTTTTATTTTTTTATTTCTTTTCCAAGTTTGTGACACCACCAAAATTTATTGTTTTTTCTTTTTTTTTTGTACATATACATGTACTTACCAAGTTTTAATAGTATACTTCTTATAGTTTCGGAGAAAAATGACTGTCACATAAGGATGGACAGACATAACGTATATTTTAAAATTTGTCTACGAATCCCTAAAAACCCAACTTCGTTCATTTAAAACTTATTTAAAATGAAATTTAGCCACTCGACTAAATTTGATAAGAAGCCTTTTAGGCAGTAAAATTACTCGTAGAATTTAACTCTGTACTAAATTTCCGATTCGTATTTTTATATAAGGTTTAGAATCATTTCCTGAGCATAAAATTACAAAATAATAACAAATCCAGGTGGAGCTTCAAGCGCCAGCTCGAAAGAACATTTTTGGCCGATATTCCTAAAAAGTTATAAAGCCTTATAAAGTACCTATTGTAGAAAATAAAATTTCCCATCTTTTGTTGCCAGTAAACTTTTTTTTTCGAACTTACCGATTACGATTTATTATGTCCAATTTAATGATAACAATGTAAAAAAATAAGATGTGAATTCTGTTCCCAGTAGCATAAACATGTTTTTCGCGCGTATCTTTATGTTTGTAAAACTTTTATTTCCACATGTCTTCCAAACGGCTGGATGGATTTTGGTAACTAAGATATTCTAAGACTAGTCTCATTCGCCAAAGTGTCCTTAAATAGCAGGTAATATTTTTTTACGTGTAGTTTTTTTTGTAGTCGGGGTTTTTAAATTAAAGTTATTCTATCATATTGCTCGTTGCTCGAATAAACAGCACCGTTCGTCATCATGATTGAAAAGTTGAACGAAAAGTTTGGTCTCCACTTTTGTAATAAGAACAACTAAGCTGTGAAACGCATTGCCAGAGTGGGTTTTTGTCGAAGGTTCGAACCTTGGGGTTACGAGGTACACTGTGTTTGTTTCTATTAGAGAAGCAAGTTCCATCGTAGACCACATCATTTTCATCCACTGTTATCGGCATCATCGCAACCGTAACATATTATTAGGAAACATTTTAAAAAGATGCATGAAATTGGAAAAGCCGTTCTCAACTTATAGTGTGACCAAAAAAGAAAAGGTTGAGTTTTGTATAGCTACGAGTATAGATAAATTTAATATTTCTTCGTTTATATAGCAACAAAACTCTTATCATAAACAAACAAACATAAACAAATCTTGACCAAAAAATTAGTATAAATTACATAGTCCAATATTTTAATGTTATTTCTGCACTGTGGCACCGATTCCGCGGTCGGTGACGGTCGCGAGAACAAGACAGCGTTAAATGCCTACTTTGACAGAAATACCTGGCCTTAAAAGTTTTCAACTTTTTGCAGTTTGACAGAATATACTGAAAGTAAAATAATGACAAACAAAATCTGTTTGCTTATTAAATAAATTTAAATTGAATTCAAGATTTTGAAAATTATAATTTCTTATAGGTAGTTTGTTTAAGTTCGTTTAAAATTTTAATGGATATAGTACGAGTAGAAGCGTCGATGGGAATGGTGATGTAAAAAGACCCATTATAAGTTACCCAGTACCTAAGCTGCTGGCTGGTAGTGCAGAAATATTCCCCCACGGCACTACTGGTAAAACGTTTTTGTACTCAGTAGTGCAGAAGGGAATGAAGTTGTATCAGGTTTAAAAAATCCCGACGACACTACTGGCCGGTAGTGCAAAAGGAAAAAAAAATCCCAATGGCACTACCAGTAGTGTGGCTTGGTAGTGCCGTGGGGGATAAGCCTTTTTAACCAATTTAGTGTTGAATCGGTGTATGCGAGTTACATAGTTGAGATATGCCTATTCATTCTTCAATATTGAGAAGCATCACTTGCGAGACCATCTCGACCGTCTCCTTTTCTAGCTTTAGTGTTGAGTCGGAAATCTATTTGGTTACTTTTGCACGATATATTTTATAGTGTTTAGATTCAATCGTTTGGACAACTTCCATGATCCTGCTGTTAAAATCGTCCACGTTCACACAGTAGTTTAATTTTAAATATTTGAACAAACCCATCGCTAGGTAGGTAACAAACTTAATGACATAAAACGTCAATGAAAATTATAGTCGTAATTGGGATTATGACTGGTTATGTGTGCTAAGCAACTATAAATGTGGCTGATTCTACTTCTAGCCCGTGATCCACTGTACACTCGAATATTCGAATGTCAAGTTTTGCTATTCGAATATTTGTTTTGAATTACTTTTCGAATAATTTGAATATTCGAATGCAAGCCCTACTAAGAACACATGCTTACCCGCTAACTTGCTTAGACGGCCCATTTTGAGATATGGGTTCCAGTATTAGTCGGTAGGGGCACCACTCATGGTGTCGAATCCGACACAAATCGACCATTCCCTTCAAGAGGAATGGTGTGTTAATGCAATACCTCCACATAATAGTACCATTCGCCTTTTAATTTCACAATAATACAATTTCCCGGTACGGAGTCCGTTGCTGTAACCATTAGTAAAGCAGCACAGGGGCAAACATTTAAGCACCTAGGAATCGATTCACGCCGAGACTGTTTTTCATACGGACAACTACTTAGGTATCTGTTGCGTTATCAAGATCATCAGGTTACAGATATAGCCAATTTGTTCTTCTACCGCAAGAAATAAAAAACTAAAAATATTGTATACACAGAAGTACTTTAAAATACCTGTACTATGAGTATGAAACACATTTTAGTAGATCACGGTACTTTTACCTAGCGTTCCTTTATTATTCTTCTATAGTTCTCTTACTGATCATACCTTTTTAAAGCAATGGATATTTTAAAGTAAGGTAGTAAGTAAGTAAAGTAAATTTTCCTAGAAGATTTCCCTTTCATAGAAGCGGGTGAAACCGCTGGTCACTGCTAGTAATAATATAATCTTGTGGAACTTTGCATCTTTTTGTACAATAAACATATTGCAGTCATTTTATTGATAACAATATAAGTTACATGTAAATTTTTACAAATAATGATAATGTAATAGAGTAAGATCCCAGGGCCGCCAGATGTCACGTATTTTCTGATGAACGAAATGTGTACCATTGAGTAGAGTTAGTACGTACTAAGAACATATGCTTACCCGCTCACTTGCTTAGATGGCTAATTTTGAGATATGGGGTCCAGAAGGTACATAAAAACATTTATATACAAGATTATGAGTTTATGGGATGACTAGCCCCTTAGTTCGGTCTGTCTTATTGGAAAAGGCTTTAAAATAGTTGTCTTATAAACATATGGTATACAAATGTAGAATGAGAATTTAAGAGCCCTCTCACGAAACGACAGAACTCAACTTTAGGTAAAATCCTGCAACATTGTCAGCGTGCGTCCGTTCGATTCAGCTCGAGCGTTTAGGCGGACAAAACGATCTTGAGCCGTAACGGCAGTGTACTAAAAATTTTGATGAGATTTTGTGACGTGACAACGTCTACTAAATCGATGAACGCTGGCTGCGTGCACGAAAATTGATGACTTATTGTCCCGTTACGTTCGTTGTCCCGTTACGTTACGACAAATTATTCTTGCATTTCAAAAATCTGATTACTAGTATAATTTCATTTTTATATAAAGGTTAATTTTTGTGCATTGGTTCTTAGCTATGTTTGGTTAATATCGATTCAAGATGGCCGCCTCCACAAAATGGTGGACTAAATATTTCTTCATAATCTACCTCAATATGAGTATCAAATTTAATTAAAGAGCTTGACCAGTAGAATACTATGCACTATGACAAATTTCAAATCCAAGATGGCCGCCACCACAAAATGGCGAAATACATTTAATTTTTCACTACTCCCTCAATATGGGTATCAAATGAAAGGACTTGACGAGTAAAATACTATGCACAAAACAAATCTCAAATCCAAGATGGCCACCACCACAAAATGGCAAAATACATTTCTTTTTTCCCTACTTCCTCAATATGGGTATCAAATAAAAAGACTTGACGCGTAAAATACTATGCACAATGACAAATTTCAAATCCAAGATGGCCGCCACCACAAAAAAAAAACTTAAACCTGCACGGGCACTAACTCTATAAAACTAAAATACCTAGGTAGGGTAACGTACCAGTGGTTGGACATAACTAGTGATTGGACACTTCAACTTTCGACAAAGTTTATAAAGTTTGTGTGTTGTATTCTGAATTTTTGAACGACCCTAATTATTTCTTCGTCCATTGGGATGTTACAGAAGTGCTCAATTTTTTCAACAGATAGCTGTGTTTGCAAAAAAAAAAATAAGTTTGATGTGTACAGCCAATGTTTACATTTTGTGCTCGAAAATAATTATTTGAATAAGAACAAAAGTGACGAAAATCAAAATAAAAAGTGTTTTATTCTGTTTAAGAGACGTGTCATCAGACGAATGGTTCGTACTATAAAGTAACTCTTTATTTAAGTAAACGATTGCTACTTTACTAATTTGTAGCATAAGTTATCAGTTGTCCAACGATTGTGATTATTTTTGTTCTGAGACTAGTGACTGGACAGTTGTCCAATAACTAATAATATTTAATGTAGAAACAATCGTTTATTTTATACTTTAATTTGACATTATTTACATTCAAAACACTTAGCTTTCACAGAATTTTATTTAGCGGTTATTTTACAGTCATTGGACACTGTCCAACGACTAATATTTTCTTTGAAAACTAGTCCTTGACGCTTTTACAACATAATTTGTTACACAAATTTGTTTGTTTGTTTTCTGTCTATTTTATTCCGTTTGTCCACAGCAGTAATCAAGATGCTTAAAATGGTAACTCCATATTCTAGATATACTGATAGTCTAGATAAGGCTTTAAGTGAATCAAAAATGTTGGAAAATTAAGAGAAATAGCAAGAAAATACGGAATACCCAAATCAACTTTACATTTCAAATTGAAAATCCTGATCATAAGACTTCTTGCGGACCTTCGCCATATCTTACACAAGAAGAAGAAAATGTCTGGCGAACTGGATCTTAGAGTTAGCGAGAAATGGGGGAATGTTCTTTTTTAAGGCCCATGCCTTAAAAAAGAAGATCTCCAGTTTAGCGTAGTACAAAAGTTTTTGTCTGATAACCCAAGACCAAACCCATTCAAAGATATCCTAGAGAGGGATGCGTAAGAGGATTTTTGGAACGAAACCCTGCTATCTCCAAGAAAATAAGCGAAGGTGTCACATTTTCAAGAGCTTGTGTGTCTGAAAGAGATATTCGAAAATGGTTCTTGGAAATATTATAAAAAAACTTTCAAGAAAAAGACCTGTTGGCTATTTTGAACGATCCAAGAAGCATTTTTAATGAAAATAAGAGTGAATTTCAACTTTGTCCCAAAACAGGTACCTACAGTTTTGACGTTAAAAGGAGTAAAAACGTATATAATGTCGAAACAAGCTCTTCAAAAGAAAACATGACGGTAATGTTTTCATTTTCTGCTGAGGGTCAAAGTTGTCCACCGATGGTTAATAATAACTATCAAAGATTACCTCAAAGTCATTGAGAGTGTGCCATCAGATTAGGCTGTTGGATAAAAAAAAATATCACTAAGATTTGCTCAATGAAAGTGATGATTCAAACACATCTTGCTTGCAGGAGCTGTTTGCGGAATATTTGCGTAATAAGTCTAAGTAATTAACTGTGGACCTCATAACAAAGCTCAAAGTCGTATAGCGAGCTATGGAGGGAGCTATGTTCGAAGTCTCTTTGCGCAACAGAATCTGTAATGAGGATATTCGCAAAGGAACGAAAGTGGCCGACATAACTCAACGAGAAAGCAAGCTGAAGTGACAATGGGCAGGCCACATCGCTGGCAGAACTGACAACCGATGGGGAAGAAAGGTTATCGAGTGGCGACCACGAACCGAAAGACGCAGTGTTAGACGGCCTCCCACCAGATGACCTCACAATGGTTGCTGGAAGCCGCTGGTTGCAGGTTGCGCAGGACCGTTCTTTGTGGAAATCTAGGGGGAGGCCTATGTTCAGCAGTGGATGTCTTGAGGCTGATGATGATGAAGTATAATTAATGAAAGTACCTAGGTAACTCACTTTGATAAGATATTCATATGTTTTATATTTCAAATTAGTAATCCTTTTTCTCATAACTTTTATCTTTAGTCCATGATTATGTTTTTACTTTCCTAACATGCTTAAACAATAAACAATTGTGATGAAATTTGGCACAAAGATAGCTGAAACACTGGCAATCACACATAGGCTATTTTAATAAACGTGAGTAACACCATGGCACACTGCTACTAATGCATTAAGTATGTCAGGAGTGTCCAATAACTATGTGTTAACTGTCCCATAACAGAAATTTCTGTCCAATGACTATAAATTTACGGATTTTTTTGGAAAATGGCTTTTTTTAATAGGAATTATTTTAAATATTATGATAAAATGTTGAAAACTCGATAGCTCTATGATTAAAGTAACTTAAAATACGTTCCGTTAATCATAACAATTGATGTATAGTAGGATTAAAAAATAATATTAAAAATAAAATGCTTAACTGTCCAACGACTAGTCATTTACCCTACTTATATTTTAGATGTTATCGCACGAAATAATTATATTTACAGATGTTTGTACCGCGCTGAACCTGCATCAATCGCTAACAAAATGATTTTGCGTTGCCCGCGTGCCCATCCCTAGTAATCCCCAACGTACATATCTATGTAGCTATACATCATCTGCCTACGACGCGCACTGGGCGTCTAGTGTGGTGTTAGCACTCTATACTTTAGTTATTTGTACTCTATGATTTTTAGCTAACACAGCTCCCTTCCGTGCTTGCGCGGAAGATCGCGTTCTCGATGAGTCAAACCCTTCCAGTTGGATATGAAATTTGTCATAGTGCATAGTATTCTACTAGTCAAGCCCTTTCATTTGTTACCCATATGGAGGTAGTAGTAAAAAATAATGACATTCGCAATTTTGTGGTGGCGGCCATCTTGGATTTGAAATTTGTGGCAGTGCATAGTATTTTACTAGTCAAGCCCTTTCATTTGTTACCCATATTGAGTTGGTAGTAAAAAAATAATGTCAGTAGCCATTTTGTGGTAGCGGCCATCTTGGATTTGAAATTTGTCATAGTGCGTAGTAGTTTACTAGTCAAGCCCTTGCATTTGATACCTATTTTGTGAAGTAGTGAAAAATAATGACATTCGCGATTTTGTGGTGGCGGCCATCTTGGATTTGAAATTTATCATAGTGCGTAGTATTCTACTAGTCAAGCCCTTTCATTTGTTACCCATATTGAGGTGGTAGTAAAAAATAATGACAGTCGCCATTTTGTGGTGGCGGCCATCTTGGATTTGAAATTTGTCATAGTGCATAGTCAACCCCTTTAAATTGATACCTATATTGAGGTAGTAGTTCTTCTTCTTGTCGTGTCAGCAATTCAGTTTGGACTACATATATATATAAATATATATACATATATATATTTTTTTATTATTTTGTACACATTTTTAAATTTTGTCTTTTGTTTTTAATTTTATGTTTTTTTTTTATTTCTTTCTTCGTGTAATTTTTAATTGCTAAACAGTTTCTGACCAGTGAGTGGCTACAGAAACTCCAACGGGGTTGGCTTCGCACAGGTCATTCAGCGTACAGGTGTTGGGGCACAATGGACACACGAGAAGGTGATCCATAGTCTGGGAGCTTACACCACAGTCGCACTGCTCAACTGGAGGATCTGCAAGACCCCATTTACACATATTATGTCTGCAACGGCCTACTTGAGTTCGGAGTCTATTTAAAGACTTCCAGATAGGCCATTGCAAATCATGGCCGGTAGGAAGCTCTTCATGTGGGAAACAAAGTTAGGTGGCACTGGATGTTTCTTTTGCCACAGTTCCACTCTAGCTTGTGTAGGAGTAGCTGTAATAGCTGTGGTTTTTTGTATAAAACTTTTGCGGCTTTTTAATCTGCAAGGAGTGGGGGCATAATTGAACAGTGGGTGTTGCGAATCTAGCTCTTGTTTCTTTTTAGTAGTAGTAAAAATTAATGATGATTAATTAATATTGGAAGTTCGTTGCTCAAACACGTCGGAACGGTCATTGGTCATGGCCATTGCTAATGGTCATTGGTCGTGGTCATTGGTCATATCCGTTCCTCATGGTCATTGTAATTGGTCATGGTCATTGTATTGAGGTAGTAGTGAAAAATAATGACATTCGCAATTTTGTGGTGGCGGCCATCTTGGATTTGATATTTGTGACAGTGCATAGTATTCTACTAGTCAAGCCCTTTCATTTGTTACCCATATTGAGGTGGTAGTAAAAAATAATGTCAGTCGCCATTTTGTGGTGGCGGCCATCTTGGATTCGAAATTTTTCATAGCGCGTAGTATTCTACTAGTCATGCCCTTTCATTTGATACCCATATTGAGGTAGATGAATAAAAATGAAGAAATATTTATTTCACCATTTTGTAGAGGCGGCCATCTTTAATCAATATTATCCCAACAAAGCAAAGATCCACCGCATGAAAATTAACCTTCAGTTAAAAGTATAAATTCTTGAAATTATACTACCTAGTATTCAGAGTTTGGAAATGCAAGAATAATTTACCGTAACGCAACGGGACAACGAGCGTAACGGGACAATGGGCTTAATGAGACATCCCATTTTCGTGCATGCGGCCAGCGTTCATCGACTTATTAGACGTTGTCACGTCAAAAAAAAATTGACAGATTTTGCTTCTTCAAGAACTAAACAAGATGAGACGATCTTCTTAGCATTCCATGGATTCACCGTGCGGGTGCCGGGTCCATCGTGTGGCAGAGAGAAAAACTCGAGTAGTTCCAGAGACTTGTGACTCGGGCGTAGGTTTAAGGGGCCCCTTTCTGACGTACATCAACACTCACCTTCACCACTCGTTTTTCTCTCCCTGCCCAGCCAAATCTGATATGAGCCTACTAGTGCAGCTTTAGATACACGTTCTAGTATAGAACTTACAGCACTTCTGGATAAGCCAAGGTCTTTCAGTAGGTTATAGAGAGATTTTGCTGGTATACCTCTCGCTCCACTTCTACAGCGTATAAACTAACTACATAGCCGTTTTTGTTAATTCGTTTAGGAGGTCGTAATACTTATTTTGTTTCATCGCGTGGTCTTTAGGTATATTAGTTTCCCACGGTACGGTAAGTTCTACAAGGACTATGCGTTTCGTAGCTCTAGAAAAAGGAAAATGTCCGGTCTGGATGACGAAACACCCACATCCTCTGGGATTTTGTAGTGCTTTTCATACGTGTCCATTAAAATAGTCCAATCAGGTGCTGTACCCAGGATTGAGTAAGGCTTGTTCCTGGAGTTTGAAGTTGAGCCTTCTTTACAAAGTTAATTTGTCTGTTGTTTGTCGTCAATCCCTTTTGGGCTCTAGCTACCGAAAGGCTCATGGCTTCACGTATGATTTCAAGTACTCTGTCATGACGCCGTGAGTAATGACCCCCATTAAGGAGCACCTTGCATCCCACCAATATGTGCCTTGCTGTACATATCGCCTCTCCACAAGTATAGCAACATTTTTCAGAGGCTTTTCCCCACCTTACCAAGTTACTCTGGTCAGGGAGGGTCATTTGGAATGCATTTAGATAAAATTTTAATAAGGCAGGGGACCAGTCATAGATCAAGGTGCGCCATTTTAGAGCTAATGGGATACAGAACTCACCTATGGTTAACCACTCACTTTGCAAATAATGTGATGGTCCGATCCGAAAAATCAGAATGAAACGTTATAAAACGCCAAACGACTTAAAATTTTGTGGTCGCACTATAATTATTCTAGTTTATGTCATAAACGCGCGAAATATTACGTAACCGACTCCCACGCTAACTGACGCAGGACCTCCCCGACGGCCGCTCGCGGCATACTAAAATGCGCAGTGTAATTTATTGTAATTTCGACTGCTGGTAATTTATATTTTTTGAAAAATTTACAATTATGATTTGAAAAGTAACTATAGAATTGGATTCTACAAAGAACGAAGTATTATCGTGTCTAATTTGTATTTTGGAATTATTGTGTATTTTACACAGAGACAACGCTAAAACTGCAATATAAAACTTAAAATTGGCTCAAGATTTTGTGTTTTTTACTAATAAATGGGACCAAAATTCAGATATATGTAACATGTCTGAATTAATAAAATATGTGTATGATGATCCCAATGACCTATTATTAATTTGTAATACTTCGTTGGATGTTCCCCATATTTTTTTAAGTATACATTTTGAGTATCACTTGTAGATTTAAAAGTCTGAAACTGACACGGCGGCGACTTTTCGGCGAAATGGTCATGGGAGATCGTTCCCTACGACCAAAGGAATTTATTAGGAAAATTGAAACAAGGAAACGTCAACAAGAAAGATCGGCCTATTTTTTGAACGTAATTATCTTTTTCTAGATAATACTAAAGATGGAAAATTCGGAACGCAAACTTTTTTGAATTATTTTGGGATTTTTAAAGCGTTTGTTAAGCAAAACGGCCGACGGAAAGTGTCTGGGAGTATTGGGACTGTATTTTTAAAGATATTGTCTATAACATATGTGAATATCAGTTATTAGAAAATATGTGAAGTAATGTATCTTCTGGACCCCATATCTCTAAGCAAGTTAGCGGGTAAGCATGTGTTCGTAGTATATACTAACTCTACTCAATCGTCCACATTTCGGTCATCAGAAAATATGTGACATCTGGGGCCTCTGGGATCTTGGACTATAATAATTATAAGTTACATGTCATTTCATAATAAATTATACTCTTACTTCTATTCAAAGAATTGAGTAAATTAAATAAAAAATGTCAATCAAATTACATCATAATTAAACATTAAAATACATGGTATAATTTCACTGCATAAATAATAAAAATCAGCTCTTGACTAGTTTATTTAAGAAACTTTCAGCTTTTCAATGTCATTGAACCTGTAAAAATGCCTGTTCGGTAAGCCATTGCTTTAACTTGCTTGCTTGTACAAAGTTTTGTAGGGCTAGGGGCCGCCTTAGATCTAACATTAACAGCGCCCTACGGTTTTACAACTAGTCCTAGTTTATTTATTCATTCATTGAGCACACAAAACAGAATGTAATAAACACAAATTATAACATAAGAGTATACTGTACAGAACTGTATTACATTCCAAACTATGTGGGCTTAGAAACAACAATTCTTTAAATACAGTGGTTTGATAATAATAATAATATTATACTCGCCCGGCTTCTGCTTCGACTCGGGATCAGCCTGCCGCGTCGTCGGCGCTGACACTGGCCTCATTGCCGACGTCAGTGACGACACTTGCGGCGCCGGTCGACCCCGACATCGAGGAGGAAGACTCAGCGAGTCGTAATGTATCCGACCAGGTAATAGAGCAACTGAGGAGCACTCTAGAAGACGCGATTTTGCGGTATAGATCCACACCTAACTCTAGGCCGCGATTACCACGTTTGCCCACACATAGACGTAATTTGGCTTTGATGGGAGCCCTGAATACTTTGCTAGTGCCCTACCTGGGAACTAGCAAGGATTTGACTGATACCCATTCTATTCTGTACTGTGGTGCTATCGCGGCGTGTCGCGTTGCACGTGTCAAGTTCCCAGACACTGACCGTGCAACGCGAACCGCCGGAGATGCACCCGCATGGCAAGTGCGAATAGAACGGCGTATCAGCAAATTCAGGACTCTTATTGCAAAGCTAATCTGCTTTCAGACAGGGGAACAGTCGTCCCCGAGTCATGCGTTTCGTAACACAGGCATTCGCTGGGACTGGTATCAGTCCTCAGCACTATCTTGCCAATGTTGCGGAACGTATTGACCACCTGAAGCAGAAAGTGTATGCGTGGGCAAACCGTATTCGCCGCCACAGAGAGCGTGTGGATCGATATCGACAAAATCGCGACTTTCAGAGTGATCAAAGGAAGGTGTACCGAAACTGGGAAGGAACTAGTCAACGTGTGAACGACGGGCAGCTACCGGATCCTAGCGCTATGAAAAATTTCTGGCGCGGCATCTGGTCGGTGCCTGTCGAGCACACAGAGGAGCTTGGATGCGTGTTATCGAACGTATATGTGAGCCTATCGAACCCATGGAGTCTATTACGATAGACTCCGTAGACGTTAGTTGTGCTATCCGGCCGGCTCAGAACTGGAAAAGTCCTGGGCCGGACGGATTGCACAACTTTGGATAAAATGGTTTCGGTGCTCATATGAACGTTTGGCAACGCAATTCAAGAAGCCCTCGAAACGGGTTGTCTTCCCAGTTTCTTGACCACCGGAGTCACCTTCCTGCTCCATAAGTCTGGTAGTACCACGGAACCGAAGAACTACAGACCCATTACGTGCTTACCACTACCATCTACAAGCTGCTTACATCTATTCTGAGAGCAAAAATTAATGCGCATATTGTCGCGAATAACGTTTTGGCCTCTTCCCAGAATGGATGTAAGATTGGGTCCCGTGGTACTAAGGAGCTACTCCTCATTGACACGACCATTTGCCAACAAGTCAAAAGAAACAAAGGAGCCCTCTCCGCTGCTTGGATTGACTATAAGAAGGCCTATGATGCGGTGCCCATTCATGGCTAGAAAGGGTTTTAGAGTTGTACAAAATAAATCCAACTCTAAAATCTTTTCTAAGCAAATGCATGGGACAGTGGGTCACAGTCCTTCGTCAACCAGGTAGCGTAGACAGCTATTTTGTTTCGGAGGACTTGATTAGGATTGAAAGAGGCATTTTCAGGGTGACAGTCTAAGTCCCCTATGGTTCTGCCTAAGTCTGAATCCTCTCAGCACTCTGCTGAAGGATTCAGAGTTAGGTTATCGTCTTCGTAGAGGAGGTGAGGTTATATCTCATTTGTTGTACATGGACGACCTCAAACTTTTTGCACCGAAACGCCAAGACTTGTTGGAGCTATTAAAACCACGGAGGTTTTAGTAACGCCATCAAGATGGAGTTCGGTGTGAGACAAATGTGCGGTCATGCATGTACAGCGAGGGAAAGTAGTAAATTCAGAGAATTTACAACTTTCCGAGACTATAACTCTCAGATCTCTCTCCGAAGACGAGACCTATAAATATCTCGGTATGTCACAGTCATTGGGTATATCAGCAGATGACATTAAGAAATCGGTGAAGGAGCGCTTCTTTTGCCGGCTGACAAAAGTACTTAAAAGTCTTCTGTCAGGCGGTAACAAAGCGCGAGCCTTCAACGGTTGGGTAATGCCTCTGCTGATATACTCCTTGGCATACTGAGGTGGACTCAGACTGAGCTAGACGCCCTGGACAGGAAGGTCCGTCAACTGCTCACAACTCATCGCATGCTACACCCGCGCTCGTCTGTTATGAGACTGTATATTCCGCGGAAGTGGGAGGTCGAGGCTTTTTAAATGCCAAGAACCTACACACCCGCGAAGTATGCAGTCTCAGGGATTATTTCGCAACAGCGAGTCCGGGATGCATCGCGATGTTGTGGCAGTTGACAGAAGCTTCACGCCTCTTTCACTGGCAAACGAGAACTGGCGTAAACCATCGGTGCTCAGCACTGATGATCGCAAGGAAGTGTGGAAGAGCAAGGAGCTGCACGGGCGATTCTATCGGGCCCTAACGGGACCCGATGTGAATCTGCTCGCGTCGGTGAACTGGCTACGCTTCGGGGACCTCTTCGGAGAAACCGAAGGTTTTGTCTGTGCAATTGCAGACGAGGTTATCAAGACGAACAATTACCGGAAATACATAATGAAGGACGGTACGGTCGACATTTGTCGGGCATGCCGCCGTCCAGGCGAATCTCTTCGTCATGTTATTTCCGGTTGTTCGCATCTTGCTAACGGCGAGTACTTGCACAGACATAACCTAGTAGCCAGGATCATCCACCAGCAACTTGCTCTTCGACACGGCCTTGTCGAGTCCGAGGTGCCGTACTATAAGTACGCACCTCTGCCAGTTCTCGAGAATGGTCGTGCGTTGCTCTACTGGGACCGCTCTATCATCACGGACAGGACTATTGTCGCCAATAAGCCTGATATCGTGATGGTAGACCGGTCCGAGCGCCGGGCTGTGATCGTCGATATCACCGTACCACATGACGAGAACCTCGTGAAAGCCGAGAAGGACAAGCTTAGCAAGTACCTTGACTTAGCTCATGAGGTTACCGCCATGTGGGAAGTTGATTCGACGATCATAGCCCCAATAGTCGTGTCGGCAAACGGCCTTATAGCGAAAAGTCTCGACCAACATCTCAAGAGACTTTCGCTAGACGGTTGGGTTAAGGGCCAGATCCAGAAGGCAGTCATCCTGGACACAGCACGCATCGTCAGGAGGTTCCTCTCTCTGCAGCCCTAACCACCGGTAGCTTGGGTCCTGCCCCGCTGCTGGCGGTACCCTAGTTTTTAAGTTTTTTATAATGTTTATATTTTTATACCTATTGTAAAAAACTTAGATATTAAGATGAATGAATAAATAACTGAATAATATTAAATTAAGAGATAATACACAAAGACAATTAGGCCAATAGATCTGAACTTAAAACTAACATGTAACATGCTTTATTCAAGTAGTTTGATGGTGTTGATACTCACACACTTTCTTTCACACACTGGCTGGCCTCGTGGCTTAGTGGGTAGTAACTCTGCCTGCGAAGCCGAGGGTCGTGGGTTCGATTCCCACCCAGTGCAAATATTTGTGTGATGAATTCAAATGTTTGTACTGTGTCTGGGTGTTCTATTTATAATAAGTATGTATTTAAAACTATATATGTATTATATCAGAGATCTGGCCGCCATAGTATAAGCTTTGCTTAGTTTGGGGTCAGATGGTGTTGTGTGTGAATTGTCCACCAATATTTATTTATTTTATTTATTTATTTCTTTTCTTCCTTCCCAAGTCTTAATTTGTGTCTTTTAAAGTTGGATACATGTGATGCTCTATAATCACACATATCACATTGAAATGGTTTTTCTTCAGTATGTGTTAATTTGTGACATTTCAAGTGGGATGCTCGTGATGTTTTATAATCACACATATAACATTCAAATGGTTTTTCTCCAGCATGTGTGAATAAGTGTTGTTTTAAGCTGGGTGCGTGTAAGGCTCTATAGTCACAAATATCACATTCATATGGTTTTTCTCCAGTATGTGTGAATTTGTGTTGTTTTAAGTTGGATGCTTTTGATGCTCTATAATCACACATATCACATTCAAATGGTTTTTCTCCAGTATGTTTGAATTTGTGTTGTTTTAAGCTGGATGCGTGTAATGCTCTATAGTCACACATATCACATTCCTATGGGTTTTCTCCAGTATGTGTGAATTTGTGTTGTTTTAAGCTGGATGCGTATAATGCTCTATAGTCACACATATCACATTCATATGGTTTTTCTCCAGTATGTGTGAATTTGTGTTGTTTTAAGTTGGATGCTTTTGATGCTCTATAATCACACTCATTACATTCAAATGGTTTTTTTCCAGAATGTGTGAATTTGTGTTTTTTTAAGCTGGATGCTTGTGATGCTCTATAGTCACACATATCACATTCAAATGGTTTTTCTCCAGTATGTGTCAATTTGTGTCTTTTAAAGTTGGATACATATGATGTTCTATAATCACACATATCACATAGAAATGGTTTTTCTTCAGTATGTGTTAATTTGTGAATTTTCAAGTAGGATGCTTGTGATGTTTTAAAATCACACATATAACATTCAAATGCTTTTTCTCCAGTATGTGTGAATTTGTGTTGTTTTAAGCTGGCTGCTTGTGATGCTCTATAGTCACACATATCACATTCATATGGTTTTTCTCCAGTATGTGTGAATTTGTGTCGTTTCAAACGGACTGCTTGTGATGCTCTATAATCACACATATCACATTCAAATGGTTTTTCTCCAGTATGTGTTAATTTATGACAAATCAAGTGGATTGCTTGTGATGATTTATAATCACACATATTACATTGAAATGGTTTTTCTCCAGTATGTGTGAATTTGTGTTGTTTTAAGCTGGATGCGTGTAATGCTCTATAGTCACACATATCACATTCATATGGTTTTTCACCAGTATGTGTGAATTTGTGTTGTTTTAAGCTGGATGCGTGTAATGCTCTATAGTCACACATATCACATTCATATGGTTTGTCTCCAGTATGTGTGAATTTGTGTTGTTTTAAGCTGGATGCGTATAATGCTCTATAGTCACACATATCACATTCATATGGTTTTTCTCCGGTATGTTTGAATTTGTGTTGTTTTAAGTGGGATGCTTGTGATGCTCTATAATCACACATATCACATTCAAATGGTTTTTCTCCAGTATGTGTGAATTTGTGTTGTTTTAAGGTGGATGCTTGTGATGCTCTATAATCACACATATCACATTCAAATGGTTTTTCTCCAGTATGTCTGAATTTGTGTTTTTTTAAGCTGGATGCTTGTGATGCTCTATAGTCACACATATCACATTCAAATGGTTTTTCTCCAGTATGTGTCAATTTGTGTCGTTTCATACGGACTGCTTGTGATGCTCTATAATCACACATATCACATTCAAATGGTTTTTCTCCAGTATGTGTGAATTTGTGTTGTTTTAAGTTGGATGCTTGTGATGCTCTTTGCTCTATAAGATTTTCAATAAAAATCTTTAAAACTTTCGATGCAGAGACACAAACTAAGCAAAAGTAAAAGGAAGATTAAAAGCC
This sequence comes from Ectropis grisescens, assembly GCA_017562165.1. NCBI lineage: Eukaryota > Metazoa > Arthropoda > Insecta > Lepidoptera > Geometridae > Ectropis > Ectropis grisescens. The sequence goes on along the minus strand of CM029776.1, from coordinate 6,088,115 downwards.
AGCGTTGCCGATGCCCGATTTGCTAATTCCCCAAAATTTTAAGGAAAATTCCCCCAATTCGGGGAGAAACTTATGCCGATTCCCCACAAATTCCCCACATAATTAATTAAACGGAAAATTTAGTATTTATTCATATTTATTGGGGCATTTGCCGTATCTTACAGTTTAACATTGTTTTGAGTGATAAAAACTTAACAATACCGTTCTGTATTTTTAATGTTTGAGTATTTTTACTTTTCCCAGTGTCAAATAAATGTCACTGTGGTTAATGTGTAATTTATACTTTAAAAGGAATGAAAACAATCTAAAAAGTAGAACATGGCCAAGTAAGCAATAGTACAAGAATTACATTTCTTTTCAAAAATTCAAGAATTTTGACTTGTGGTAAAGTGTCTGCTCCAAGCATTGCTGTTACTGATGTTAAAAGTCAAACACAAATCGAAAATAAACGCAGTTTCAAAGACACAAAAAATCTGCTTTTGAAACAACAACTTTAAAAAACTTTTCTGTGTTTATTTTTTACTAAGTCTTCTTATTTGACCAAGTATCCGTATCCATTCATCCGTATTTGTCTTTCATTCACGCTGAGCTTCATTCACAGCCCACGAAAAATCTGTCTGTGGTACGTCAAAAGAAGTTTTCACTTCAAAAAGATTCTACCTACTCATTCAATCAAATTAGATTAATTATTTAGCTTGAAATCAGCGGGTTATTTTTAACTTTTTTGCATTTAGCCCAATCCGTTCATACATTATTTAGATAAGATTTTAAAATTCTAAGGACTCAAAACTATTCTTAATCTATACTTCTATACTATATTACTATATATATTTATATATAATATTATAAAGAGGAAAGATTTGTTTGTTTGTTTATTTGTAATGAATAGGTTCCGAAACTACTGGACCGATTTCAAAAATTCTTTCACCTTTGGAAAGCTACATTATCCCCGAGTAACATAGGCTATATTATATTTTAAAAAAAATAGGAATCCTTACTAAAACTCCAATAATGTAACATAAGGTGTAAAAAAAAGACCTGAAAAATTCCTTACGTCTCGTGCGCTGCCAAAACTATTGATGATAGAACAAAATCATTTACTACGACTTTGCAGAACTCATCATTATCTACAAAAAGTGTCGCGACAGCATATGTCTAAATATTATAGTTATTATGTCACAGTAAGCAGTTTTTTATTCTAAAATATTAATTTATATATGCCGCCTCTTGAAAAGGCTCTTCATTTGTACCTTGGTATTAATCCTTATCAAAATAAATTACTTTATATTCAAGACGGCTTTATTACCTTTTTATAATTTTTTGAATTATTCAATTCGGACATTTCATTCGGAAGATATCACGAGTTTAAAAATTTAAGTATTAGAAAAAAGTCGCGTGGTTGTCGCTCACCGCGCTCAGCTAGCCAGCATGCGATGTAGACTCCATGTAAGCGTCACTGGGGTACGGGGAGGGGAGTCAATGTAATAAAATAAAGTGCCGCGCGGCTCACTCGCGCGATCGGCTCCCCACACAGCGGTCGTGTGCGTGATCGTATGATTTTAGCTTGAAAAAATTTTGAATTCGTTTCGTAGGTAAATAAGTATATGATAATAAATATTATATTTTAATGTAACTATTCAAACTGCTTATAGTAGTATTTTATGGGTATTCCTGTTCAAAATTTCAGCAAAAATATAGTAAAAGGTAGTTTTCTAAGCCCATATTTTTAATTTTCTTTCAATAAGTACCTACTAGTTACCTGATAATAATTATTATGTTTTAATTATTCAAACAGCTTAGTACTTCATATAGTTCAATAAGCAAAAATTAAATAAAAGCCGTCGTAATGAGGAATCTTTATCAGAAACTGAAATTCGCCTTGCAAGTCGGAGAGAATACGCGTCGCAATCGCGTGCTAGAGAGTCAAGTATCGAGCGTTCGCAGCGGCTTGCTGAACAAAATTTTATCACTGGCCCAGCAGCTGGTCAACTAGCTCATATACCGAGGATACCGATGATTCCAACTGATCTGCCAATCCCTTTTAAACGACTTCAGTTTTCGGTGAAATCATCTTTCGCGTTAACTATTAACAAGTCCCAGGGCCAAACCTTCGAATTATTAGGGATCGACCTACGAAAAGAATGTTTCACTATCACGTGTCGGAGCTCCTGAAAATCAATTTATTTTGCTGCCACAAAATAAAACTACTTCAAATATCGTTTACAGGGAAGCTCTGACTCACTAAAACTAATGGCTTTTGTTTTGTAAATAATATTATATATGTATAAAATTTTAAATTAAAAAAAATACAAAAAAACATTAATAAAAAAATTCATAACAAAAAATTCAAACTTCCTTTTTAATTTTACTTTTTTTTGGAAACCCTATACAAAAAAAGGGTGCATGTGTGTGTGTATGTACCCGTCCGAAGCCGGGGCGGGCCGCTAGTGCATAAAATAAATTTACAAGCTGAGCATGGTGGTGTCAGATTTACAATACATAAACTAGAGACGAGCTTTATTGTAGCTATTTTCGGTGACATGAGTAATAATTTACTGATAAAGTGACTGAAGTATCATAAATTGATAGAGCAGTATAAGCATCAATACGAAATTGAAATTCCCCACGTTTTCCCCACACAGAACCAATCCCCTACACCATTCCCCAATCGAGTTCGACTTCCCCGCAATTCAGGGAATTCCCCACAAATCGGCAACGCTGATTAAAACATATAAATGGCAACACTGATACGAAAATATCTACGGCAGAAGGACTAGAGTCCGCGCCACCACTGAAGTCTTACCGAAAAAAACAGGAACTAAGTTTGACAACTCCTTACCGTAGCAGGCAGATCAATATTACTGTTCCTACAAATGTGATCAATTACCTATTCATAGTCTAAAAGGACTGTGATGTCCAAAACGACCGTGATGTCGTAGTAACCGCATGTTGCTTAACAACAAAAAGTTTATAGTAGTCTTAACTCATAAACCACCCAATAACCGTATCAAGCAGCTCAATATTACTGTTCCTACAAATGTGATCCATTACCTATTCATTGTCTAAAAGGACTGTGATGTCCAAAACGACCGTGATGTCGTGGTAACCGTGATGTTGCTTGAAATGCGAATGTCAAGCAACTTGGATGCAAATCATATGGATGGACGACTCATAAAATTGTCAAGAGAAGAAGAAGAGAACTTATAATATATTATAAGTTCTCTTATAACCATACAACCGGACTACTGGCACTTCGCAGTCTCAACAGTTCGGTGATAACGTGCAACCGAACTACTTCACTAAAAAGTTGCAATAGATAGATAGATAGATACTCTTTATTGTACACACCAAAAACAAAACAATACAGTAAAAGAAAAAGAAATACATTAAAACTAGTGTTACAATCGGCGGCCTTATCGCTAAAAGCGATCTCTTCCAGGCAACCTTGGGATGGAAATGTTTTAGAAGTAATAAAAGCGGGGTGTGCTAAAAGAATAATAAGACGATCAAATGTGTTTATATACTGTAAAACGTAAATAAATAAATAAACATACATACTAATAGAGTTTACATACTATTACATGCAATATTTGTAAAATATACTACTAAATATATAATAAATAACTGTAGGTATATAAATATCCAGAAAATAAATCAAACCATTATTATCAGAAGAAAAATTAACGAGTTGAAAAAGATAAATGAATTAAATGCATATAAAACCATAGTAGATATATAGGCATATCTAATAGTAAAGAAAATAAGATATGAGATTGTGACTACAGCTTAGACAAATAATAATTTTAACATGAGCTTTAAAAGAATTGAGCGATGGCGATTTTCTAATAGCAACAGGCAATTCGTTCCACAATTTAACTGCCTGAAAGGCAAAAGATTTGCCATAATAAGTTTCGGAACGTGCTGAAGGTGGCTTCAGGGTTAAGTTAGATCTTGACCTTAGCGGCCGAGCGTGGCAGTCCTGCCAGAACGTGAACCATTCTTTTAGGTACTGCGGGGTACAGGAATTAAAGAGTATATTGTATAGAAGATAAAGAATGTTAATGAATGTTAAAGAATGTTAAGAATGTCAATAGTTCGGTTAACCGAACTAACAACCGGACTACTGGCACTCCGCAGTGTCAACAGTTCGGTGATGACGTGCAACCGAACTACTGACACTAAAAAGTGGCAGTAGTTCGGTTAACCGAACTAACAACCGGACTACTGACACTACTCGGGATTTAGCTATCCACGATAAAAAAGCTGTCCGAATCTCAATCGAATAGAAACAGCTGGTAGTCGGTTGCAACGTCAAAAGTAATCGGAATCTCCGTTGTGAATCGCAAATTGCCCAAACCAGTCGGTAGCGGCCCGTTTCCGTGGCTCAGCCCAAACCGAATGGATTGTGAATCGCTACGCTTATTCAAATCAATTTTCGTTGAAAGTTTACATACATCATACAGTTTTTTTAGTTTTGTCATTCTCTTATTTTAGAAGTTACAGGGGGGTTACTCACATTTTACCACTTTGGAAGAGTCTCTCGCGCAAACTATTCAGCTTAGCCGCTCGCTTGCCCGTCAACGAGATAAATAATACAAACTAAACCCTAGAGGAATAAAGACGAGTAAATTAAACTTTTTCGACCGCGGGAGCCATGTTAACTACAGGTTGACACGGGCATTTTGGAGTGCGGCGCCATGTCAACTACTAGTTAACACGGGCATTTTAGACTGAATCGCGATGTTAACTACTAGTTGACACGGGCATTTTAGCATTTGAGATTTGTTAACTACTAGTTGACACGGGCAAGCAAGCGGTTAGAAAAAAATATGTTAGAAACCTCAATATCATTTTTGAAGATCTATCCATAGATAACCCACACGTATGGTTTTGATGGAAAAAAATGTATGAGTTTCAGTTCTAAGTATGGGACACCCCCAAAATTTATTGTGTTTTTTAACATTTTTTGTATGAGAATCTTAATGCGGTTCACAGAATACATCTACTTACCAAGTTTCAATAGTATAGTTCTTATAGTTTCGGAGAAAAGTGGCTGTGAGCTGTGACATACGGACAGACAGACATGACGAATCTATAAGGGTCCCATTTTTGCCATTTGGCTACGGAACTCTAAAAAGACTGACTGCAGACAGACAGCAGCAGCTGACTTTTTTCTCACTCCGGCACACTCGGTGGAGTTCACTCGTACATTTCTTTAATTTCCGAGCAGGACGCTAAGCTTTATTCACAGCCCACGAAATATCTTTGTGCGGTGCGCCAAAAGAAGTTTTCACTTCAAAAAAATTAGCAGTCATAGGGACTGCCGATTGAAATTTAATGTTGGTAAACTTATAACTCAGATTTTGATAATTCACTTTGAAAACTACGCGGATGAAACCGAAGTGTGCTGCTAGTCTGAAATAAATCTTCAAAGAATTGTCATATATGTCTTCGCATGGCCATCTAGACTAGATGTATAAATGTGTTATGGTAACCATGGTAATAGAACTAGATGGCCATAGTCCCAGCTGAGTTCACCCGAACCCCGAACATTTCTTTTACTAACGTGACGCTTCAGCTCAATTCACAGACCCACAAAAAATCTGTGTGGCAAGACAAAAGATTTCACTTTAAAAAAAAATATAGTCATAGGAACTGCGACAGAAGTGAAACTCATAGAATTTGATAGCTTACTTTTGAAACTACGGAAACCGGAACGTGAAACCGGAGCGCGTGGCCTGGAGCATAGCCATCTAGAATTTACGCATTTCTAGATAACCAATGGGAAATGCTGACGAATTTCTACATTTCCAGATAGCCAATGGCCACATTCCCGAGTTTACCCGAAGATCTCTTATCATTCCCGAGCGTGACGCTTGAAATCAATTCACAGCCCATGAAAAAATCTGTATGTGCCGCGCCTAAAGCAGTTTTCACTTAAAAAAAACAATGGCAAGCAAGGTGTTGTGCCCTAATAAAATTGATAACGCAATCGGATCGATCTCGACGAGGAATCAAACCTCTCGGTCTTTGTCTTACTTATCTGTTTAGAATGACAGAGACAAGAATTGTCATTCCGTGCCCGAATCGTTCGGTTTACGTTACCTGACAAACCACAATCCAATCGGAACGATTCCGGCACGGAATAACGATCCTAGTCTCTGTCATTTTAACTAAACATACCAAAACCGAGAGATTTGATTCCGAGTCGACATCAATCAGACTGTGTTACGAACTCTGAAGTGCTGACAGGAATGAATCTAAATATAAAAAAAAAATCAATGCCACTTTTCGTTGTAAGTAAACTCCTCCTAAACGGCTCGACCGATTTGAATGATTTTTTTTGTATACCTTTGGGTAGGGCCCTGGATGGCTTAGATTCACAAATCACCCCGGCAGATGGCGCTGCAGTTGGTATCTAGTATCCGAGCGAAGCCGGAATGGGCCGCTTATGTTGGTTTGTGTACGCTTCAAAACCTCAAAAAGTTCTGCACCGATCGAGCTGAAATTTTGTAATGATATATAATCCGCATCAAGGATTGTTTTTATCTCATTTTTGCATCACAATGTGTCACAGCGAAGCGTGGCAGGGTACAGCTAGTACACTATAAAAATGTACTTAGTACCTACTTAGAAAGGTAATGGGAAATGTAACATTTGGTAACATTATACTTACTGACTTTGACAAGGTCATTGGAGGTTCGGTTTTTTTGGCGGGAACTGAAAGCACTTATTTGAAAATATTTTATTTTCATTTAATAGTTTCTCTTAGTTTTGCTTAGATTTGGCTGGCGAAATGGCTTCCGAGAGCGATGGAGATGATATGGGAGGAAATCTTCGGCAGTACGAGTCGAGGAAAAGAAAATTGAGGAGAACGCCTACACCCTCAGTCGATGAAGACGACAGGTACAAACCATATATAAAACCAGGGCATAAACGGTTATATCCTGACAATAGCATCAGCGAGGAGTTTCCAGTCTACGTGGAAAGCTCCGATAAAGATGAAAGACTGGGTAATAGGAACCCGTTACAATTATCCAAAATCTTTAAGAATGTTAAGGGAGTGCATGAAAGGAGGAGAGTAAATGCATCAAAAATAATGTTGGTCTTTAAGCAAGCGGCAGCTGCCAATGATTTTTTTAAAGAACGAATGTTTGATATCAAATAATTTACGTGCTTACATACCTGCTGCCTCTGTGGAAAGAATCGGAGTGGTCCGTTTCATCCCTAAAGAGACTGGGAACCTAGAATTGTTCGTGAAGTTGACTTCAGATGCAGAAATTATTAATGTGCGACGCTTTATGAAGAAAATCGATGGTCAATTAATTCCTCTGAGTACAATATCCATTACCTTTACAGGAACTAAATTACCTCAGTTTGTGTACTTAGACAATTGGAGATATAAAGTTCATGAATATGTACCACCTGTTTTACAGTGTTATAAATGTTAAGAATTCCTAATGATGTAACGTACTGTTCTATGAAATAGAACAGTACCAGATAGTTTTAAGATATATATAGAATAAAGTATTTGTACTTCTGGCAATATCTGTGGTAACTTGGTGTTGAATATAAATGGCAACACGGATTTTGTCTTTGGTACGAAAAAAGCAAAAGATATGACGATGATTATTCTGTGTGGAACATCGTGAGACGATATACTTTTGTAAATGGAAAAAGAGCGGAAATAAACATAGAACAGGTTATATGGATCCATCGTTGTTTGTATTGCACTATATTAACACTTCAGAAGTGGGATAGAGTAACATCCATTGTTACTCTATCCCACTTCTGAAGTGTTAATATAGTGCAATACAAACAACGATGGATCCATATAACCTGTTCTATGTTTATTTCCGCTCTTTCCATTTACAAAAGTATATCGTCTCACGATGTTCCACACAGAATAATCATCGTCATATCTTTTCTTTTTCGTACCAAAGACAAAATCTGTGTTGCCATTTATATTCAACACCAAGTTACCACAGATATTGCCAGAAGTACAAATACTTTATTCTATATATCTTAAAACTATCTGGTACTGTTCTATTTCATAGAACAGTACGTTACATCATTAGGAATTCTTAACAGTCGGCCATCCTGAACCAGTGTCTGCCCCAGACACAGAAATAGTTGACGTTGTATGAGATAACAGTTAACTCAAGTAACAGACTCTGATTCAGGTTCAATTATATAATGCAATATCTATATATTCTTTATATACTGTATCTATCTACATAATTTATCCACACAATATTAATATTAATAACTATGTCAAATAAAATTATGATTTGTAATTTATAGCCCAATGGCTAAGTCAAAACTTGTGGTAAATTACATCTTGTCGAACAGTAATTGCCAGAAGTACAAATACTTTATTCTATATATATCTTAAAACTATCTGGTACTGTTCTATTTCATAGAACAGTACGTTACATCATTAGGAATTCTTAACAGTCGGCCATCCTGAACCAGTGTCTGCCCCAGACACAGAAATAGTTGACGTTGTATGAGATAACAGTTAACTCAAGTAACAGACTCTGATTCAGGTTCAATTATATAATGCAATATCTATATATTCTTTATATACTGTATCTATCTATATAATTTATCCACACAATATTAATATTAATAACTATGTCAAATAAAATTATGATTTGTCATTTATAGCCCAATGGCTAAGTCAAAACTTGTGGTAAATTACATCTTGTCGAACAGTAATTAAAGTTTTGCATAATTCTGCGACCATCCTGATCGGTAGAATGTCCCCATTCTAAAAACAACTGACAATATTGTGCAGGATATTGCTGAATAGATTTAAATTGCCAAAATGTTGAACTTAATTCTGATGCAAACTACACATTTCACTGTACATTGTACTTCGCATTCCACATAGAAGGGACTCAGTGCATCTTACAATATGCTACGGCCTCAGTGATTATTTATTTATTTTATCTAAAAGCAATTTACAGTTTTCACCAATGTGTTATAGTTATTATTATTATTTACATATCTACAATACTTATGCATATAATTATAGAATTTATTACAATGGGCATGACAACTCATCTTTGATTCAATGCGCCATCAAAGACTACTCAATAACTGAACCATAGGTGAAGAATCACCGTGCGATCCTAAAAGTTCCCGTGATATCACGATTTAAATTACAATTTTGAACCCCCAAAACGCCTCAGAAATCACTACAGAAGCGCTACGAATGCTAAAATGCGCTGCGCTACAGAATACGACAGTGTGTCGTATTCTCCATGCGTTGCGCGCAAAGCCTGCATGACAGCTATATTAAATATTGCGTCTAGGAACCTGGTTTCATAACAAAAGTAAGTTGAAATTGAATGGGTTATCCAATAATACAATAATTTCGTTTTCTTAAAATGGACCTGCCCGTCCAGCTTTGGATGACCATAAAGTTAAAGTAATAAATATCAAAATTAACATTGGTACATATTTCATTCTATTTAAGTACTGTCATAATATCAAATAATTTAATATAATTGCAGGAACTGTCGTCACGCCTATTATTACACAATACAGCGACGACACAATTATACTGTTACATGAACAATTCTGGATAGATTACCTCTAAAATTACAAGAAGTAGGTACGTCTAATAAGAATTACATTAAGTACATCTAGGATAATTCCTCATAATACGATATAAAAGCCTACTCCCTATCTGCCCTTTTAGCTGAAGAAAGTGTCCAATTCCGGGTGCGTCTCTCCAAGCAACCGCAACCAGGCGCGTTGCTCCGGCACGCAACCGGCTCGAAACCAGGCGCGTTGCTCCGGCACGCGACCGGCTCGGACCCAGGCGCGCTGCTCCGGCACGCAACCGGCTCGAAACCAGGCGCGTTGCTCCGGCACGCGACCGGCTCGGACCCAGGCGCGCTGCTCTGGCACGCAACCGGCTCGAAACCAGGCGCGTTGCTCCGGCACGCGACCGGCTCGGACCCAGGCGCGCTGCTCCGGCACGCAACCGGCTCGAAACCAGGCGCGTTGCTCCGGCACGCGACCGGCTCGGACCCAGGCGCGCTGCTCTGGCACGCAACCGGCTCGAAACCAGGCGCGTTGCTCCGGCACGCGACCGGCTCGGACCCAGGCGCGCTGCTCCGGCACGCTAATGATGTAGCTTATGAAGTCAGGGTACCGTTTGCACGGCCACGGTGATTTGGTCTCCTGTGAAAGGTAAATGAATAGATCATCTGTATATGACTTGCACACGCAAGGTGCTTCGATCTGGTTTAAAAGGCAAGTAACTAGAGTATTTGTGTACAGCTTGCACTCACAAGGTGCTTTGATCTCTTTTTAAGGGTAAGCAAGTAGAGTAACTGGGTACAGCTTGCACACACAAGGTGCTTTGATCTCGTTTTAAAGGTAAGTAACTAGAGTATTTGTGTACAGCTTGCACTCACAAAGTGCTTTGATCTCTTTTAAGGGTAAGCAAGTAGAGTATCTAGGTGCAGCTTGCCCACGCAAGTTGCTTCGATCTGGTTTAAAAAGCAAGTAACTACAGTATCTGGGTACTGCTTGCACACACAAGGTGCTTTGATCTCGTTTTAAAGGTAAGTGACTAGAATTATGGGTACATATTGCACACACAAGGCGCTTTGATCTCCTTTTAAAGGTAAGTAACTAGAGTATCTGGGTACAGCTTGCACAGGTCACCTGGATACCGCTTGCATCCATTAGATGCTTCGACCCACCCCTGGAGTATATAACTTAAGTCAGCGGGGTACCACTTGCACCCATAAGGTGCTTCGGTCCCCTTCAGTTAACGATTAACGCTCCTGGGTACCGCTTGCACACGCGAGGTGCTTCGGCCTTCCTGTAAGTAAATAGATAAACATAAATATTCATAATGATCGTCATAATATACATAAACATTCTGAATACCGCTTGCACCCATAAAGTGCTTCGGCCTCCTCAGTTAATGATCAAGTCGCCTGGACACCGCTTGCGCCCTGGGTACCACTAGCACCCATAACACGCATCGGCCTCCTCCAGAACTAAGTAATATTAGTCATCTGGCCACCGCTTGCACACACTAGGTGCATCGGCCTCCTCCAGAAACTAAGTAATATCAATCTGGGCACCGCTTGCACACACTAGGTGCATCGGCCTCCTCAGAACTAAGTAATTCAAGCCATCTGGGCACCGCTTGCACACACTAGGTGCATCGGCCTCCTCCAGGTAATATCAGCCATCTGGGCACCGCTTGCACACACTAGGTGCATCGGCCTACTCCAGGTAATATAACTCATCTGGGCACCGCTTGCACACACTAGGTGCATCGGCCTCCTCCAGGTAACATCTGGGTACCGCTTGGCCTTCTCCAGAAGGCACTCGTTCCAGTGTGGTAGTATTGCTGCTGCTCGCAAGGCAGCAACTTTCTGACCCTGCTACTCCAGGGCGTGCTCAGCTGTCATCAGAAAATTAAAAATCATTTCAGCTATTTTAAAGGAATAAACAAGATTATAATTAAGGCTGTTACTGGGCCAGTACAGAGTAACTTTGATTAGCATACTTTGTAAAAAAATATATTTTCATCTATCAAGATTACAGATCATAAGCATACACAAACTGAGTATATTATGTGTAATAATAATTTTAGTGTTTTAAATTAATTTTGTTATGATCTCCTTCACTTCTTTCGGACTCCGTCCCGTCAGATCTCACCCAGGATTACATTTTATCCACTGAAAATTTTGTTGTCTATCTTCCTCGCACGATTCATGTGTGTTTATACTTTAGAACCTATAAATTGTTCAATTATAAATTTACCAGTCTTTAATATCATAACTTTACTTTAACTATCCATAAGATAATGGATGTCTAATCTCTCGCAAGTGTATTTGCGCACCAATCGCATTAACTTAGTAAACCAGTACCTAGTCTCATGTTATTATTTTTTTTTGTTTTGTTTTCTCATAATAATAATATATTTATTTTTAAATATAATTTTGCACGCCGAAAGGCTGATTATGGCGGTCTTAATGTTCCACTTACATCTATTCTATGTACTCATAAACGTGAATAAAGATTATGATTATTATGATTACAAAAGAAACTACTGACATTAGATTTTTTTCTTTAGGCACCGCCAATTGTAATGGTTTAATTACGACTACACCATGGTTATAATGTGAACAAATATCGATGACTTAGGAACTGTTTAGTTTCTGTTTTAGATACCTCATGTTCTATCAATATTTATCATTTAATCGTTGAAGGCTCTATGAGCACGTTCCGAAACATTTTACGGCAAATCTTTCGCGTTCCAGTCCTACTATGGCATGCCTTGCCCGTGGCTGTCAGACATGCTCCGTCACTTGCTGTTTAATATTTTCTCCAGTTGCATGGAAGAGATCGCTCTCAGCGATAAGGCCGCCATTGTTTCACTAGATTTAAGAATTTCTCCTTTTGTTTATTCATTTTTGTTTTGTGTTAAAAACAATAGTGTTTCTATCTATCTATCTATCTATATGTTTGTCGTACTCAATTTGAAAATTATACTTTGTGCCCACTGCATCTTAGTATTATGAGGTGCTTTATACAAAATTATCAATCTGTTAAATGTAGCACGTATTATTACAATTATATTTGCCAGATTTTGCAGTCCATTCTTTTGTTTATTTTTAGTGAAAAGGAGAATTTTAGTAAAGTTTCAACATGGACCCCAAAATAATACTATGTACAATGAATAGCTTCATTGTAGTAGGCACGGCCTGCATTGCATCTTGAAATGCATTTTTTTTTTAAGTTATTACTCTATAATTATTTTTACTGTTTAGATGATAAAAGCATAATGTTGATCCAACGTCCCTGAACTGGTAATGTATTAACTGTATTTCGGTGTCCGGTAACCTCCTCCCAAGAAATTATATCTACCTCCCCTATATCTGCCAACCTTGTCCTATTTACCAAAAGATTATCTAGAAGAGATTGCTATTAGTGATAAGATCGCCTTTTCTGCCCAAAATGTCAAGTTTAATCATTGTTTTTGTAATATTTTAGTGGTATAATAAAGTGTTGTTTTGTATACTACAAGTCATCACAAGTGTTTAAATTAAGTTGCCATAACTGAATTTTGGGCACTAAATGTTATTAGACCTATTACTTCATTTTATTATTTTACCTACTACTAATTTAGGCCAGGCTAACAGCCATCAGAGAGTGAAGAGAGTATGCTTCATTATCAGGTAGATAATTTTAAACTATATGTACCAGTTAATTGTCTTGTTTATGTCCATTTCAGCCCATTTCATTTAAATACAACTTAGACTACTTCATACATCTGCACTTTATATTTTCAACATTTCATATACAAGACGTTTCGTCCTGATTGCAAATCTAAACAGTAATATCTGAATCTTAGAAGGACAACAAAATGTTCAATCAGGGAGTTTTGTGTTCGATGATTTGTTCCGCAACAGCTTATACTGTTTATTCGACTAACAACTTGTATGTCGAAGATTCACCCATAGTTTTTATTTTTTGTTCAAAAGTTATCTATAATAGGTATGTGAACTATTGTTACTTTAAAAGTCTTGGTTATAATACAAATACTCTAAGAATGTTTCATAGTAAGTACAAATATTAGCATTTAATTTTGTAACTATCCCAGAGTTTTAAACTATCATCTTTATAATATCAGTATCATGAAGATCTTAAGATCGACAACTTCAATTATTCAACGAATCAGAATACCCATGTCTAATGACATTTCACCATATTCAACATAATATATTCATATTATCATTTCTCAACATGGTAATTGTATTCAGGTAGAAATCATATACCTAATTAAGTTAGTTGGTGGACAAATATTGGTCAAAATTACACACAGCACTATCTGACGCCAAGCTAAGCAAAACTTGTACTATAGGAGCCAGCTAATATTAGTACTCATATTCATATATTCTAGTATATCCATATATTCTATGCAAAAACACCGAACAAATATTTGTATTCATCACACAAATATTTATATTGAGTGGGAATCAAATACATTTACCTTCGGCTTCACATGGTTTAATTGTATAAGTATTAATGATGTTTTGCTCAATCTCCTTCATTTATAAGCCATTATTTCTTCTTAAATGTAAAGGATAGATTTATTGGGGTTTATTCCCAGGAGGTAGACATGCTGTCGCAGGTTTATGTAGACATTTTCAAGGTGTATAATACTGAAGTATTTTATTTTGATCTATCTCTTAGGGTTCCATCAGCGTTTGCAAAGTAAGCATCAGTGTTTATTTACAACATCACCTCTAACATTATCAGTGTTGATCAATCAAATATATATTCTTAAATTTTCTCCAAATTTAATTTTCATTCAAAATTTCAAAGTTCATCACCCAAATGTTTGCATTAGGCGGAATCGAATCCACAGCCCTATTATTCATAGTATTTGTAGTACATGGATGTGGATATGGATATAAAATGATGAAATGCTTATACAGTTGTGAATAAATGCAAACATAGATATTATACTTGTATTCAACACACGGATATTTGTAGTAGGTGGTAATCGAACCCACTACCCTAAGTATTTCTATCGCATGTTTAATGAGGCAATCGTCGTTCATTGCGTATCGTTTATCTAAACTGTCATTACAAGAATATTTTTAATATCTATTGTTATATTTTTTGTTTAGTTCTTTATAGTGCCGTTTTATAAATGTAGATCTAACTATTCTTTACGGAGTTACTTATCATGTGTACACTGAGTTAAACGATACTTTGTAACACAAAGGATATTTATATAAAAGCAATACAACGAACACATCATACCTACACACAATCATTCTCTCACGACTCACAACATCTCTTTTACCCTCGCTCTGGATGAGCATTTATATCTAGATTACCCTCATTATTTAAGAGAATTGTAACCTAATATTGTTTTCATTTTATTTTCTTTAATAGGTGCCTAGGTCAAAACAATGTAGCAGGAGCCTGGATTCCCACAACACAGGTTACCCTAGTGTGGGGTCCAGTGCACACTAACACACTTAGAATCCGCACTGCCTACTTTATTTTGTCGTATATCTGTTTTCGTGTGTTTTTAATTTTGTATTTATTTTGTTTTTGGCACAATAAACGTTTTTCATTTTTTTTTTTTCAATTACTATTGGTCCAGATGTTCACGCATGATGCAATGAAAAGGGTAATTAATATGCATTCATTTATATAAATATTGGTCTAGTGTGCGTAATAAATCACTTTAATTCATAGTAGTACCATTTCTTCAGCAGCACAGCTACACATACACAGTACAGCTTCAGCAATAAGCTAGAACCATTTTATATCTGAACTCTGAACATGTACCTAAACACAATACATAGGTAGTAAGTTCAATAAACATGTCGAAACCGGATAGCAAATGTCGGTTCTTCTCGGTTATCTTAGTGTCCAGCCTCTAGGTCCATTATATTCAAGTAGCTACCACCACAAATAGGTACAGAGTACCAATAAAACCTCATCGCAAATAACTTTAACCTTATTGTTTTAACTGTTATTCATGTACCCAGTAATAAAATTCAACTCACCGAAAATATCACCATTTTATTTTACCTTACGGCCGATAGCGCAAATGGGCTATCTTGATATCCCGTCTTCTGAAGTGTTAATATAGTGCAATACAAACAACGATGGATCCATATAACCTGTTCTATGTTTATTTCCGCTCTTTTCCATTTACAAAAGTATATCGTCTCACGATGTTCCACACAGAATAATCATCGTCATATCTTTTTCTTTTTTCGTACCAAAGACAAAATCCGTGTTGCCATTTATATTCAACACCAAGTTACCACAGATATTGCCAGAAGTACAAATACTTTATTCTATATATATCTTAAAACTATCTGGTACTGTTCTATTTCATAGAACAGTACGTTACATCATTAGGAATTCTTAACATAAATGTTTAAAATTCAACCATTCCGCGAAAGTTTGTCGAAATGAACAGATATGTTCCAAGTGTTCGGAACCCCACAGCTTCAGGGACTGCATCTCAGAAATTTTGAAGTGCAGCAACTGTGGTGGAGATCATTTGGCCATATCCAAAAACTGTCCAATTAAAATGGCAAAATTAGAAAATAATAAGAAAAGCTATTCAAGCGTTTTAGCCAATACACAGAGTAATTTCCCACCTTTGCCACATAAGTCTCAAACAAAAATTGTTCAATCTGGTCAGTTCGACAAATACAATCTGGAACAGAATCCTTTACAGATAAATGATATTGTAAACAATGACAAACTATTAAATTGCATTATTAAAACTTTAGTTGCATTGGGTAATGACAACTCAATAAAGACAACAGCACTAATTAAGGAAACTTTTATTAGAAATTTACATGCATAGCGACCTAGTTACACCATGAAAATTGTACAACATAATATACAGAGCATTAATAATAAAAACCCTTGTTAATGTCCTTGCTATGGGACCAAGACATTGATATTTGCCTGTTAAATGAAACTTGGCTGAAAGATTCTCAGTATAATATTAATTTTCCTGGATACAACTTTGTACACAAGAATTCAAAAAATGGTCATGGTGGTGTAGGTATTCTTTTAGAGACGATCTTCTTAGCATTCCATGGATTCACCGTGCGGGTGCCGGGTCCATCGTGTGGCAGAGAGAAAAACTCGAGTAGTTCCCGAGACTTGTGACTCAGGCGTAGGTTTAAGGGGCCCCTTTCTGACGTACATCAACACTCACCTTCACCACTCGTTTTTCTCTCCCTGCCCAGCCAAATCTGATATGAGCCTACTAGTGCAGCTTTAGATACACGTTCTAGTATAGAACTTACAGCACTTCTGGATAAGCCAAGGTCTTTCAGTAGGTTATAGAGAGATTTTGCTGGTATACCTCTCGCTCCCACTTCTACAGCGTATAAACTAACTACATAGCCGTTTTTTGTTAATTCGTTTAGGAGGTCGTAATACTTATTTTGTTTCATCGCGTGGTCTTTAGGTATATTAGTTTCCCACGGTACGGTAAGTTCTACAAGGACTATGCGTTTCGTAGCTCTAGAAAAAGGAAAATGTCCGGTCTGGATGACGAAACACCCACATCCTCTGGGATTTTGTAGTGCTTTTCATACGTGTCCATTAAAATAGTCCAATCAGGTGCTGTACCCAGGATTGAGTAAGGCTTGTTCCTGGAGTTTGAAGTTGAGCCTTCTTTTACAAAGTTAATTTGTCTGTTGTTTGTCGTCAATCCCTTTTGGGCTCTAGCTACCGAAAGGCTCATGGCTTCACGTATGATTTCAAGTACTCTGTCATGACGCCGTGAGTAATGACCCCATTAAGGAGCACCTTGCATCCCACCAATATGTGCCTTGCTGTACATATCGCCTCTCCACAAGTATAGCAACATTTTTCAGAGGCTTTTCCCCACCTTACCAAGTTACTCTGGTCAGGAGGGTCATTTGGAATGCATTTAGATAAAATTTTAATAAGGCAGGGGACCAGTCATAGATCAAGGTGCGCCATTTTAGAGCTAATGGGATACAGAACTCACCTATGGTTAACCACTCACTTTGCATTTCTAAATTCATAGCGTGCACTTTGTAACCGTCATTTTCGTCTTGTTGTAGAAAGGTTTTTACCATGTCTCGGTCTTCCCTTTTTTTTCTCTCACCCAACCCAGCAGTATTTACTTGTGCACCTGCCATAAATTGTTTATGGAATTGAAGTCTAGATTCCAGGTCTGAAGCAGTTTTGTCTTTTGGGAGAGATGTAATTAATTCGTCTTGCGACTTTCCCAAAACATGCGTTTTTGTAACTCTTAGGTGTTTGTAAAGTTCAGACGGTTTCTTTAGTTTCAGCCCAAAACTATTGTGATCCCTAAAAAGAGTAGAGGATCAGCCGGATGTGCCAATCCGAACCATGACTTCAATATCTTTATGACATTGGCATCTAGCTTTGCCAGGAGAGTTTTACCGATGTCATATACTAGGAAAGGCCAAGTGAGACGTGATGTGAGGTAGTTGTCATATATCCATGCTTTTTTGATATTGCTGATAGGCTGCTGGTCTACCTTATTGAGGTTGTTCATGAAATTTTCAACAACCACCTCTAATGATGGTGTACGTCCTTTGTGATCTATCTTTCTACCAAGAAATTTGAAAGGCACTGCCTCTGCAATTGTGGCAACTCCTTGGCCACTTATGGAGAGTCCCGGATCGTAAGACGTATATTTGGTATTTCTTCTGCCCAGACAAAGACAATGACATTTAGATGGTTTTGTCCTCATTCCTCCGTCCATGTACAGAACTCATCGACTTCGTTCAACAATTCTTGACACTGTTTGGGATTACGTGTAAGTATTGCAAGGTCGTCCGCAAAGGCCAAGATTGACTCAGTGTACTTATTGTTGATTTTAAACCGGTAGCCCCATTTCTTTTCACGGGATATTAATTTGTCTACTAAAATATTTATAACTATATTAAATGCTATTGGTGATAAGCAGCACCCTTGAATAGTCCTACATTGTATTCAAGTGGTTTTGTGTATTCCTTGTTTACTGCTATGACGAATTTTAAGTGGCAATAATAAGAATTAATTATGTCAATAATTTCAGCAGGAAAGTTATACCATTTTAGGGCAAGTATCATAAGTTCATGCTGGACAGAACCAAACGCGTTCTCTAGGTCTATCCAGCAGACTGTAATTTGCCTCTCATGTGTTCTGGCATCTTTCAAACTTTCTGCTAGTAATGTATTGTGTTCCAGGCATCCAGAAATACCAGGCAAGAACCCTTTCTGGTGATTGGGCCTGAAATACCTATTGCTAGTCATAAATGTGGTCATTTTTGTTTGCAAAATACTGAAAAAGATTTTAGAAATTGTACATGCACTTAAATTTAAAACGATTCCCCTTCCTTTTTATGATGACGTCCAGTGCGTGGCTGTTTCTATTGATTCTGACAAAGGTCCTCTTTCTATTTTGTGTGTTTACTGTCCACCTGGAAATGAGAGAAGATTCAACATAAATAAACTTAAAAGGATTATCAATGTTATTCCTAAACCATGTCTAATTTCAGGAGATTTCAATGCACATCATATTGCTTTTGGTTGTCAGGCAACAAAGGCCCGAGGTAGACAATTATATGATCTTTTTGATGAGATGGATTTGTGTGTTCTAAACACAGGATCTCATACTACGGTACAGGGTCCTAATAGAAGTACCTCAGCAATTGATGTAAGTTGTATTAGCCCTACTTTGGCACCTTTCTGTATGTGGAATGTTGGTAATGACCCCTTGGGTAGTTTACATTATCCTACTTTTATAGAAATGTGTATTTCACCTTCAGTTTACCAAGTAAATGAACCACTAGACAGATATCTTTTTCACAAGGCCGATTGGACCCAATACTATCTTAGATCAAAAGTCCTTTTTGTAAATTTTAAGATTGACACTAATAATCCAATATCTACATATAACACATTTTGTTCCTTACTTGATCAATTGAGGGAAGAGTGCATACCTTTATTCAAAAGTAACTCAAATACTACATTAAGTAGAGCCCCAGCACCTTGGTGGAACAGTAGATGTTCAGAAGCAGTCAAAATCTCACAAGATGCCCTGGGAAAATATAGAAACAATATGTCATTAGAAAATTTCATCAACTATAAAAAATTTGATAAACAGTAAGAAACTTATAATAAAAGAGGAAAAAAAGAATAGTTGGCACAATCTATGTTCTTCCTTTAATAGATACACACCGATCACCAAGGTGTGGAACTTTATTCGCCGTTTTAAAAGAATTGGCATTAAAAATCTACTAAAATGATGAATGGATTCCAGACTTCATTAAAAATTCTCAGAACCACCTAGTAATGATATCGAGAATATTGAAAATCTTTTTGAGTTAAATAATATAAACCCTAAAAATAGTTCTGCTTGACCCCTTTCAATGGGATGAATTCATTTTGGCCCTTACATCTAGAAAAGATTCTACACCAGGCTTAGACAATTATCCTTACATAATGATCAAAAATTACATAAGGTAGCACAAACTACATTATTAAATATTTACAATTTATTATGGTCTAAACAGTGTATACCAAAGTCATGGAAAACACAGTGTATTGTACCTATTTTAAAACCCAATAAACCAGACAATGATCACAATTCCTATAGACCCATTTCTTTAGCATCATGTTTAGGTAAACTCTTTGAGCAAATGATTAAAATACGGCTGGATTTTTATATAGAATCAAATAGTATCTTACCTCAGAACCAGTTTGGATTCCGCAAAGGTCGGGCTGCTTCCGAGAGCTTTGTAAGTTACATCGCAGATATGAAAAATTGTTTGTTGGCTCGTTCTTCTGCTATGTGTGTTTTCCTTGATGTTGAGGGGCATATGATAACGTAGATTTGTGCCGTCTATGTCAAGTGTTGCATGAACTTGAATTACCTGGAAAATTAATAGAATGGATTTATAAGTTTTCAAATGAGAGAACTGTTTATGTTAAATTTAATAATATATTACATGGACCAACTACTTCATATAAAGGTTTGATGCAAGGTGCCTGTCTTTCTCCAATTTTGTACAATCTTTTTACATCTCAGCTATTAAAATATGTAAATAATAATATTAAAATGTTACAATTTGCAGATGACCTCCTACTGTATAGTGTAAATAGACATATAGATATGGCAAAAGATGAAATTAATTCAGCATTAGATCAGTTATATAATTACTATGGAAATAAGCTTAAGTTAAATATAAATACATCTAAAAGTTCTGTGATGGTTCTTGGAACCGATAGTCCAGGAGATATTCAATATAACCGTTTGATAATTCCATTAAAGACTAGTCATAAATTTTTAGGTGTAATAGTGCATAATAAATTAAAATTTGAGGAACACATAAAGTACATTACAACAAAGGCCCTAAAAGGAATCAATATCATTAGATGTTTAACAGGAGTTTTCTGGGGAGCAGACCCCAAAACACTATCTACACTATACAAAAGTTTGGTCAGAAGCCATTTTGATTACAGCTGCCTTGCATACATGAACTGTAGTTCTACTCTTTTGAAAATTAGATGTTATACAAAATATTGGTCTTAGAATCATATGTGGAGCAATGAAATCCACACCAATAAACTCTATGGAAGTTGAAACTTGCATACCGCCATTATCCTTGAGAAGGTTGAAGCTTGCACAAAACTTTTCCATTAAAGAACAGTCAGCAAGTAATAATTTAGTGATTGACAATCTTATTTTGCCTCTTCAGCTTTCACAGAACTTAAGTGATTTGAATGTCTCCAGTGATGATATCATTAATAGGAAACTCCCTGAAATGTGCACAATAATGACTTATGTTAATAAAACTTTTGTAAATATGTATAAATGTACTGACAATATTTGGCCTATATATAAATGTAAATACGATGCCTTGATTTATAGTGGCTACACAATAAATTTACCTAATATAAAAGACAATGCAGATTATTTAGAATATATTAAGGACAAAGTAGAGTTATATATAAAATTTTTACAGATGGTTCAAAGAGCAAAGAGTCAGTCAGAAGTGGATTTTATGATCCTAAGTTAAACTATAGCAGAGTATTTGAAATAGATTGTGTGGCCAGTATTTTTACAGCAGAAGCATATGCTATTCTTCAGGCATTGTTGTACATAATCAATTTTAGTAATAATGTAAATAATTTTTTAGTTATAACAGATTCTAGAAGTGTATTATTAGCAATAGAAGGTAAGAGGATAGACTTTAAGATGAACTATTTAATGTATTGGATAAGAGATGAACTGAGGAATTTAAGATTGAAGATGAAGTCAGTACACTTTGTTTGGGTTCCCTCTCACAGAGGTATTGCTGGAAACAAAACCATAGACAGAATTTTATCAGCTGGATATGATGAAGACCACAGACACCAACTAAAAATCCCTTTCACTGATTACTACAGTGTGATAAAAGAAAACATAAAATACATATGGGCCACTTATTGGGCTTCTGTAAATATGACCAAAGGAAAATGGTATGCAGACATACAAAGGTCTCTACCAAACAAACCCTGGTATCATAGTAAGATAAGTGAATCAAGGAAATTTATTACCACATTAAACAGATTGAGATTTGGACACTGCCTAATACCAACTCACCTTCATCGATTGAAGATCCTCCCCAACGATAATTGTACGTACTGCCATGCACCTCAAGCAGATCCCAATCACATTATTTTTTCCTGTCCGGAATTTGGAATACAACGGATCCTACTTGCAGATGAACTACAAAATCTGGTTGGACATGATAATGCCAGTGTTCCCCGCCACATTCAAGATTTACTTTCTGATCCAAAGTACTTTTTTTTGAATTAACCTATGGCAGCTGGCCGCTAGTCGCCTTTACTACCGATCTGACTATTCGGGTTAGCGCCGAGGGCGCAGGACCCAAAAGGAACCTAACCTATATAAAAACCTACTGGTATGCTAGCACTGTAGCATGGGATGATACCTGGGACGCGTTACGGCTGCTAGCTACGAGGGCGCCTCAGACGGCTCGACCACGGCTCGGGCTAGTGCCGGGGGGACATAGTGTTTGGCACCTCTTGGTGCCCTAGCGGAGTGGCCAAAGTACTTCAATGTGATCTATATTTTTATTATAAATACTGTTGACAAAATCTGATACCAAGTTACCAATACCAAGCCATTTGACAATGTTTGACAAGTGACAACAAAACATTATGTCATGACAGGACAATTATTTATTTATTGATTTTTTTGCCACAAAGGACATGTCTAAGGTACAAAGTCTGAAAATGGATCGAATTTTGTGCATCGAGGAAATGTTCGAGAAGATTGTGTTTTTATTGAAATGTGTGTCAAGTGCTGCAAACTATTTGGACATGATGTAACGTTTTAGAACTGTGAATTATTTCGGCTCATGGACAAGCATCCAAGCCATGTATATAATAAATTAAAAAAATTGACTTTGACAACAATATTGTTTTATTTGTCTGTCAACTGTCAAAAAATCAAAATCTTATTGGAAATTCAGAGTTTTTGCTTTGGTTTGGTTTTGATAGGATATTATTGAATAGCTGAATAGTGATGTGCGTCTGTAGTTCTGTATTCTGTAGATAACTAACATGAATCAGTCGAAAAGCTAAAATGTAAACGTTGGGTCTCGCACGTCCTCCTCTCGCGAATTTATATTTATACTTTCACTTTGTAAATACCATACGCAGAGACTGCTCCGTCGCCGTGACGAATCAGTGTTAATAGTGAAGTGCGAGCGTCCACATCCTATAAATTTATTTTATTTCTGGTATTCATGTCATGGGGACGACAAATTCAGAAATGGCATACAAAAAATATTGTGTCGTGTTTATAATTTTCGCTCTGGCCATAGTACAAGCCGTGGGTCAGGACTCGGAGCTCTACGAGACGAAGCCCTGCGACAGCTCCGCCTGCTTCGACGAGCTGCACGGCGCGCTGGGCGACTGCTCCTGCAACGTTGACACGATCGATTACTTCAACAACGTCAAGATCTTCCCGCGCATCCAGAGTCTCGTGAGCAAGGACTACTTCCGCTTTTATAAAGTTAATTTGAAGAAAGAATGTCCGTTTTGGGCCGACGACAGCCGCTGCGCCATGAAGTACTGCCACATCAAGACTTGTGCGAAGGAGAGCGTGCCCGGCTACGAGAACGGGTACAACAACGATCACTCGGACGAGACGCCCGCCGCCAAGTACTCGCAGGCCGCGCAGGCCAGCTGCGGCTCTGACACGGACCACGACCACGACCTGGGTTTCTTGAACACGACCATCAGTGCCGCCAGTCAGTACGAGATCGCCAAATGGAAAGTTTACGACGATGCTCACGAGAACTTCTGTGGGAGTGATGACAGAGACGCCGAGGCCGACTACGTCGATCTCTCGCTGAACCCGGAGCGCTACACGGGCTACAAAGGCCCTTCGGCACATAGAATCTGGAGGAGCATTTATCAAGAGAATTGTTTCCGTCCTAAACTCAATCCCTATGAATCATTCCCTCATGTTCTAAGCTCAGATTTGAGCAACATGTGTTTAGAGAAAAGAGTGTTTTATCGAGCAGTGTCCGGTCTACACACAAGCATAAATATACATTTGTGCTCGAAATACTTACTATCAGAAAAGGGTATCGGTTTCGCCGCTTCACCTGATGGTGAATGGGGGCCGAATTTAGAAGAATTTCAGAGGCGCTTTGACCCTTCACAGACCCACGGTGAAAGCCCTAACTGGTTGAAAAACTTATACTTTGTGTACTTACTAGAGATGAGAGCCTTAGCGAAAGCCGGGCCATACTTAGAGCAGGAGGAGTACTTCACGGGCAACCCGACAGAAGATGAGGAGACTCGGGAAGCCATCAATAACATGTTAGGGGTGATCTACACATTCCCTGACCACTTCAATGAATCTTCCATGTTTGCGGGTGGAAGCCAGGCTGCCACACTTAAGCATGAGTTCAGGGAACACTTTCGGAATATTTCCAGGATTATGGACTGTGTGGGATGTGACAAGTGCAAATTGTGGGGAAAACTACAAACTCAAGGGCTTGGTACGGCACTGAAGATCCTCTTCTCAGAGAAGTGGAACATAGAGAGTGACCCGAGCCAAGGGACTCTGCCACTGAGGCACAAGCACGAGCGGCTGCAGAGGACGGAGATTGTGGCGCTGTTCAATGCTTTCGCCAGACTCTCTAACAGCATCAGGCAGCTTGAAAACTTCAGGATTATGCTGAGGTGAGCAATTTACACTATACTTATCAAATCTTCTGAGAAATCACTTTTGTGAGCACAATTAAATGGAGTCTCTGTTAAGTACTATATTACTAACAAATAGTGCTATTTTACTGATCTGTATCCAAGGTTTTATTACTTATTGAGTTTGATTTTCCTTTTTAATAATATCTAATGGCCATTGCTATTTGCTGCATGGATATTTATTTGTTGAAAATTGATAAAATGACAATCAATTTGCTTCTTTACTGTGTGTTTGTTCAATTGCCTTGGGATTGATGGATTTATTTTGCCACTGCTTTTGGGATGTTTAATAGCTTAGTGTGGTTTGGTTTTCCTCATAGGGGAACACTATAAAACTAAAATACTTTATGTGGGTATATTAAAAGCATTAATTTTATAATCGGTATTAGACCAATAGGTAAAAAATTAAACATTTTGATAGTTATATTTTTAATTTAGGTGTTTAGGTAAATCAATTAGACTTTAAGTTCAACTTTTGTAGTACATGAAACATTACCTGCAAATAAATTAAAATATTAATTTTGTAAATATGAAAGCTATTATTTATGGATGAATAGATAGAAAAGGAGTATTTAATGCTTGTATAGTTTTTCTGTATTATGGAACTAAGTTCTTCTATAGATAGATCTTAATCTTTAGTTGCATGTTTGCCATATTTGCATGTAAGTAAATGGTTTATTTGGATTGCTATTGGATTGTACATTTTTACAAATTCAGTATAAATCTTCATTACCTATGCAGGAAAGTAATTATTCAAAATCAATAATGTATGCAAAGTTTAAAACAAGTGAAACACTCTCAGGGTCAGACACAATGACACACTTTTTGTTATTACCTATTTTTACAGATATTATTGTAGTCAAACATTTTGGTAGGTATTAAATTTATTTGTAAGGATTATTGGAGTTCCCACAGCACAGAAATCATTAATTTTAACTTTTACAGCAGTTATCTATAAAAAAAATTAAGGATTGGAATTGATTCTATAATTTTACCCTTTACTTGCGTATCCAGGTATAAGGGAAGCAGGCATGTTATACTGACCCCTCATTAAAGTGGAATTTATAATGTGATGTATATGCTTTTTAAGATCTATATCAATCACATTATAAATATTATCTCAACTAAAAAAATCATGTCAAAATCAGGCCATCAGGGTATACCTATAATGTTACCACACCCCCCTGAATCACAGAAGTGTGTATCACTGTTGCACAGTGATACACATTTCTTATTTACTGGGCATGAAAAAGGACAGCATTTTTTATTATAATATAGAAAAATATCAAATTGATCGATGCGTGTAAAGTCTATGATGCCACATATAGCGCCGATATACAGACAGAGGCTTCTTAGAAATATTAGGTCTTCTTAATGTTAGAAACATCATATGTTTATTATTTATAGTCTTTTCCGTTGATAGTTATACTTAAACATTTTTTTGAATGCCATTCACCACTGCCTTTAACGATGAAGAAAATATCGTGAAGAAACCGGCACGATACGAGTAAATTATCTTTCGAGGACATGCGTCAAACCATACTGTACCGTGGTGGGTTATTGCATTGGTACGCCTTGTGTAAGAATAGCTCGAGTCCCGATGTGGGAACTTATAATGGGCTGCATTTGTAAAGATATAGTAGTATCGTGCAAATTGTTGTAATTCTGTGAGTTATCCTTGACCGTCTATAACGCGTCTACGCGCACTGATATAACGCGTACACGTCACACATAACGCTCGTCGCCAAAATAGAGCAGAATCACTGACGTGGCTCGACTATCGCGGATTTTTACCCAAACAGCGTTCACTATTTCACCACTACTGTAAACATTGCTGTTTACATCTAAACACCACGCAATTATAGCTCCTATACCACATGGATAGAACTTAAATTGCTCGCTAGAATAACCTTAAGAAATGTGTTTATGCCTTCTCATCACACAATTGTAGAACCTTATGCTTTGTGATAGTCTCAATTATAAAATCTTAGAAGAGTCGCTGGCTTTAGTTGGCTAGTTGTCTTTAGTTGTGTGGCTGTCTCTAGTTTGCTGGCTGTGTCTAGGTGGTTGCCAGTCCGCCGGCTGGCTGTAAGAGTTACCCTGACTGCTTCAACTTGACCCCAGCGCTCGTTATGAGAGAGTTTGCGCAAAGTTTATATTTTTTGAAAGAGTCTCGGAATAATCTCATTTGTTCTTACATGGGATATACTTACTTATCCTTATCGGGTTAAAATTGTCAAAATCATCCATACTTATGTAATTAATGAAGGGCCTCTTACCATATACTAACTTACCGTTCTCAACGACGACGTCAGCGACTAATGCAAAGAAACAGTTATTTTGTACTTTAAGACTTTATCGGCTGTTTCGAGAATCCTCTTTTTTTCTCAACTCTTGATTTCTCTTTTTGTTTCTCGTATGTGATTGTGTGGTAACGCCACGCCTCTTGTAAGCGAGGAATGGACACACGAACGTCTCTACTTTCGCTTTCCATCACACGAAAAATTTAAAACGTTTTGTAATTTGCGAGACGTTCATAACGATACAGATGAGTTCCTGCTACATTATTAATATTATAAAGTCGAAATTTTGTGTTTGTAAATGTGTTGCGTTTATTACCACGTAGTTTTGTAACCGTTGCACGGATTTTAATTAAATTAAATACGTAGTTAATACATTACACGAATAAACAAATAGTATAATACTAAATGCAGCTAGTTTAAGAAATGTAAAAAAAAATAGGGGTCGAATAACCTCCTGGTTTTTGGAAGTCGGTTAAAAACCATTAGATTACAACCTAACAACACTAGATTATAAAGTAATCTAGAACCTACTGTACGTTATGTTGTAAAGTGACTGTGATTGCAATTTTACGGACACATACATTAGTATTTCATCTATGTACTAAGTAAGAACCTAGACCCTTTTATCTCGAATGGCGAGTTCAGTGAAATAGCTGTAAATAAAACTGGACTAGGATCTCCACCGGATCATCACCAGCCTGACCCCAAGGGCTCGGCCATAGCTCCGCAGCTGGTGTTATCGACAAACGCGATGGGCCGATGTAGATAGATACAAAGTAACGTTTTTGAAATTTAACGTGTCGTCAGCATTAGAACCGTTGCTATGCGGATCAAACCCTGTATCAGTTAGGATATTTGCTCAATCCCACGCTAATGACGTGGACTGGCTTCTGTACGGACTTTATTAGATAACGAACCGTATTTTGTGTTGATAAAACTCGATCCATGGCTTTACGTCGGATCAAGAATTGTTATTATTAGGTGACACTTCAAAGGTGAAATACCTATATGTATATTTTTATGATAACGCTTATTTGAACGGTGAAGGTACTTCTCGGGTAGGCCTTGTTATTGTTTAACAATGGGCATAGCACGGACAAAATATACCTATATTGAGAAAAAAGAGAAATCTCGTGTCGAAACTAACGCATATATTGAAAATTACTTTTCGAGTATTCGTTTTGGGTACAAGTTTCTGCCTGCGGCTTCACCCGCGTAGAATTTAGTAAATGGCTATTCCCTAAGGAAGTCAACATTTTTCGAAATTAAAAGTAGTATTATGTGTCATTTCAGACTTACGTTCGTTCGTTGTTACAATACAAAATACTTGGCTGTACAGTAATCCTACTATTAATGTGTATGTTTGTTGCTCAATCACGTCGAAATATCTGAACGGATCGGGGTTTTCCGACATTTCGAACTCATAAGTACTGAGATTCATAGTTCAAAGAATTGGATTTACTGAGAACTGGAAACGCACCAGTAACTTGCAAAGAATTGGATTTTAGGTCTCTTCCCGGGAAGACATTGGATGCCTACTCCTTATGTAGGGGTAAATACTATTGGGAACATGTTACCATGACAAAGGGAGTTATTGTTATTTCTTTGTTCAGTTTTTTATTCGTTTCATTGAAAAAAACATGATCTCGTCCATTATTTCAAATCAAAAATGTCAGTAGGCGGAATCGCGCTTTGTTGGGTTAATTGCGTTTTATCTGATTGTCATCATGTATGGATCTGGTCATTAATGTAAATGTAAACAGTATCTCATGAAGAATATACCTACGTGGTTGTAATGCTTCCTGTTTTATAGAGTGATAGGACGAGCAATACATCCACCTAATGGTTAGTAACACGCCTGTTCGTTACAGCGCAGTAACGCAGATATTTCAACGTGATTTGTTTAAATTGGCCTCAACTCGGCATGAGATGTAATATGTTTTGTCTCCCTGTGCTGTAAATATTGCCCTTCGAACTGGAATAGTGCTCCATATCACGGTTTACCGATGACTTTACACAAATACTGTTTCATGGAGTTACTTCAATGTCGACGAAACCTGCAGAGGTCGTCGAAATATTTGTAGTATTTGTTTAGATACATAGTCTACAGGAAAAGTCATAACAAATTCATAATATTATGTGCGTAATTTATTAATTATCACCACAACTCATCCCTCTTGAGATTGTACGTACCGCGTTGTATTTGTTCTATAGTAACATGTTATAATTCAGGCTCACATTTCGCCTTGTCTTACCAAGTAACACAAGACACTTGACAAGGTTTAATGTGTAACATATAATAAATTTTCTGTGATAAAAAACGCCACAACTGTTATTCTGGGATTTCGTAAAAGGAGGAGGAGGTTCTCAATTATGTATTTTGTTTTTTGTATGTATGTTACGTAATAGCTTCGCCAGTGTTGAATCGATGTTAATGGTTATTTTGTTTGGTAGATCATAATAGTACAGAGGTGTTTTTTCTCTTGGAAATAGATTTGGTGGTTTTTGAAATATGAACAAATCACTAAAATTTACTTTAATTTATCTCGATGATTTTGTGATCGACAAAATAAAATTTGTTTATTTTGTTTTTTTGCGGTGAAAATGAATTACTTATTTTAATGAATTAAAACACACCCAGGTAACTGTAGTAAAACTTGTGTGAAGCCAATTAATATTGTAGGCCAACTAACGCGCTGCTGCGATGATGTTGATCAGATTGATGTTTCGGAGTAAACGAACATTATCGCTGTTTTAATGATTATTCAATAACCGCTCGACCGATTTTGTAAAATGTTATAGGAACCATACCACCAAGTATAGTATACTATCTTTTGAAACAAAAAAAGAAAGGATTTCGTTGAATTGAAAACATCTTTTTCTGTGAAGTCTGATAAAAAATACTATTCGTAGGTAGGTATATATCCAGATTGTTGCATTGATGCAACGCCTTTTCTGGTAGAGTGTTCCACGTCAGCTATTTAGCTATAATAATAGGTATGTGCTTGACCGCCAGTTCGTTTCACGTTATACTTGCTGTTTACAATGGAGCGCGATTAACTGGAAGAAGCCAATTAACTTTCGATTTAAAGACAGCCAGATTATATCCATTAGGGAATATGCATTGAGGCAACACACTCCACAGTTTAGATTTGTATTTTTCGCAGTACCTTAACCATGGTCTCAATTGCTATCATTTCGTGCTACTTTATCTCAATATTGGGCAAAGACCTGGTCTGATGGGATTGGTCTTCAAATATGATGAGGATTTCTAGTCAAATATGAATGGTGGTCTTTTCTGGTACTACCGGTACCCGGGTTCCCTAGCGTTGGTCTCCGGTAGATGACGTGTCACGTGTCGACGAAAAGTTAAAAATAAATTAATTGGATTGATCGTTACTAATCGTATTGATTGGTAACTTACTCACGGCTCACCTTTTGCTAATCGGAATGATTGGTGATTTACCTGCGGTTCCAATTATCGAGTTAAATAGAAATGGAGGATTGTTTTCTGTATTTGTGCCGTATGGATTGTTTCATGAAGGATTTATTTTTAGATTTTTACGACTTCAAAAAAAGAGGTCTTGCAATTCTTTTTTTACTTTAGTAGACGCTTGACCGCCATCTCGCCTGATGTTAAGCGACGATGCGGTCAAAAATGGAGCGTGGTTATCTAGAAAAAACCACTTCACTCCAGATCTGAACCATCGGAAAAAACCTACACCGGCGCATTCCACAGTGTAGACGAGACGTTCTTATCACAAAAGTAGAGCCAAACCACAGACAGTCAGACACACAGACAGACAGACAGACATCGACGTCAAACTTATAACACCCGTTTTTTGGCCGGGGTTAAAACTTACTTTACTGTTCTCTAATATACTATTAATTATTTAAATTAACAGTAATCTGTCATTTAATTAAATAAGAACTAAAACAATATAAAGTTTTAAATGTGTTCTCAAAGCAAACTGATCAGGAAACTGCTGACAGGGCGCCCAAGATACAGGGTCTGCCTAGTTTGGTCCTCGATAAAAAAAAAGAAAAAAAAAAGAACGCGACGAAGGAGCGCGTGTGATCTCGGTATCT
Source organism: Ectropis grisescens (assembly GCA_017562165.1). Taxonomy (NCBI): domain Eukaryota; kingdom Metazoa; phylum Arthropoda; class Insecta; order Lepidoptera; family Geometridae; genus Ectropis; species Ectropis grisescens. The sequence goes on along the minus strand of CM029776.1, from coordinate 6,056,914 downwards.
GCTCGTTTCGACATTGAGAACCGTTTCGGCAGTAGTTTAAACGGTGTTTATACCCGAGTTATAAGTAGTTAAATATAAAATTAGTCAATATAATGCTCAAGAGCTATATAAAAAGATAAGAATAAGGTGTATCAATGAATCCTCGTCCGCGGCCGGGCGCGCGCCGGCCGTCACGTCGTCGTTTTGGCACGTAGGCGGCGTGAGTCAGTGTGAAGCCTCCTCGGAGCTCCGGTCACCAGCCACTGTTTATTATCCATTATATTATTTGCGTCCACACCACTCCGAGTGCTTGTTCTGCATCAGAACAAGTGACACGGTTTCGTGCAAACGTGTGCCAAAACAATTATCAAATCTGTAAATAAAATTGAAGAGTCTGCTTGTAATTCCAAATAAGCACCTCGCTATGTAAGAATGCATATGAAAGAAAATACTTACATAAACAAATGAGTGAATTCTGTCTGTTTATTCCGGCTATTTTATGAAACGGCTGGACCTGAATCACTCACATCAATCACCGATGAATCTCTGGCAGGTATATAATGGCTGATGTTACATGGAGTAACTTTTAAATTAAAATACAATTTTAAAAGGCTATTTTTGAAACCCCGACCTAAAAATGTGTGTTATAAGTTTATCGATGTCTGTCTGTGGCACCGTAGAGCTCAAACGGATGGGCCGATTTCGATGCGTTTTTTATTTTAAGGTTAAATTCCGTGCGGATGTTCTGAGCTATGTTTGGTTAATATCGATTCATGATGGCCGCCACCACAAAATGGTGAATTGCATTATTTTTTTCACTACTACCTCAATATGGCTATCAAATGAGAGGGCTTGACTATTAGAATGTTGTACATACTCGTATTACATATCCGAGGTAGTCGGAGGTATATATATATATATATATTTAATTTTGTTCTTGTATTTAAAAAAGTGATAATCCATCAACAGTACCCATAGGTAAAAACATTACTGTGTTCCGGTTTGAAGGGCAACGTTTCCCGAGAAATTACAGGGCTTAGAGATATAACATCTTAGATATCTGAGTGATGAGTATTGGAATGTTGTCCATACCGTAATTATATAATAGCGGATCAAACATGAAGAGGAGCAGGGGGATTCTACATAATTTAAGGACTTATTCGTACCTTACTCGTACCCACCAAATAAATGTTAACAAATCGTAATGACGCTATTCCCCAGAAATCCTGCTAATATTACGCGTTTGAAAGTTGGGATGTTTTGGTACTCAGTAACGTAGGAACGGCTCGGATCGGGTTGAAATTTGAAACACAGTAATGCCCGGTTTACATTATCCCAGTCCAGCGATCGAATCCAGCGCTTGATTGCTGACTGGAAAAGTGTGAACCGGCACTGGAAAGCAATGAATACAGTTTGCATTATAGTCTGTTTTTATTTCTATATTCGGTTATAGTTTGAATAAGTCATATTGGAATTTCCGTCTAGTAATTTTAAAATAACTTGCAAGCTTGTTATGTTTTTATAGAATACGTTTCGGAAAGTCTGCAGCTGATCTGCATGCAAGGCAAGGGGGAAGTAGACCTTGTCCTTTTTTAGGGTTCCGTACCCAAAGGGTAAAAACGGGACCCTATTACTGAGACTTCGGACTCAGTCCGTCCGTCTGTCTGTCACCAGGCTGTATTTCAAGAATGTTGATAGCTAGCTAGACAGTTGAAATTTTCACAGGTGATGTATTTCTATTGCCGCTATAACAACAAATACTAAAAATAAAATAAATATTGAAGCCATACGACAAACTTGTATTTTACTGTTTCTGGCTCGATACGAATAACGGTGACGTAGGTAGACGCTTTAACTATTCACATAATAGAATTACTTAAAATAAATAATTAATTAAAATTAAATAATTAATTAAATTTATAATTTGCTAATGAATGGTACGGAACCCTTCGTGCGCGAGTCCCACTCGCACTTGGTCGGTTTTATTATAATAACTACTACGACGAAAGGATAAGGCAGATCAACAGTGACGTCGTTTTATGGTTGATGTTTCAAAAACTCGAATGAAAAGGTCACCATACTTTCAAGTCAAATGTCAATTTCTAAATATTTTTTTTATTTTCGATGTATATAACCAAAATGACTATTTTTGTATAGCAAACTTATAGCTACCACCAAGACAGTATACCGAACTGTACTTAAAAGCTCATGAGCCAAACAGATAATTAAAATCTGCAAGTAACTTACGATATACATAGGTACTTACAATCTCTATATATAAAAATGTTATGTTGGTTTTGTGTACGCTTCAAAAACTCAAAAAGTTCTGCACCGATCGAGCTGAAATTTTAGAATGATATATAATCCGCATCAAGGATTGTTTTTATCTAATTTTTGCATCACAATGTGCCACAGCGAAGCGTGGCAGGGCACAGCTAGTAGGTAATAAAATCGTGTAAGTATACCACATCATGCAGTCCTATCTTATCGGCATAGATGAATTATCACAGCTGTATTAAATCGACGATTCATGGAAAATTCGCCACGATGCGATGACCGATGCGATCGCTAAGTATATTCAGGGTTTTCTACGAAAATGTATGTGGGCCTTATCTGATGATATTCCAATCGATTTAAGTGCAATGTATTTGTCATTAAATGATATCATTGATGATGTGTTTCTGACAAAATTTCTGGCTACTAACATAAACAGCCCGCTTTGGTTACTTCTGGGAGCAGCGCAAAAATAATTGCAAAAAATGATACACAGTTTTTTATTGACGAGTTTGAATAATTTATACACTTAAATCTAACGATGACAGAGAGCGACCATATCGCTGATAATGGTGAGCCAAAGTAAAAAGTAAAAAAACGTAAATATCATCATAAAATATATCAATACATATGCACAGTAAGTAAATTGTGATGCCATTTTCATAACGCCATTTATATGCCATTTCAATGATTTATGCGATTTTAAAATATATAGTAGATTTTAAAATCTGTATCGTTCGCTCGTCTGTTCTGTGGGGTTCCGAAAAAATGTTTTAATGACGAATTTCCATTTAGTTCTTAAGAATACTTCTGAAAATGTTGTTTTATAATTTGACCTTCGCTGTGTAAATAAGTTGTTTCTCTGCATGTCTGCATGTCTCTCGCATGGCTTGTGTTGGAGGCGTTCTATAATATTTTAAGGGTTATCAAATTGTTCCATTCGTTTTCAATTCTACTGGGCTCTATGTTGGAATCGAATACTGTGAAGTTCTGTCTGTCATTCTCGATTGCATGGTAAATAAGTATACTTGTTTTCTTATTTGAATAATTGTATAATCAATACAGAAATTGATTCATATTAATTGTAAATTAATATTTTAATGCAGTGCCCAGAGAGAGCCTCCGCGGAAAAACGTTTTCGGAACCGTTCCGAGCGAAGCGAAGACTCGGAACAAAGAAGCGTGTACATCGGGCAGTGGCAAGCCGCAGATCTGGAGCTGAACCACTCCGGGCAACTAGCCGAGTCTGGACTGAACCTTATCTATAATTACCACTGTTTTAAGGATCACGGCTTTATACTTACAGACAGCGAGTTTGTAAAATAATGTCCTGGTGTTTTTTAATTGTTTATAAAACACTATGATACTAAGCGTATCAATATAATTATGTCACAAACATAAATTTATAAATAGAACTCGGGAATTTTTTTGATGTTGTTACTACCAGTGAAGGAGTATCAAATCGGACAAGTCAGGAACTATGAAAACAATTCATTGTAGTTTAGATGTTTTTGGATAAGTTTAGATACACAAAGACGAGTGTCAGGGTTTAATTGTTGTGAATTAGTGCGACCGCATACAAATCCCAAGTTGTCGGTATATTTCTAGAGTACCTGTAATGTAAGTCTGTGGGTTATGATAAATGTAAATTTTCTTTAATTCTTAAGGTCAAAGTACACAATTTTATAGCTCATTTCATAATATACAAAGTGAATTATCCGTACCTATATTATCAGCTGTGCGCCTGAAATCACTCCCCTACGTCTACCGGTTTCAGTTCCTAGTTTCTGAGACACATAATTTATTGAAAACTGGTGAAATATGAAGCCGTGACGTATAATGTGGAACAATCGACGTATTCCGAGTTAACTTACACACAGTTACATAAAACCTCGTTCCATACTCTACACGTTTGTAAATTGTTTTGAAAAGGTCGTGCGATTGTTTTTCACACGATGTGTAGAGATTCGACATAATAGTGACGTAGCCAGTGTTGAGGATTGTGGTAGAAACATTTCTCGTCACACCTGATATTTTCTACTTGTCGGATGTCGGCCGTGTAAATAAATCTATCTTAATATCTATAGGAGTACGAATCGTACACTAAAAGACGTATCTATACCATTATTATTATAGACGTATATTGACAAGTACACCACTGCATACCTAAATACCTAGGTACACTAAACACATTTGCATTATCCATAGACTAGAAAGTCTGGAGATGTTCAATGTGATCAGACCTATTACTAGTCAGATTTGAAAGTCCAATCGTTCAGTTTTTTTAGAGTTGATTTTCCGTTCTCGATGTGGTGGCGAATCAAATTCTATAATTAAATTAAAACTACAGGTTTTATAGAAAGGCTAGGGTTCCACAGTCTGGTGAAACAGAATACATATAATTTAAACATTGCGTTTACGAATATTTTATAACTAAAACCAGTTTTCGTAAAAGTCACGCTTGTGTGTTATATAATTTTGCCTAAGCTACAGTTTTATTTTGCAAATCAATGTAAAAAAATCAGTAGGCAGTAGAGGCCAACCGGGGTCGACTGCCATAGGTTTGTTTAAAATCAATTTAATTTTAAACAATTGTCATTACATTTTCGTGTTAATCGCACTTTACTCACGCCCCCATTTCCAAATACATGCCACTATCCGCGAACCACAGGCGTACGAGCCAGGTGTCACGGCTGCCAGTAACGTCACTCATAGGGGCGGTATCTTATCGGGCACATGCATTGCCGCTCGCTATAACTACAGTAATCCGAGCAATTACAGATACTCAAACTCTCATTTTGCGGAAAAAACAACGCGAATTGTTTACGTTAATGTTTAGGATTACGTGGCCGAAGATGATTGTATGAAATGAAACCACAGTTAATTGGGCCCGTTTGAGTAGGAAAATACTCGTAATAGGTACTGTGTCCTGTGTATGCCACCTAGTTTGATTGCGATGTAAACTGTACCTTATATTTATTTACTTACCTACTTTTAGATTACTCGTCGTTTGTTTTAATATAGAGCGAGAAAAAGACACGTAATTGATATTGATATAATTCTATATTACGTAATAAATAAACTATCTGGCCTCCATAATACAATCTTTGTGTAGTTTGAGGCTTGATGGTGTTGTGTGAAAAGATGTCGACTAATTATATCAATATCAATATCGAATATCGAATTATTCTACAGTGATGAATTAAGTACAATTTTGTGATTCTATTCCGCCCCTTATAGTCATAATATATACCCCGAGTTGGTTCTAGCAAAATCAATTTTGAATGAAAGCGTGAAGTTCTGAACTAATTATTTCTAAGTTTCAAAGGTCTTACGTCTGAACGTTAGTGAGCCAGACAGGTCTTCTGACGAGTGTCTAAATAAAAAAGTGTTTTATAGCTTGAAACGCGTCAATTCTCAAACTTTACTGTCGATTTCCTCTACAATTAATGTTATCGATAAAGTAATTGTGCAACGTTAAAATGTCTGTATCCAATAGGAAGTACGAAATATTTCGGGTGTAAGGCGCTCTACTTAGGGTACAAATCAATCTGGGGGCAAGGCAGTGCCGCCGCCTAGTCGATCGTAATCATTTACAACACCATCATTTACAAAATCGTAACAGAAAACAACGATTAAACATAAAAAAAATGCTAAGCAGCCACCTCAATTTGCGAACAAAAGTACCGGCTGCGGTTCCATAACATATTCAATGCATCTGTTGTTCTTCTTGTTCAGTCTCTTCTTATATTAGGTTAAATTCCGTTAAAAGTTGTTCGCAATCATTCGTTCGTCTGTTTCGGTGTTAGAACCTCAGTAGGGTTTCTTTACACCCGGTGTAGCATACTTGAAATTACTATACAATGAGCTTTGACATGTTCTATCGTAATAATTTATAACTAACATGATGTTTATACCTACTAGTAATCCGATACATATAAAAGTAATCTGTGGTAACTTAGGTCTTGTAAGTATCGAGTACTTTCGATTCTGAAACTTATGTGAATTATGATATAATACTACCAAAATTTACTGTGGTTTGTAATAGTTTATAAGATGTTTCATATCAAACACATAAATGAGTTTTAAGCTGGTTGCCTGGTGGTCTAAAAATATAGTGTTAAAAGTGTATAGCAATAATTACAATAGTCCTTATTGTACTTCATTACATTGTGTGTGAATTTTCATTGTTCAATTCTGCGGGATGATTCATGACATGACAGGCCATGACAGACCTTAGGCCTCCTGAAACTTGAAATTCACAGTATATGGTTAGTCATCGGTTTATTTGAAATTTTAAATACCTGAAATGTATAAAATCGGCAAATTTATCAAAATATTTGAAGAATACAGAACTCTGTAAAGTTTAAACGACAATTACCGCTTTTAAAATCTTTAGGCAACAAAATTAAGTTTTAAGATTGATTTTCGTCTTCTATTCGTAAAATAGTGTCCGTGTTAGTGTGTGACAGATATAGCATACGAATTGATGTCACAAACATAATTAAAAAGGTGTTAACTTCATGTTCAAATTGCAACAGGAAATAGACAGCTCCAGAGATGCAGTCTTTATTTTTAAATTACCTGGCCGGTGCTAGATCAACTCAAGGCCAATATCAAGATCAAAAATGTAGAACTCGAGTTTGGCTCCCGGCCAACGCGCCGGAACTACGCCCGATTACACCGACACCTTGAAATTTGTACTGAAGCTGGTTCTTTGACCCAACATTTCATTTTTCGCGACTACGTGTACCTGTTTTCGTTTCTAAAATACTCTTCTTTTATAATCTAATTTCTATACACAGTTGTATATTCCTGTGTACTACGTATATTATGCCGAGTTTAGTCTATCTATAGCTAACAACTACAAAGTTTGGCACAAAAATCTGTACATTGATGAATGATCTTGTTAAGCGTATTTATTTATTATAGTGGGTAACTAGAAACGTCTGAATATGATTATTTCCATTGATGGGGTCCTCTTACCAATCATGTTAGTGCGACTGGAACGAAATATTCTCCGTATCAATTAAAACGGTCTTAGTAATATCGAATGTTGTATCGTCTTCATAGCGTACATGCAAGGAAAAGTATGGAAAATAGGAAAATTGATAGTTTTCTATTTTCGCTAGAGCCAGTGCTCCTATTCTCTATACATTTGCTAGCGTTTACAACGGTATTTGCACTTTGCGTCCTGCAAACTGTTATCCCACCCACCGGCACCGGTGGAGGGCTGCGGCCGACACTTGTAAGCTGTGTGCGTGTTTCATGCCTTCGGTGAGACAAGGGCGGTATTGTCAAAAACTCTTCGACTTAGTTTACATTTATGGAGCATATGTATATAGATATAAAAAAAAGATAAAATTAGCGAGAAAACACAATATTATCCTGCAATATGTGTAAAATGTTTGCACTGATATATTAAAGTACAGTCGATTGAGCCCGTGTGTCACCGAAGGTACGATTTGTTGTAGAAACACTACGAATGTCTCGCTCGGTAAAATTAGTTCTTGCAGTTTGTAAGATTATCAAAGATATTTTATAGTAGATACCTACTTATTCAGACCCCTGTAGCTAGAATTGTAACGGCAATAACTTAATCTAGAAAGTAATTTGGCTATATTTGAGTTCAAAACTTTTTTATTTTTGTGTTATCTATTCAGATTTAGAGTTCACTTAATAGCTACAACAATAATACAAATTATAATAAGTACGAATAATGCCCCACTTTGTAATTATTTCCGTTACGAAGAAAATTACATGTGTATTTTTTTATATGTATACTTGCTTAGCCCTAATTATACTATGGGTTAGTTTTGTTCCTGCCATCAGGTTTTTTTTTAATTTTACTTTGTTTTGTTTTATAATCTGTCTATCCATTTTTGTAAATTATTCTTTAAGGGGTTTTCCCTGATGTGTAAATATTTGGATGAAATTGTTTTATTTATTGACTTTATTGTCTGTGCACGATGACTATTTTGTTAATGAATTAGAAATATATCAGTTTGAGTTTGGGGCCGGCGCAGTGCATTGTAATTTATTGTTCTCGAAGTGTATATATTAGAATGGTGAACGAAATTCGAAAGAATTTGAGAATAGAAAGGGAATTTATGTTTCGAGCAATCGTGGCGCTTACCACCAAGTGTGTTTTTTGCTCATTTCGTCATTTAAATGTTTTACGTTTGTCGATAGATAGTGTTGTGTGAGGAATGTTTTCTATTATTTATTTGCCGAAGCCTCAATTCCATTAGTGTTGATAAGGATCACTTAGCATGCTATAAAGCTAGAACGTTTATTTATCCGTTGGCGATAAAAATAACTATTCTATTGTTTAGTTTATTGGCAATTAGTGGTGTTAGATTGTGTGTATTGTCGTATGTACGTGTTTAGCTGCACACGACTCGCAAAACTGCGCCAACTGTGATTTCGAAGAATATTCATGACAAAATATTATTTTATCATTTAAATAAATGTTTTAAATTATATTTTTTGTGTTTTTATGCGCACTGAATGGGTATGAACAAAAAACGCGCAACCTCTGAGATGCTTCCAATGTATTATTTATTTATTGATCTTAAAACCTACTGGCTGAACTTATTTAATTGATTTCTGAACAAGAAAGGAGCAAATTAGAGAGTTGCGACTCTTGTTTCTACCCTACTACCTAAGGAGAAGGTTATGAGTTTCTCATCTCTAATTTTTTATTGTGTGTTTATACTAACACAAGTTAGGTGAAGGGCGGTTAGCACTCCGCGAGCTTAGCAAGCTCTCGCTTAGCGAGAATGCAGTCGGAATGATTCCGACACTGAATCGATACTCTTGTCCAAGTCATGGCCGTTAAAAATGACAGTGCTAATTCTGTGTCGGAATCGTTCCGTCTTCGTTGTGAATCGGGTTGCAGGAAGGTGGCATGTATTAGAGCACAGCGGTGAGTACAGAAAAGTTGCCTGTACGCTCATAATGCAGCTGATAATGGTAATATTCTGCACCTTTGGTTGAGCACTTCCTTAATTTCCGAAATTGTTTCCAGAGAAATTACAGGGCTTAGAGATATAAGATCTTAGATCTCTGGGTGACGAGCGCAGTGCAGTGCTAGGTAATGATTTGGACTCTTCATGTTCCAATAGCTGCTTGTCACTGTGTTGTTATGTGTCAGGCATGTTGCTTACCATCAGGCACATGACCTAATCGTCTCGTCACTCTTTATAAAAAAAAAAAAAAAAAATTTTGGAGAGTGCATAGATATCAACTGTCTTTCTATTTCTTTTTTACAAAAAAGAAATCATTACATTTTATGACGTAACTGCCAGAAAAATTAGCTCCTCGAGCGGACAATCGAACCATCTACACCTTTACAGCATCTTTAGTTACACAGACCTACGTACTACGTAGGTACTGCAGCGCGGGACTATGCTGTAGGCAGGCGTGTTGATTACCTCTCGTGCGCGTGTATGCTCGCATCGTCACTATATTATAAAGTAGAGTCTGCCCGGCTTCGCCCGTGGTACATTATATAGCATATAGCGCTGAGGAATCACGAACATTTACAACGGTTCATAATTTTTGAAATCGGTCCAGTAGTTCCTCAGATTGCTCGTTAAAACGAACTCCTCAGCTTTATAATAAAAGTACCTACGTAGGTACAGTTAAAGAATTTATAAGTGTTTCGCGTAAAACTGTAGATCCATTCGTGCTACCTAATTATGTGCTTATTAAAGAGATTTTAACGATTTCAGGTGCCACGGGAATAAGGAAGTGTATCTCAGGCCAAAGGTTGCTCTAGATTTGAAGTGATTTACCGACATTTTTTAGAATGGTTTGTGTTGTTTTGTAGTTTGTTTTGATGCCATATTTACATTAAATAACTATTTTACTTGCATGTGTTCTTTAAAATTCATTTCTCTTTTCAATACTTTGTACGTAGGTTACTTAGTTATATTACTTTGAAATTGGTATTGCCCTTTAGCCATAAATAAAAGACATACTATATATAGATAGGTGATAGATGCAACGAATAGTAGGGAATTAGAATCGTTATTAACGATTTTTTCATGAATTAGGTAGGTACGTACGTGTTTTTACCCGACTGCGCGACGCAAAGGAGTGGTAATGTGTTTATCAATCTATATATGTATGTATGTATGTATGTATGATTCTTTGAAGCACTATACAGACCAAACGGCTGGGCCGATTTTTATGATTCACACGTCAATCGATTCCTCTTAGCCTCGTGAGTGACATTAGTGTAAATTCAATATGGCCGCTATCGGACGCCATATTGTCCAAATTAAAAAAATAAAGTCTTTAAACATGTCAATTAATTTTAGTTTTCTTTCGACGTTTTTTGATTTGGCTGACCGTTTAGGATGTGGATCGATTTAAAGTTGCGTAACAACCATTCTCACATTTTCAGGTTTATAGGTAGCAGAAAACTTCGTATAATTGTAGTGGTAGGACTCTTGGCAGAGTCCGCCTGGGGAAGTACCACACCTTTGCCAGTTATTCTACCGCCAAGTAGTAATGTGCAAACATTACTGTATTCTGCTTTGAAGGGCAATGTTTCCAGATAAATTACAGGGCTAAGAGATATAACGTCTTAGATCTCTGGGTGACGAGCGCAGTGCAGTGCTAGGTAATGATTTGGACTCTTCATGTTCCAATAGCTGCGTGTCACTGTGGTGTTATGTGCTAGGCATGCTTACCATCAGGCACATGTCCTGTTTGTCTAGTCACTCTTTATTAAAAAAACCTAGCTGAACGTGTGAATGTGGATGGACATATATAAAAGTATCTAGTAGGTATATTGGACTACCCGTTTTCATACGTGGAGGAAATGCATTTACGCATACCCTACCGCCCGGGGGACACGGCCCGGATATGTTGCACTCTAAGGCAAATTTATGTCATATTTTATTTTTTCCTTTTTTGGCTTTTTAAAGTAGGTGAAGGTAAAGGTGCTGTTAAACACCATAAAGTGTAAAATAAATGTGTGCTATTTACTGCTCTCTGTAATTTTTAAGTGGAAGTTACATTGCTTATCTGTTGTAGAGTGTAGTGAAATATGCAGAATCCTTTCCACACAACCCGACAGGTGGTAAAATTCGTGCTACTAAGCTATTTTTATTTATTGTTATTTAGCTTATGTTTACGTATATATTATTACTAGCTGAACCCGCTACTTCGTTCGCGTAAGCAGCATTGCCGGATTAAGCCAGCGCGGGGCCTGTAGCAATTTCTGTCAAGGGGGCCCTTGGTTTGCTTAGATTTAGGAAGGGTAGGGTCAAGTTATGTAAGATATTTTCGCTACATGTTTACAGTCAGACACGTCGGAGCGCGAGGCCCCCAGTTTACGTTGGGCCCGTAGCATTTGCTACTCTTGCTATATGGCTAATCCGCCACTGGTAAGCAGATGTTACTGACTTATACATTAGTTGGAAGTATCGTACGTCAAATATTTGGATAAGTAGTCATTGAAAAACCTTTGAGTTTGAGTGAATTTGTTTTCCAAAAATTTATTTAATTTTATCATCTTTATTTGTCTTTTTTTTAACAAAATCAAACATACTTAGTAAGGTTTCATAGTATCGAACATAGCCGCAAGTGTTAAGTTTGTAGGATTTTTATAGGATACATTATGAAAAGTCTTAAGCTAATGTGCATAATCTGATACCTACTTACCTATTTCTTTTTATCCGCAAGCTGTTTTCTAGCTGTTACCCGCGACTTCGCCGGCGTAAAATTTTGAACGAAGCCTGTGTGGAATCAAAATAATTAAAATTTTGAGTTATAATGATATTCAAGCAAGTTGAACCCGTAAATCTAAGCCAAGTCCTAGTGAAATGTTAATGTATGAATTTAATTGTAGGTAACACAGAAAAAAATCAAGAACGAATGAATCCAAATTCGGCATCATAATCCTTTTAGCAGCAAAATTGCTGCAGCTGGTATTCTAAATTGTACTAATAAGTACTTCTAAATTGTACTTATTAGTACAATTTAGAATACTCTAACGCCACCTAGTGATGAAAGAAAAATACATACCACAATAGCAAAACATCGATTTAAATGGCCTTTAGTGCTTTTAGATTTAAACTGGCATTAGCGCCGTCTAATGAGAATATTATGTTGCTTGTTATTTTGATTGCGAACGCAAATCACCTATATTATCTACGCCAAAACAGGTGCACATATTTTTCATTTTGGCTTTTACCTTACCGTCACATCAAGTTCCTTACGAAAATATATGCTTATATTAATTTGGAGTTAAATGAAAATGTAGACTTATTAACCCATGTGAAATTTTGACTCTAAACTATATGTGTTTCGTATGTCAACCCATATCGTGCCGTTTTTACGTGATAGTTAATATTTGTTTCCTTGGGGCCCATGCTTCTTTTCAGGTTGATAGGTAATAAATACATAAATGTGGTATTTAAGACTATGAGTTATCTCTGTTTCAATTTTCTACTAAATTTGCTTAGTCTTTCCTACGTCACAGTAACTTTTAAGTAACCGATTTGCTATTTCTGAGTTCAAACTACGTGTGTTTCGAATTCCATCCAAATATGTTCAGCCGTTCCAACGTTGCCCTGTAAATATTATGAATGTCACTGTTTGGATGTTTGTTACTTAATCATGGCGGAACGTATCAAGCAATCGGGTTGAAATTTGAAATAGAATTAGATTACAGTCTGGAAGAACACATAGGCTAAACATTGCCTATGTATAAGTACTCTATGTATTACTTAAGCTAAATCAAGAATGTGTCTTTAATTTTAACTCGATACATTCAGCCGTTCCAACGTAAGTGAATAGTTAAAGCGTCTACCTGTGACGGGTACGTTATTATTAGTATCGAGCAAGAAACGGTAAAAAATCAAGTTTGTTGTATGGGTGCACCTCTTAAATATTTATTTCATTTTTAGTATTTTTTGTTAAAGCGGCCATAGAAATACATTATCTGCGAAAATTTCAACTGTCTAGCTATCCCCGTTCTTGAGATACAGCCTGGTGACAGACGAACGGACGGACGGACGGATAGCGAAGTCTCAGTAATAGGGTCCCGTTTTTACCCTTTGTGTACGGAACCCTAACAACGGTCTGCTTCGGTCACCGAAGCTTGTTGAACACTACCTTTAAATTTTAAATAGTATTTGGATTGAAATAATACGTTTTCTAATAAGTTACGGCTGGTCTAGTAAGTTACAGCTGACCTAGTCGGGAGAATGGCGACTGTCGATCCGGAGACCCAGGGTTCAAAACCACACGCACCACTATCTTTTCAGAGTCATGTTCGTAATGCCGGTAATTAAAACGGTGAAGGAAAACACCGTGAAGAAACCGAAATCTACCTATAATCTAAGTTCTAAGTCATATGTCATCCACCAACCGACACTGGGCCAGCGTGGTGGATTATAGCCTTGTGTCTCTCCTTGCGAGAGAAGGCCCCGACGCCCAGCAGTGGGAATATTTAATGGGTTGTTTATGCTGCTACTTATTATGCTGATATGTTTTCTCCAAAATAACAAAAATCTACTTCAATGCCAGGTAATTTTAGTTTTTTGTTGATATTTGAAAAACTACCTCCCTGTTTTCGATATCTAAGATCACCTCTGAAGTATTTTCTACCAAACAAAAAAAGGAATTATCAAAATCAACTAACAATTAGCGGAGGTATCGCGTAAAATAAAACCAAATAATAAAACATGCAACCCGATTGAGAACATCCTCCTTGTTTGAAGTCGATTAGTGTTTCTCTCTACTTAGTCTGTAATTATAACCGAATGATGTTTGTTTTTCCACACAAAAAAATATTTTTGACAATTATTTTGTCATCCAAGACGACGCGACGCGATCACGTGGGCACTTTCTAGAATCTAGATATTCTGTGGATCGTCTGTGATACACAGAATACTTAGAAGTTAGTATGTACCGAACGCGCCGCGCGTGTCGTTATTATTTAATGTTTGTGTAATTTCCGAACCAACAGACTGATATTGTTCAAATTTTGACGGGACAATATGAAAAACGTGTTCTTTCTAACAAAAAAAGAATTAATGAAATTAAACAACGCAAACATGAGTTACAACCAAATACACATTCTGACTTTCACCCCCTCCCGCAAGAAAACCGATCAGAATTTGGGGATCAAAAGTAGCCTACAGCAATGTCCTTAGTATAAACTAAAATCATGCCAAGTTTCAGCTGAATTGAATCAGTAGTTTCGGCGTGATGCGTGATCCCTATACAGAAAGACAGACAGACAGACAGACAGACATGAAAGAAAAAAAATGCAGTTTCGCCATCAGTATCGACTATGGAGTGCCCCAAAAATAAAATTTTCAAAATATCTTCAATGTACAGAATTCGACCCGTTACAGTTTTATTATATGTATAGATTAGGAAAGGATAGGATTTTACAAAAATTTAGAAAAAATAAAACGGGTCAAACGCAAGTGGGACTCGCGCTCGAAGGGTTCTGAACCATTAGCAAATAAACGGATTTTATTGTATGGGAGCCCCCCTTAATAATTTATTTTATTTTAATTAATTACTTTTAAAGCGAACATAAACCTAAATATTATGTGAATAGTTAAAGCGTCTACCTGTGACAGGTACGTTATTATTAGTATCGAGCAAGACACGGTAAAAAATCAAGTGTGTTGTATGGGTGCACCTCTTAAATATTTATTTTATTTTTAGTATTTTTGTTAAAGCGGCAATAGAAATACATCATCTGCGAAAACTTCAACTGTCTAGCTATCACCGTTCTTGAGATACAGCCTGGTGACAGACGGACGGACGGACGGACTGATAGCGAAGTCTCAGTAATAGGGTCCCGTTTTTACCCTTTGTGTACGGAACCCTAAAAACGGTCTGCTTCGGTCACCGAAGCTTGTTGAACACTACCTTTAAATTTTAAACAGTATTTAGATTGAAATAATACGTTTTCTAATAAGTTACGGCTGGTCTAGTAAGTTACAGCTGACCTAGTCGGGAGAACGCCGACTGTCGATCCGGAGACCCAGGGTTCAAAACCACGCGCACCACTATCTTTTCAGAGTCATGTTCGTAATGCCGGTAATTAAAACGGTGAAGGAAAACACCGTGAGGAAACCGAAATCTACCTATAATCTAAGTTCTAAGTCATATGTCATCCACCAACCGACACTGGGCCAGCGTGGTGGATTATAGCCTTGTCTCTCTCCTTGCGAGAGAAGGCCCCGACGCCCAGCAGTGGGAACATTTAATGGGTTGTTTATGCTGCTACTTATTATGCTGATATGTTTTCTCCAAAATAACAATAATCTACTTCAATGACAGGTAATTTAATTCTGTCATTCGACTATATTTTAGAAGAAGCTTTGACTATGTCGTACAGAAGATTTTTGTTGATATTTGAAAAACTACCTCCCTGTTTTCGATATCTAAGATCACCTCTGAAGTATTTTCTACTAAACAAAAAAGGAATTATCAAAATCAACTAACAATTAGCGGAGTTATCGCGTAAAATAAAACCAAATAAAAAAACAGGCAACCCGATTGAGAACATCCTCCTTGTTTGAAGTCGATTATAACCGAATGATGTTTGTTTTCCACACAAAATATATTTTTTGACAATTATTTTGTCATCCAAGACGACGCGACGCGATCACGTGGGCACTTTCTAGAATCTAGATATTCTGTGGATCGTCTGTGACACACAGAATACTTAGAAGTTTGCGCCGCGCGTGTCGTTATTATTTAATGTTTGTGTAATTTCCGAACCAACAGACTGATATTGTTCAAATTTTGACGGGACAATATGAAAAACGTGTTCTTTCTAACAAAAAAAGAATTAATGAAATTAAACAACGCAAACATGAGTTACAACCAAATACACATTCTGACTTTCACCCCCTCCCGCAAGAAAACCGATCAGAATTTGGGGATCAAAAGTAGCCTACAGCAATGTCCTTAGTATAAACTAAAATCATGCCAAGTTTCAGCTGAATTGAATCAGTAGTTTCGGCGTGATGCGTGATCCCTATACAGAAAGACAGACAGACAGACAGACAGACAGACAGACAGACAGACATGAAAGAAAAAAAATGCAGTTTCGCCATCAGTATCGACTATGGAGTGCCCCAAAAAAAAATTTTCAAAATATCTTCAATGTACAGAATTCGACCCGTTACAGTTTTATTATAAGTATAGATTAATTCGGAATTTATTAGTTTTATGTTATTATAATATTAAATATGTTCAGCGATGATGACTGCAACAGTGATGATGATTTTATATCTGCGTCTTCAGATTTCACGAGTAGCAGTCAAAGCTTCAACAGTTTTCAACCGTTATCTGACTTTCTGGAAAACACTTTTATAAATATGCCGAAAAATTTCAACGTCATTCACATCAACGCGCAGAGCATTCCGTCTTCTTATCCTGAAATGTTGGCGTCTCTTGATCATGATAACATCCATGCTATATTAGTCTCCGAAACCTGGCTTCGACCTTGTCTTCCTTCGACCTCATATTCTCTCCCAGGTTTTATACTCATAAGAAATGATCGCGTCGGCCGTGTTGGCGGGGGTGTGGTCATTTACCTAAAGGCCAATATTCCTTTCTCAGTTGTGAGCCAGTCACCACAACCACCCCAGCTGACTCGGGTGAGCATCTTCTTATTGAAGTACTTCTCTCTCACACTAGAGTGCTTCTCAGAGTCTACTATAGCCCTTCCAAAAACGTCAACTATTTTACTTCATTTGAGAACCTTTACACGACTTAATACCTACCTACAACCACACCATTTTAATGGGTGACTTTAATACTTGCCTTCTTAAGAAAGACCTTCGCTCTTCTTCACTCCAATCGCTAATTAAATCTTTTAATCTGAATATTCTTCCTCTCAACTCCACTCATCATTTTCCAAACTGCGCCCCATCTTTACTTGATTTAATGATCGTGTCTTTTCCCAATAATGTTGCTACGTACGGTCAGTACACTGCCGATGAGTTTTCATTTCATGATTTATTATTCTTATCGTACAAAATTCGCCCTCCAAAATCTAAGCCCAAAATCGTCCTGCATCGCAATTTTGGTAGTATGAACCATGACTCGCTTGTCGATGACGCCAAAAATATTGATTGGGGTCCCGTTATAAATGCTGACTCGGTGGATGATCAAGTCGCCATCTTTAACTTGCTCATCACTCAGCTATATGACGTTCATGCTCCACTACGCAAAATTAAAATAAAACACTTACCTGCCCCATGGCTCACTGACGAAATTAAGAACTTAATACATAGAAAGGCTGCTGCTAAATCTCGATATAAATCGCGTCCTACAGATATCAACAAAGACAAATACATTCAAGCCAGAAATCGCTGCAATAAGGTGTGTAGAGATGCAATACGCCGACATGTCCACAAATCTGTTCATAATGAAAATCCAGGCAAAGTCTGGAAATTTCTAAAGTCTATGGGAGTTGGTAAATCTCGCTCAATTTCTGTTCCAAATAAACTTGATTTCGATGCACTAAACCAACATTTTTCGTCTGCATCGACTGTCTCAAATGTAGTAAAACATTCTACTCTTAATCTTCTTTCGGCCCTACCAACCCCTAATGGTTCTCCTTTGCATTTATCCCATTTACTGAAGGCGATGTTAAGAAGAGTGTGATGTCGATCTCCTCAATGCTGTTGGCGGTGATAGTATCAGTCGCAACATGCTGGTGCCTATCCTTGACACTATCCTTCCCATATTGTGTGTAATTTTCAATAAATCTATTTCCAGTGAAGTTTTTCCTACAATTTGGAAAGATGCACAAGTTATTCCTTTACCGAAAACGTCTAATCCTACCTCTTTTTCTGAATATCGTCCTATATCTATTCTTCCTTTCCTCTCCAAAGTCCTCGAGCGTCTTGTACACACTCAACTAAATTACTTTCTCAACATGCAAGACCTCCACAATCCTTACCAATCCGGTTTTCGTCCTGGTCACAGCACTGTATCTGCGCTTGTTAAGATCACCGACGACATCCGCAAAGGTATGGACGACGGTAGGCTTACTGTTCTAGCTCTGCTAGACTTCAGTAATGCCTTCAATGCCGTCGATTTCGATATCTTGCTTGCGACATTACTTACGCTCCATTAACATATCGCAGACGGTAATTAATTGGTTTCACAGTTACTTGTTTGGACGCCGTCAACGTATTCGCCTCGACGATGTAATATCGTCTTGGTGTAGTACAAATGCTGGTGTCCCTCAAGGCGGCGTGCTATCCCCACTTCTCTTCGCTATTTTCATTAACTCTATTTCTCAACAGCTAAATTCTTCCTACCACCTTTATGCAGACGATCTACAAATATATTCTCAAGCTCGGCTCTCTGACCTAAACGTAGCTATTGGCACGATTAACGCCGATCTCAAAAATTATCCATTGGAGCAACTCCTTTGGCTTAAACGTTAACCCTACCAAAACTCAGGTAATCATAATTGGCAGTCCTTACATGATTGCCAGGGTCGACTGGGCTACTATCCCACAAGTTATATTCAATGGGATTGTAATTCCGTTCAGTGAAACTGTCAAAAATCTTGGCGTGATTTTCGATCGCACATTGAGCTGGGAGCCACACTTAAAATCAATTAGTTGTAAACTGTTTTCATCTGGCGGATCGTTGAGACGCCTCCGTAATTTTTTACCAACTGCTACCAAAATTGCGCTTGCGCAGTCTCTTCTTCTTCCCATTCTGGACTATGCAGATGCCTCCTATCTGGACCTCAATGAAGACCAGCTATATAAACTTGAGCGCCTTCAAAATTATTGTATACGATTTATATTTGGATTGCGCAAATATGATCATGTGTCTCAGTTTCGTATGCAGCTCAAGTGGCTTCCCATTCGCCTTCGTCGGAATGCTCATATTTTATCTCTTGTTTATAATGTATTGTTTAATCCCTCGTACCCGCGCTATTTGAAAGACATGTTCACTTTTTGGAGCATCGCGCACTCTCTGCCTCTCAGATCCAAAAATAACTTGTCGCTTCAATCACCCTCAGCACACAGTCAATTCTACGGAAAGTCGTTTGCTTTTCAAGCTGTTCAGCTATGGAATGCTTTGCCTGTGCCTACTAGGCAAGCTCCATCGCTTGCTGCTGTTTTAAAGACCATGTAAAACAAATTTACTTTTCGCAGTCGTCCCCAGTTGAAGTTACTATTACTTCGCTGTGTATCCGTTCTTAAACTTTAAATTTATGTATTAGTTTATTACTATATTTCGTATTTATGTATTAGGATGTACAGTTATTATTATGTAGGTTTATCAAATTATTATTCATGTAATTGCAGTTTTATTTTGAAATATTATAGAGGTATTCACCACTTTTTATTTGTACTTCCCGTCTTCCTGTTTTCGTATCTGTTTTTCCATCCTACGGTTGCCTAGAAGAGATCGCTTTAAGCGATAAGGTCGCCCATTGCTACTTTAATTTTAGTTTAAGTTTTTTTTTTAATGTATTTTTGTTGTTATTAAGTGCAATAAAGAGTTAATCTATCTATCTATCTATCTATCTATCTATCTATCTATCTATCTATCTATCTATCTATCTATCTATCTATCACTCTATCCCATGTATGGATATGGTGCCTCTATCTACTAAAACCTCCATGGGGTTTCAACTCTGCCGCTGATGGTGGGAACACGGAATCGCTCTCGGATTACTCCGTGTCGGTCGCTCATCTTCATCTCTTACTTCAAACGATTTAGTACTCAACTTCGGTCGGAAATCTGTTTTTTTTTTAAATATTTTAACAAAACTATAAAAATTACATGCAGTAGAAAAACCTACATACCATATTATCAGTAGAAACGAAGACATTTGGTCAAAAACCAAAAGATGCATATTTTGTTGAGCATCATAACAGTCATAACATTGTTCATAACTAAAAAGTATGAAATAAATATAATTTAAAAACTCAAAAAACCCGACTGCATAAAAAGTTAACCAAACTGTACGTAGTTTGGTACTATTGCAGAAAAATAAATATATTCTAGTAAAGGAACATATCAACTGAACAGTCAGGGATCCATTATTATTCTACAGCAAATCTAATTGTTCAATGGATCCCGACTGTTCAGTTGATATGTTCCTTTACTAGAATATATTTATTTTTCTGCAATAATATTAATTCAACATTTTACAGAATTCTAGACCACCAGAAATCTAAGTGCTTGTTTTATTCTTTTCAGTTTTTATAGTATGTAAGTACGTAGTTTGGTTCACTTTTTATGCAGTCGGGTTTTTTGAGTTTTTAAATTATATTTATTTCATACTTTTTAGTTATTAAGCAATGTTATTTTGCTCAAAGTCAATTGTTATGCTCAACAAAATATGCATCTTTTGGTTTTTGACCAAATGTCTTCGTTTCTACTGAAAATATGATATGTAGGGTTTTCTACTGCATGTTATTTTTATAGTTTTGTGTAAGTTCCTATATAATCATAGATTTTCGATCGAAGTTGAGTACTAAATCGTTTGAAGTCGGAGATGGAAGACCCAGGCGGAGTAATATGAGAGCGATTCCGTGTTCCCATCATCAGCAGCAGAGTTGAAACTCCATGGAGGTTTTAGTAGAGTAATTAATAATAATATGTTTTAATAATAAGAGGTTTTAATAGAGGCACCATATCCATACATTGTATAGAGTGCAACATAACGTGGCCGTGTCCCCCGGGCAGCAGGGTATGCGGACAAGCAGGACATGCCACATAACACTACAGTGACACGCAGCTATTGGAACATGAAGAGTCCAAATCATTACCTAGCACTGCACTGCGCTCGTCACCCAGAGATTTAAGATCTCTAAGCCCTGTAATTATGCGTACCTATGTACCTTGAGCATTCATGCTCGTCTAAAGGCTTCTTGTCGACGCGGGTCACCCTTTTCCCTTAGATATGGTTAAGGTTAAGAGAGCGATGCGCTGACACAAGCATCATACCTACACAAGGGCGGATCCAGCGTTGGCTCCGGAGGGGATCACATAGTCGTGTCATGTCACAAAACTGTGCTATAAGTAAGTACATGCATACTTTTTAATCAGTGGTCCACCTAGGTACTGGACCCAGCCCAGGGGGTCATGACCCGCATGACTCCCCTCCCTGGATCCGCGCTGGTACTCGTTCCTACGTGTCCATCGATATAATTAAAGAAACGAAGATGAGGTATGCTATAATCTAAAGACAACATAATGTGGCGAAAATTTGTTTGAAAAATTTGAAAATTGAATTGTCAGCGAACGTACACAATTGTCAGCGAACGTACACAACTCCTTGTTGCGATTGAGACTAAATCAGGAGACGTCACCTGATTTTGCATCGCCATAGTAGAAGCGCGTTTGCCGCTTCTGCCGTTTTTAAGAGTTCGATATGTGTAACAGTTACATCTTAGGTTTAAGGTTATCTTCGTTTCTTTAACTTTTATAGGTTTACACTTGACTACCATCTCACCTGAACTGTTAAGCGACGAAATATTATTGTTTGTTTCATGGAAACTGCGGTTTCTTTTATTACCGCCAGGAGCTCAAATTTCCGTTAAACTTAGCGGTAACTGCATTCGGCCTAGTCCTCCGTTTACTGTCTAGGATCAGGAGATCTACCGTCTGGCCTTGGCTTTGATATTACTGCTACTCTGTTTTTATTTTCGCTTGAATCATAGCTTGAATTTAAAAAGATAGAAATGGAAAAGCCGCAACCGTTCCAGCGAAGCGGTCGAAGGACCTAGAAGAAGCGTCTTTACCTATGGAGCAAGGTGTGCGTTGTAGGTACAGGTGTTTTGGCTAGCGATGTCTCTGGAAGGGCCGGTAAAGAAAACAAAAAAGTATTGGGAACGGAATCGTTTATTGAACCCATTTGTAGATAATTAAACGATACTGTTACATAATCTACTCGTTTGTACTGCTCGAAGTACCTAACTCCGGTTATTCTATGTCTTAGGTCAGCCGTACCAACAAATGCACCAATCTATGAAGGACAACATCTTTCTCACATTCTGTTCACAAAATTGTGCTCTGTTTGATGTGGTAGCTACCGATCACAGTACTCTTGGATCTTACAATTAATTAAATATAATAATTTGATTGAAAACTAACATGCCAATGTTTCATACATTTCAAATCGTAGTGAAAAATGGATACAGTTGAAAAAGTAAGGAAATAAATACACAGTACGTATCGTTGTTTATATAGTTATAAAAACGAGGTTATAAATCCCCTTTGTTATGCAATTACTTACATTTGGGTTATCAAAGTTACATTACAAATCGAGCTTTTGAATTTGACGCTTTGGTCGGAGTCTAGTGATGTCCGCGTTATGCGACAACTGCTATCGACACAACATATCGACAACTAAACGAAATTGTATCGATATGTTTTCCTGATGTTAATGCAAACGTATTCAACAGCTCATTCTTATACAATGAATATTTAGGGACGTCTTTTACATAAATTCCAAATTAGACAATACATAGGTTTACTCGTAGCTATTAGTAGCTTACTCTAAATAAGTTAATATTTTTAGATATCGATCGAGTCGTCACTTCGTTTACATTAATAGTTTTATAGGTATAAATCTTCCTTTATTGTCTTCAATCTTCACCATCGAAACAAAAGCTGGGAAATTAAACGAAAAGTAACAGTGTTGCAGCGTAACAAGTGGCGGCAAAATTGATCCAATTAGAGATCGCTTTGGTTTAGCAATTAACATAACTTAATAATACAATAAAAGTCACAAAGACGTAAAACTGCCGAGGTTCATAACCGTATTCGAAGAAAATCATATTTACGAAATAGCGAATAAATAGTACATACAAGGAAGCAAATTTTATCTCTACGTCAGCGCCCTAACAGCGACCATTGTTTATTTGAATAAATCGCAAGGAAAACGTTAAAGAGGCAAAAGAAGCTTCTAGAACTGGCAGAAATTATATTTTAATAACGATTTGTAATAAAGAAAAATAAAAGTGGGTTATTGAATAGGTACGCTCTGTTCATACCGCTTGCTGCTTCCCACGTAGAGACTGACATACAACATCGTTGCCTTACGAAATAATACAATTTTATGATATGTACCTAAGTATACACAAAATGATTCACAATACGCAAATGATACAAATCAATAAATAGCATTCAATGACGTAGTTACTTATATACACTTAAACATACTTTAGTACCCTTCAATTTAATGGATCTCTATTAGTGGTTAGACGACCGTTTAAAACTACTCTTATATTAACAAATTACTAACTCGATAAGTAAATCGTTATCGTCGATATTTACATAAGTACCTTTACTCGGTTATTATCTTTTTGAGTTGATTCAACTCCATTTTCTACAGACGAGTAATCATGAGAAAATAAGATTGAATCGTAGAACTCAATTCGATTTTCTGTTTCTTGAATAATCCAGAAATCCACCCTAAATCCAACAATAACGCTTCGTTCGGTTAGAAAGAAAATCCATTTAAATGTATATGAAAATAAGTGGGACTTACAGTATATACAAAAATATCACATTACTTCGAGGCCGCAGCTTTCAATTTCTTAGTCATTACTTTATCTTCTAACCTAAATCATTGTTTTGCTGGTTCGAAGCGCAAGCTATACTTAGCAGGGCGGTTCTCAATGTTACGATATGGACTCAGTGGGTTCAAGCTGGAAGCTAGACATAAGCGCAAAATACTCAATGCTCCGGTATCACTGCCGAGTAGATCAGTCAGGCAAACACTTCAAATACAACAACACGACCATTCCAGTTCTCTTTTTCCCCTACCACACCTTAAAGTGATAATTTAGGAAATATGCTATAGACTAAAGTGTTTTTTCATTAGACTTATTTAATTGGTTATTCAACGTTCCTACGAAATCTACGAGATCTACTTTCGAGAAGATTCTTCAAGCTGTAAAACGTCTAAAAAGCTGCAGCCTTACGGATCGTGCAGCCATCGTAATTACAACGCTACACTAAAAATAAAACTATTTGGCTTAGTATCAAAGTTATCCACTACGCGAAGCGAGACGAAACTACGCGGCCCTGATTCTGCTAATTGACTGAAGCAAAACTCAACACCACAACATAACATCACTCGCATCAGCGTCACTAGCAGCCGAGGAGGCACCTAACCAGGAAAAGCCATTCGCACCCCAAGCTCTCACATGCGTACAACCATTCTCACCTGCCGGGTCAAATGCGTCTGCATAAAATTGACATTTCCATTTAACATTACTTAACAAATCCGACGCCTTATCAAATAACACATTAGCAGAACCGAGGTCCAAAATCCAAAAGGGAACAATATTCAGTCGTTACCAACAACCTGCGTGCGTCCCGACACGTAAACGATCACATACAAAAATATAATTATTTGGGACGCATTTATTGCTAAGGTATCGAGCCTGCCTATTTGTTACGTACGACAATTTACCACTCTCCGACTCGAGGTCATAACTGTACCGACTCAGTCAACGAACAGCACAAGTTCTCAATTTTAAAAACGTAAATTGCTACGTTCATGATGTAGTTGCACAACGTAGTGCCGTGCCGCCATCTCAATTTTAGAGAAAACACATTTTTCTCTGAATACATATACTTCAAGTCCTCGAGTAAGCTCAAACTCGGCAAGATAATGTCGGTACAAAGTGGCGAGTTTAGTTTGATAATCGGAAGTAACAAGTCGGCAGGTTCAGTGTAGCGAGTGAGCGGCCGCCTCGGGCGAGGATCCCCCGGAGAGGTGGTCGAGGAAGCCGAAGGTATCGACGGCGTCCCGCTCGCGCTCGCCGTAGCGCACGAAGAACCCGTCGCGGCCGAGGATGGAGGGCCGGCGGCGGCGCGGCAGGCGCAGCACGGCCAGCCCGCGGCTGCGCAGGGCCGCCGCTGCAGCAGAACGCGCCGTTAGCTACTCACCGTCCCCGCGCTCTGCTCGGAACACACGCCGCGTCAGCGCGCGCCCGTCGCTCCCACGCGCACCCGGCTCGTCTCAAGCTAAACCCGCGCCGTGTTCGGTGGGCCCCGACATGCTGATATCACACCTACCTACTCAAATGGAAGGGCCTGACATACTGGGACCGCACGTATTCAAGAGGTACCAAATAACTACTTTGAAACTTTTAATATTTCCATGATTTGGAAGATTCTGCTTTAGGTACGTAACTTATACGACGATCAGGGCCCATCGAAACTGAAACGTGCCCGAGGTAACTTGAGTCAAGCTTTACTATCGTTAAAACATAGAGTCGGTCTAATGTATTTCAAGAATGAGATTTAATATTACAAAAAAACAACAAAACGAAAAATGTTTAAACATTTGACATTGTTAACCCTTAGACCCTCTTTTAATATCGGTAGGAAATATTTTATCGATACGATATTATGGTCCTCACTAAAGTTTGGAGAGTGATGTGCTAATGACATCTACTCGCTAGATGTGACGAGAGAGTGAGATGGTGCGTGAGTGAGAGCGAGACGGTGGCGCGCCTGCGCGAGACACAAACATGGAATGATAGATTTAAAAAAGTCCGCGCCGTGTTTACTGCATGAATTAGTATCACAAAATATATAATTTCCGATAAATAATCTAATCATTCAATAACACATAATTTTAGGCAGGTTCTTTTGTAGTTGAAATAGTAAACACGGCTAGGAGCTAGGACCACAAATCTTAAAAATATCCAAAATAATTTCGTCCAATACCTACACATTCAAAGTTTCGTATTCGTTGCTATAAATTGTTTTCCAACATTACTAATTTATCTTTTTTAAGATTTGTGGATGGGTTAAAACAAAAAGTTAAGCGAAATTAAATAAAAATACTCCACCGAAAGCTTAGACAAAATATGTGAACCCAGATGAGTGCAATATGAGAGGTGACGTCGAAACCTCAACACAGACCCATGTATACTACAAACATATTTATAATATCATTTTCTTATGCGTGGCTAGGGTGGGGCAAGGGGGAGAACCGTCTCACCTCATATAGGTCTTTCCCACCTTAGGAAGAAACTCGAAGTCATTGCTCCATTTTAAAAGGGACTATGGGAAAATGGAGTAATGACTTCGAGCGACGGCAACATTTAACGGTTTCCCCTCCAAGACAAAATCCCTCGCCACGCCAATGACATTTAACTAGTAAAACACTATTGGAAACTTATAATTCAAAGACATAAAAGGCAAATAACACAGAACCTACCTATCCTATGGAAGGGTGTCCATGGCCCGCACACCAAAATAGACCAAGAATGACACTTGAACTATTTTGTTTTCAATAGGTATTGATCACTGGCTGAATATATCTAAGTAGGTACCTATCATTATTTATTATTTTACACGTATTATAGTAAAATATAAAGGTGACAGTTTAAACATTAAATGCAACTAAATGTAAGTATGCCAAATTTTGCCCTGGCCTGTGTAAGAATTGAGGCAAATTTGAATCAAACTTTCTTACGAAATCGCTGTTTGCTAAGATGCTCAAGACAGACGTGTCACATTTTTTGTAAATTGATGACTTACTTCGTAGTTACCATAAATTGGAATAACCACGCATTAATTCACATTTAAAAAAAATGAGATGTTACTGTGAATTAAAATTGAAAAAAATGAATAAACAGGACTTAATTGCTAAATGTTTGTAACCATTAAAATAGTTTTAATTACCTTGAAATATCGAAATTATAATATACATTTAAATATGGTCAATTTTGCAACACACCTTACATTCTATTTGGGATGTAATGGGGTTATCTTGTTTTCTTCCAATGTCATAGCTCTAATTGGTTAGGCACAGTATGATTTTCCTTTTATGTCAGTAAATAGTGAATAAATGGATTTATTTTAATTACATGGTTTAACCATAACCTCATCCAATTACAGACATTAGTAACAAAGATTTAGAAACACATTATATCCTACATGGTCGTTCAATTCTCATAACATAAATTTAGGTACCTATATGTTATCGGTATGACATTTCGTGTTTTAATGGTGAATGTTATTTGCAACAGTGTTGCTTAAAGAAAGTAGTACCTATAGTAGTACTTAAACTAGTAGGTATTATCATAAATGCTATTCGCCATTAAAAAACAAAATCTGTATCGTTAACTGTTAAAATTTGCATCATCAGACTTTTCGCATGGATAGCCATCAAAATTAGAACTAAGTAGGTAGGCACTTAAATATGTCTTTCATATTATGAAACCAGCGCCATTTTGTCAATATCTGGCGCGAACTGCACGATGCCATACATCAATATCAAACTTACTGACAAGGATATTTTGCTATCGGTATATCAGTCAGCGTATGCCTAAGCTAATTGTATCGAGCTTGTGTCACATCATTAACCAAGCGGCCTCTCTGTACCTTGGCAGAGCTGCGGTTCCGCAGGTTTGGTGGACCCGCTTCATTTCTGCCGCGAACAGATCGATCAAACTCTCACGTGTAATGAGCGTGGTGGATGGATCGTGTAGCTTACACTCTACAATTCTATATCAATGCCAAAGGCAATCAATCGACTGCAACGCCAAGGCCAGTTATTCTCGCAAAAGTTTGGCTTGGGTTTCATTATATTTTTCAGTTTTTGTTTTTGTGTACCCAGGAGAGGTTTGTTGTGATATTTACCAGTTTTTTGCCGTCGGGAGCGGTGCAGCTTGTGCAAGCGCGAGTAGGGCGGCGCGGGGGCGGGCGGCGGCGCGGGGGGGCCCGCGGGGGAGGGGCACGAGCCGCTCGAGGAGGGGGAAGAGTCGCTCGACGCCAGCATCACGTCCAGCAGGTTCGCGCGCGCCTGGGGGACGGGAGGCTGAGCACAGGGGTGTCACCAACACACAACTTGAGCGAAAACATCTCACTTTAAGTACAACTCGAGCCCTAAGGTGGATCCAAAAGAGCCACGACCCCCTCTTGGCTGAGTCTAGAACCTATGTGAGTCACTAATTAAAACGCACGCACTTCACTTATCGCACGGCCTTGTGACTTGACCACGACTATATGTCCTGGCGCCAAAACTGGATCCACTCTTGCTCGGGCCCTTTTTTTCGCAAGAAGATAGTCTAGGTTATAACCCACCAAACCGCAAAGTACCTGATGACGGATGACACATGTTCTGTGTTTTCTTGGAATATGTTGGTTGTTGTTGGTTTTGCCACCGTTAAAGTATTACGAGTGACGATAAACTACTTAACATTGATAACTAAATGTCAACTTGATATGCCCAGAGCGGTTCGAAACAATTCGTTTTAATATTAGAAGTTTCCGCAAACTGAACTTTTTCAGAGTGCACTAGTGTGAGAGGCGTGTATGTTCACTGGTGAGGAAAATTTTAGGTTCATGTTAGCCTTCTTTGTAGCCATTACAGACACTCAAAGGTGTAACACATACTCGTATTATGCACTGAGTGGTTTACTTTATCGTTATTGGAAGCCTAGTTACACAAATTGATAAACATGGTCAAGTATTTGAAAGAGAAAGTCCCGACCTAATTCTACTAATTAAAATGTAACCTGATTCTTCAAAGTTCCTCTTAAGAAAATGACTCCATGAAATTTTAAGATTCCGCATCACCACCAGCCTGTGTTCGTCCACTGCTGAACCTAGGCCTCTCCCATGATACGCCACTCAGCACGATCCTCTCTTGCGTCTCCAATAGCCACTAGCTGTGACTGCAGCAAATTTGCATGTATTACGTTGGGTTCCGAGGTGTGGTGTAGGCGGCAGGGGCTGGGTACCTTGGGGTCGCTGAAGTCGATGTCCCGCTCGACGTGCACCCAGCCGGTGGGCGCCCACAGCGCGGCGTCGCGCTGCGGCCGCGGCTCCTCCGGCGGCGCCGGCGGCAGCGCGCCCTCGCTCTGACGGATCATCCTGGAATCCAAACCACACCCTGATCAGTGCTGACTGTTTCGAAAGTGGACCTTAATTCTTGTGTCGTAGTTACAACTTTGAGTTTGCACACCCATAAGCCAATAGGCAATATCCTTAGCTTTTGAATTACGCAAAATAGTGCGACTATTCTTTTTGTCCAATGACTTATGACATGGAATGCGACATTTGGTACTCCGTCCTAACACTCGGTAATAACTGTTTTTGTGCCTTTATAACTGTGTTAATCTATGAATAAAATATACCCACAAAAAAGTAGCGCATCAGTCTCTCTCTTTTCAATCTAGTCTTGCAATTAATCTCATCACTGTTAAACTTCCAGAACTAGGGTGTTGACAGAACGTAATTTAAGTCTCCACGAACTAGCTGTCTCACAAAGAAAGAAGCGTAAATAAGTTCCTCACCTGTTGAGTTCCTCGATGACGTCCTTGGAAGTGGCGGCTTCGTGGAAGCCGAGCGGCACCGGTCCGGGCCCGGGCGCGCGCCGGCCCGGCACGGGGATCCGCGAGCGCGGCCGGGCCGGCGCCGGCGCGCGCACGCCCAGTGGCTTGGGGATGCGGCTCCGGTCGGCCCGGCGCGCGCGCTCCTCTTGGCTGCTCACGATCACCGTCTCGGCCGTGGAGGTGCTCGTGGTGTTGGACTCCGTCATCTGCGGGGAGCCGCCCTCCGGCGACGAGCCCTCCTCCTCCTCCGGCACGGTCCCCAGCGCCGCCGCGCTCCGCCGCGCGCCCGGCGCCTCGTCCGCCGGCGCCGGCTCCACCTCGCCCGCAACGAACAGGCAGCTCGACGATTTTAATAGATTTATAGTCTCCACCTCCACCTTCTCGTTCGAAACTTTGTTGAGCATTATGTTCACGGTGTTCTCTTTCAGGGCGGAGTCGAGCCGGTTCTCGATCTGGGGCCGTTCCTCTTTCCCCGGGAGAAGGTCCTCCGGCGAGCCGACCCCGTCGATGATCCTGTTGATCTCGTTCTTCCGCTGAACTTTGATCAGATGACGCTCGTCCGTTTCGTTTTCGGCGTCCTCGGCGCGCGATTCCTCGTAGTACCCCTCGGACTCGACGTACGGGTCCTCCCTCTCGATGAACCTCGGTGTGGATTTCGGCTCCCCGAGTTTGTCGCAGAGCGCGGGCCGCGGCCGGTCCGAGCCCGGCTCGGAGTCGTCGTTCTCGGAGAAGCTGCCGAAGGAGTCCGGGCGCGCGCGCTCGTCGGACAGCTCGCTGCGCGGGCCCACGGACTCGTCGTCGCAGTCGGCGGGCGCGTACGGCGGCGGCAGCTCGCGGACCTCGGACACCGGCCGCGACGGCGCCGAGTCCGACTCCTCCCGGTCCCGGCAGTACCTCTGCTGCTCCGCGATGAAGTGCAGCACGTTCTGCAGCGCGTGCTCCCGCTCGTGCAGCGCCAGCGCCTGCACGTCGTGCGCGCGCAGGTGGCCGGCGTCCGGCGGCCGCCCGCGCGACGAGTTGGACGCGAGGCTCTTGGTGCTCTCGTACTTGACGAGGCGGTAGAAGTCCCGCGTGAAGTCGAGGCCGACGGCGCAGTCGCCGTCCTCGCTGAGCGCCGCCAGCGACTTGTCCGCGGCGTCGGACGCGGCCGACCACGAGCCGCCGGGCGACTCGCTGCCGGCGCGCTGCCAGCGCTTCTCCGGCTCGTCCCCGCGGCACTCCTCGATCTCGACGTTCGCGAACCCGCAGTCGTTCCACAGGCAGTCCCCGACGTCGTCCTCCAGCTCGAGCCCGTCGTCTTCCCGGATGCTGGGCAGCGTCGAGAGGGAGATCTGGCCGGGGGTCGTTATTTCGGCGAACGGCGACTGGCGGTCCCCGAGGTCCTCGCAGGAGAGCGACAGGCTCCAGTCCTCGAGCTCCGCGCGGTCGTAGTCCAGGTCGGCGAGGTCGCGGTGCCGCTGCTGCAGCGCCGAGCGCGCGTCGTCCAGCTCGAGCCAGTGCTGGATGTAGTCGGTGTCGTACTGCGAGCCGTCGGCGCGGTCGTCGAGCGCGCTGCCCCACGACACGCGCTCCGAGCTGGTGGTGGAGGCGAGCGCGGGCCGGCGCAGCGGCCGCTCCGGGGCCGGCTGCAGGTCCAGGATCAGGACGCCGGAGCTGGGCGCGGGGCTGTCCAGGCAGCTGCTCGGGCACGTGGTGCCGGCGAGCAGCTTCAGGCAGAGGTGCGAGTCGGAGAAGCTGCGCACGACGTGCTGGAAGGGCAGCGCGGGGCGGGCGGGGGGGTAGCTGCCGCGCGCGCCGGCCAGCGCGCCCAGGCACAGCTCGGCGGCCGGGCGCGGGCGGCGGCGCGCGCGGGGGATGGACACGATGGTCTGGTTGTCGGTCTCGTCGGACGCCTCGTGCAGGTCGGGCAGCGCGCGCGGCGCGGGGTCGCTGCGCCGGGACGCGTCGGCCTGCACGTCGCTGGACATGGTGGAGTACCCCTCGTCCTTGGCGCCGCTCTCGGGGGACTCGGCGCCGCCCTCGCCCGCCTCCGCGCTCTCCTCCGACCGGACCTTCTCCTCGCTCTCTCCTGGAACCGAGATAGGAGAATTTCAATACATACGATCACTTAATGGTATCTTATTCTGAGTAAACACGGAGGCGATGGGTACTTCAATACACTGACGTTCCGCTTGAGATACTCGTACCTATATACGGGTGTCGCTAACCTACGTGAGATATTAAATATTAAACTATTCGTGCACCAACTAGCCCCAAAGTAAGCAAAGCTTGTACTGTGGAAGCCCGATAAACTGGCATAATACTTATAATTGTCAAAAAAACAGTTGCCTTCTCTCATGAATATCGGTTAACTTGCTAAAGAGTTCACTGGGAAAAAACATTAACACAGATTTTTTATATATGAAGGAAAGAGAGTTTAGGGTATGATTGGCCCCTAAGGTTGGTCTGTCTACTTATGTAGGATGATAGAAGGGTATAAAGTAATAAAATTCAGCACTATGCCGTCACTTGTAAGCTGTCCAACTGAGTGCAGTTGAATATGGGGGGTTGCAACCCTCGATGATTTCTCCATGTCGCATTATTTTTGAACGGTGTCGCGGAATAATAGATTAGAACAGGTAAACGATATGGAACCAATGGCGTACATAATCAAATTATTTCCTATACAATAAAATAACGTTTACGGGCCTGTAGTCTGTTAGAAGAAGTTACGTGAAGTAAGTAATTTTTATGTAAGTACCTTCATTGCATAATATCTCAATATTAGCCGTCTAAGCAACCTAGCGGGTAGGCATGCGTTCTTAGTATATACTAACACCACTCAATAGGGATGTTGACACTAATCACAAATTAATGTTTAATGCTAATTTTATGATATTATTGTATTAATAGAATATCAAGAATCACATTATAATAGGTTAATATTAGGTAGTCAATGAATTATAAATGATTTTAAATGGTATATTTTTAATCTGTTGTCACGTGACTGGAAACACCAATATGACTTATTACGTCACTAGCTGCAAAACAAACTGTCGAAAACTGACTAAACTGTTTACTTTTGTGCATTTTTATTATAGTTTGCGATCTTAGCGACGACGATTTTAATTGTTTGTATTCAAGTAATGATAAGAAACACATAAACTGGACATATAGTTATGAATCGCGACCAATGTTTTGCGTCTAGTGACGTCATGCCAGTCGTTAGTGTTTTAGCGGGAAAATTCAAAATTAGTCTAAAATTGTATATTTACTCATGTAAACATGCGTCAATCTTCAAAATAAAAGCAGTTCTGAAAAATTGTTAACATCCTTATTGTCCACGTTTTGTTCGTCAGACGTCTGGCGGCTCTGGGATCGTAAGTACATGAAAACTGATTATTTTTTTCATAACAAAACATTTTTGTAACTCTTTTTCACTGTTGAAATTTAATTTTATTTTAAACAAATACACTCAGGTTTGATATAGTCAGTCCAGTCCGACTCAAGTCAGTCCAGTCCGACTCAAGTCAGTCCGAATAATTTCATACTAAAATTATTTTTTATTATTATTTATTTATTTAAATGTCGTATAATACACGTGCGTATTGATGATTACCGTCCTCGGCTCTTTTAAGACTCTCACTTCCGGTTCGGGTCTCAATGGTGCCTCAACGGTAATCACCTACATTACACACTTGTAACATAATGTTGTACACTGACCGGGTCCGGCGCGCGGGCCGGGCGCGGGCAGGTGCAGGCGCAGCGTGTGCGGGCGAGCCGGCGCCGCCCACAGCGCCGGCTCCACGCCCGCCAGCGCGCGCGCCAGCCGGCCCGGCGTCACCTCCAGGCCCTGCGGGTGGACATATGTTTATTTAATGCAATAGACGTGATGACTAAAAAAAAAAGATTATTTTTTTGTTTGTCAAAATAAAATTGCTTGGCATATTTACTCGCATATCATCATCATTTGTGTGTCATAATTACCTTGTAACAGTGAAGCAATACTGTGAAGAAACCAACAAACTACAAGAAAAAGTATCTTTCGAGGACAACTCTCAAAGCTTAACTTCTCAAAGAAGCTTCTAAGTTCCTGCGGTCAAAAGTGTTGACCGGTTTTTTAATTTTCTAGACGAAAGTACCTCAAGTGAATGTTAAAGTAAGTGAAGTTACCTTGAGTTCAGTCCATATGTCGGCGAGGATCTGGTGGCGGCGCTTGTCGTCGTGGCTGAGGGGGTGCGGGCGGGGCGCGGGCGGGGCGGGCGGCGGCGCGTCCGCCCACGACACCAGCGAGCCGCACGACCCCACCTCCACCACGTGCGCTGGAAATTAACACGTATACTTTCACTGATAACGTTCAGTTTAGGTTGTTCGACCAGAATTTGTCACTACTGCGCAAACGCATCTTTACGTAATTTCTGTTAGCCTGGTTTACGAATGCAGTTGGTCAGTTTTTGTATAAAAACACTATGAAAGTACCTGTACTTAAATATAATTACGATACGTTTGGCTTATTAAATAAAATCATAAAAATATTCAGATAAAAGAAATATTGTAGCGAGCTCGGGGTTACATTGGATCTCGTAGCACAGAGCTACATCGTGAAATCACGCGTAGCTACATCATGCAGTCACGCGTAGCTACATCCTGCAATCACGTGTAGCTACATGATGCAGTCACGTGTAGCTACATCATGCAATCACGCGTAGCTACATCATGCAGTCACGCGTAGCTACATCCTGCAATAACGTGTAGCTACATAATCCAGTCACACGTAGCCACATCATGGAGTCACACGTAGCACATCCTGCAATAAAGTGGAGCTACATCATGCAGTCACGTGTAGCTACATCATGCAGTCACGCGTAGCTACATCATGCAATCACGCGTAGCTATATCATGCAGTCACGCGTAGCTCCATCATGCAGTCACGCTTAGCTACATCAAACCTCGTAGCGCAGAGCTACATCATGCCTCGTAGCGTACACTACACAGAGCTTGGTAGGATGGAGCTACACTATGTTTCTTATTGTGAACTATCGCTAGTCTACTTACTACACTATCTCGCATCGAGCTACATCGTGTGCAGATACTCCCTGTGAAATGGCGTTTGCACAGTCAGCATGTTGTGACGTCTGCTCAGCTGGTGTGTCGGGGCGTGTGCTGAGTCGGTGACGTACCTCCCAGGTCGGCGGGCGTGTGCGGGGAGCGCGGGGAGGCGGGCGAGGGCCGCGGCTGCGGGCGCAGCGAGCCCAGCAGCAGCGCGGTGAGCGCGCGGTTCTGCGCCTCCAGCTCGCGGGCGCGTGCGCGCGCGCAGCACAGCTCCTCGCGCGCGCTCTGAAACACGGCAACTGGGGGATTACTACACATCACATAGACACACACACACTAAACACGGAACTTAGAAGCTCGGCAGGCTCGGCTGTATGAACAACTTTTTTATTCACTGGATGACCTAATAAAGTTGCCAGACTACTGAGAAAGCTATTTCTTTTTACATGTTAGTTAAGAACAAATATGGTTATTGTAATTGTAGTTAAATAAGATGTATTTGTAAACTTTCGCGATTTGAACTTCCATTGGAAACATTACACAGGACTTAATTTGTAGTGATAATGTATGTATGGAGTACTATTCGCACCTTTGGGATGGATCGGCCAAGTATCAGCTGGAGGCCCTGGAATCGGTCGAGAGACGTGCCAAAAGGCTCATAGGCAATGCCACTCTTGTGCGAAAAAGACTTCAAAGTCTTGAACATCGCCGAAAAATCGCTAGCCTATCGGTTTTTTATCGGATACACTTCGGAGAGTGTGCAACTGATCTGCATGATCTAATACCACTTTTCCCTTTTTTCTATCGGAATGCTCGAAAAAGCGACATCGTTTCATGGTTGATGTTCCAAAGACACGAACGAAGAGATTTGACTCTACGTTTGTGATAAGAACGTCTAGGCTGTGGAATACGTTGCCTGAGTGGGTTTTTCCCGATGGTTACAATCTTTGTGTCTTCAAATCGAGAGTGAATCGGTTTATTCTAGGTAAACACGCTCCATCGTGGAGCGTTGCATAACATCAAGCGAGATGGCGGTCAAGTGTGAGCCTATAAAAGGTAAAAAAATAAATTAAAAAAAAAACGCTTTGTAGAGTCCACCTGGGTAGCTATCACACCTTTGCCAGTTATTTTACCAAGAAGCAGTAATGTGCAAACATCACTGTGCCGGAACACAGTGATGTTTGAAGGACAAAGCTTCAAAAGAAATTACAGGGCAAATAAATAAAATATCTCAGTTATTTGGGTGATGAGCGCAGTGCGATGCTGCAGCTGCGTGACACTGTTTAGTTATGGACAGGTGTGTACCATCAGACATATGTCCCGATCGTCTTGTCACCCTATACTATAAAAATAATACAGGGCAAAGAGATAAATCATCACAAGGCCAGTCGATGTATAAAAAACTAGAACAGCATCCTTATCGTAACTAAAAGCACCATTTTTACGTTTCCAACAGTTAGCTATCACGTGAGTGTTGGAGACGCTGGAATCCAGAATTCATCTACTGATTGGTTTCAAATGTTTCTTGTGAATTAATCTTAATCTAATCCCACGATTCCATAATATATAGGAGATAAAACGTTTTGTGTTGTATACAGCTCCCCCTCCTCCCAAAGTCTCTTAAAATCTCAAAAACTTTCCCCATCTATTTGAATCTCGTTTTCTCGAGTTTAGATCCCCGCGTACGTTTTAATTATGCTTCATTAGATAAATTAAATTCATCAAGAGTAATTGACGGGCTGAAATTATAAGGAGGACAAATATATCCGGTGGCAACACTCGCCGAGTTGTACCCGAACTCAGTGCTGCCAAGCTCTGAAGCACCGCTAACCGAATTGAAACATTGGATGAACTTGTTTATTAAAAGATTCCTAAGTTTGCGGAGAATTTTTAATTTAATTTGGCGCAAATATAAATTAATGAACATGGCGCGCGCTCAAGTGGTTTTAAGTTTCGCGGAGAAGTAATTCTACTGAAGCATTTGGAAACCTAAAGGTACAAGAGTGTTTAGACCGTGTCGGCGCCGGCACTGGCATAGGAGCCGCTTGCTTGAGTGGAGAGTTTCACTACAGTTCTAAACTTACATAAAATATATAAAAGTTTCGTAACCAAAGTTGTTTCGTAGAACCAAATGAAAACTTTGCAAAACAATCGATTTGATTGAACAAAAGTACCTACCTTATGGAACGAATAAGTGCTTGATTTTTTTCTGCCGAGCTTGGACTTCTCCAAGCTCGGTGTTCTACCCTGGTCCCCGGTACTATGCTTAGCTTCATGTCTTGTGTAAGTTTCTCGGTGCCATATATTATGATGGACAGGTAGCATTTATCGAAAAGACGCGTGTAGGTACAGCCAGTGTGAAATATTTCAGGGTGCGAGAATGTCAACGCATACTTTTAGCATCCATGGCAAACCAATTGACAAATCTGTTTGTATGTTCCGTGGGTCATTCTACAGTCACTTTATTTAGGGTTCAGCTTCTGTGGTAGGTACTGATTATAACCCTATTAATATTATACATGTCTGTAAGTCTGTATGTACTCGTATATGAGGATGTTCGTTACTCTTTTTAGCAAAAACCACAAAAGGGATCTGAATACTGATCCAAGGATTACAAAAAGTCCAAGAAAAGTGGATCTACAGGATCCAAATCCATCTAAGTACCAGTAATCAGATAGATAATAATGTAAAGATTAATTTTTATACCATAAAAATAAGGGTATCAGGATATGCGCGGGTGAAACCGCGGGATGTTACAAGTTATTCATATATGCATTACCAAAATGTTCCACCACATAGGTGTGTAGGTATCTATGTGAAGAGCCCTGCACGACCCCACTCATTAAGACACTCGATCAAATTCCTCATGTTCCGATACCCCTCATAAAGATGATGTTTCATCGCGGCGCCGCGCCGGCACTGTGAGCTGTACTCACTAATTACTCGAGATAATTTGCCGTGATCTCTCACACATGGCGTCGTATGACGTCCTTAAACGGTTCTTCATTATGAGTATGGGTTATACGGTGATCGAGTTTCCAGACGTAATAAGACGTAAATATTTTCCGCCTAGTGATACGAGTTGCGAAGAAAAAGCGTCCAACGTTGAATAGGATAAATTACAGTAAATTTTGGCTGGTATATTTGCTGACGACTTATTTACGAACAATAAATATGGTTTGGATACATCGAATTTTGTCTTTTATATATAGGTATAGGGTATAGCTCCGATAATTCTCGATGAAGTAGAAAAAAATATGCTTTTAGGAGATCTCATCGGAAGATCATGTGAGACAATAAAATTGAAATAGGTAGGTAATGTAGAACTTTACTCATTTACCCATACTGTTTCGGTAGCGTTCGAAGTCATCAAGATTTGCCGCGTCGAAGTTTGAAACTCTCGAATATGAACACGCTCGGCTTCAGAGGATTACCGTCAAGTATTGATTGACATTAATTGCTTTAGTAATAACCGTAAGAGGAAGCGTATTAAGACACACAAGATTCCAGGTGTTATGGTCGTTATTTGATAACGAGTAG
This sequence comes from Ectropis grisescens, assembly GCA_017562165.1. NCBI lineage: Eukaryota > Metazoa > Arthropoda > Insecta > Lepidoptera > Geometridae > Ectropis > Ectropis grisescens. The sequence continues at coordinate 6,018,744 of CM029776.1, read as the reverse complement.
CTTATTTAATTTTAGCTAGTTCAGAAAGCCCGCTAAGCACGTAGTGATGTAGTGAACACAACTCACTCGTAAGCCGCCTTATTGGTTTGGAATACGTCAATGTGGTCAAAACAACTATCAAATAGTTGTGTACGGTCGATTCGGTATAAACATTTTGACGTTTTTTAAGCGCTTAGAATGATAGATAAAGAGGATATGGCTCAAGGAGTAATATTTCAGATTGCGGTAGGCTTCCTAAGCCTCCCACAGCAGGTGCCATCTTTACAACAGTAAACTTTAAGCAATTTCGCGCCAAAACTGTAACAAACAACATGGCGACCGAAACTAGGATTTGAACGCAAACACTCGCGTTATCGGCCAGATTATGCTCAGATTATAGTGGGGCAGAGCTTCCGAAAATTATTACGGTGCACGCTAAGGCCGAAATGTCCCATTTCGTGCGATTTATGTGCGAATGTAGCGCCGCGTAATCCGGAGCGCGGGAACGCTGCCGCTATAATTATGAGAAAACAATTTCCGGGATGCATCTTAATGCCAACGCGGATTAAGAGCTACAGACGGACATTCGGGAGTTTTTTATTGGTGGCCAGTGCTCCATGGGCAGGTTTAAATGGCGGGAATGCGGCGAGCCGCCGCAATATTTTGTAATTTTGTCGTAGCGTTTTGATTTACGGCGCTGTTAAATCCCATTTTGCCACGAAACCCTGTCTTGTTGGGACATTATCGATTAAGATTATTCGGGTTATTTCAGAGAAGCAAAATAAAAACGTTTTGTAAACATAAGTTTGTGTGATATTCGAAAAAAATCAGGTTAACTAGTTTTGCTGCTTTATTAAAATACCGAGGTTTATGTCATGCACAGTCCATAACTCCTAAACTAACGTTCACGATAGTGGAAAACATAGCGTATGTAGACACAAATAATGTGTAGATTGTCAGATAACAGTCTCGGCAACTGGGACCGATGCGATGATCCTTGCAAGCTGTGAGGACTGCAAGATGGGAGTGATACCTACCAGTTCAGAGTTTTGGCAGCTGAGACCTGTGCGATGATCCTTGCTAGCTGTGAGCACTGCAAGATGGGTGTAAAACTTGCTAAAAGTTTTGGCAGCTGAGACCGATGCGATGATCCTTGCAAGCTGTGAGCACTGCAAGATGGGAGTGATACCTACCAGTTCAGAGTTTTGGCAGCTGAGACCTGTGCGATGATCCTTGCAAGCTGTGAGGACTGCAAGATGGGAGTGATACCTACCAGTTCAGTGTTTTGGCAGCTGAGACCTATGCGACGATCCTTGCAAGCTGTGAGCACTGCAAGGTGGGAGTGATACCTACCAGTTCAGAGTTTTGGCAGCTGAGACCTGTGCGATGATCCTTGCTAGCTGTGAGCACTGCAAGATGGGTGTAAAACTTGCTAAAAGTTTTGGCAGCTGAGACCGATGCGATGATCCTTGCAAGCTGTGAGCACTGCAAGATGGGAGTGATACCTACCAGTTCAGAGTTTTGGCAGCTGAGACCTGTGCGATGATCCTTGCAAGCTGTGAGGACTGCAAGATGGGAGTGATACCTACCAGTTCAGTGTTTTGGCAGCTGAGACCTATGCGACGATCCTTGCAAGCTGTGAGCACTGCAAGGTGGGAGTGATACCTACCAGTTCAGAGTTTTGGCAGCTGAGACCTGTGCGATGATCCTTGCTAGCTGTGAGCACTGCAAGATGGGTGTAAAACTTGCTAAAAGTTTTGGCAGCTGAGACCGATGCGATGATCCTTGCAAGCTGTGAGCATTGCAAGATGGGAGTGATACCTACCAGTTCAGAGTTTTGGCAGCTGAGACCTGTGCGATGATCCTTGCAAGCTGTGAGGACTGCAAGATGGGAGTGATACCTACCAGTTCAGTGTTTTGGCAGCTGAGACCTATGCGACGATCCTTGCAAGCTGTGAGCACTGCAAGGTGGGAGTGATACCTACCAGTTCAGAGTTTTGGCAGCTGAGACCTGTGCGATGATCCTTGCTAGCTGTGAGCACTGCAAGATGGGTGTAAAACTTGCTAAAAGTTTTGGCAGCTGAGACCGATGCGATGATCCTTGCAAGCTGTGAGCACTGCAAGATGGGAGTGATACCTACCAGTTCAGAGTTTTGGCAGCTGAGACCTGTGCGATGATCCTTGCAAGCTGTGAGGACTGCAAGATGGGAGTGATACCTACCAGTTCAGTGTTTTGGCAGCTGAGACCTATGCGACGATCCTTGCAAGCTGTGAGCACTGCAAGGTGGGAGTGATACCTACCAGTTCAGAGTTTTGGCAGCTGAGACCTGTGCGATGATCCTTGCTAGCTGTGAGCACTGCAAGATGGGTGTAAAACTTGCTAAAAGTTTTGGCAGCTGAGACCGATGCGATGATCCTTGCAAGCTGTGAGCACTGCAAGATGGGAGTGATACCTACCAGTTCAGAGTTTTGGCAGCTGAGACCTGTGCGATGATCCTTGCAAGCTGTGAGGACTGCAAGATGGGAGTGATACCTACCAGTTCAGTGTTTTGGCAGCTGAGACCTATGCGACGATCCTTGCAAGCTGTGAGCACTGCAAGGTGGGAGTGATACCTACCAGTTCAGAGTTTTGGCAGCTGAGACCTGTGCGATGATCCTTGCTAGCTGTGAGCACTGCAAGATGGGAATGGTACCAGCTAAGAGATTGGGCAGCTGAGACTTATGCGATGATCTTTGCAAGCGGTGAGCAATGCAAGATGAGAATGGTACCAGCTAAGACCTATGCGATGATCCTTGCAAGCTGTAGTATTGGCGGGCTACCAGCTGCCCTGGCCTGCTGTCTCCAGCGTACCTTCTGCGCCCGCAGTGCGCGCACGACCTGCTGCGCCACGTCGTCGAGCCGGCGCTCGTGGTCGCCGGGCCCGGCCGCCAGCTGCGCGCGCAGCCGCTCGCCCTCCGCCGCCAGCGCCGCCACCTGGCTCTGGTGCTGCGCCGCCGACGACTGCAACACAGACACGATCTCTCTTAGCAACACCACTGTGTTCCAGAGGGAAGGGAAATATTTCCAGTGAAATTACAGGGCATAGAAACAAAATTTCCTGTATCTCTGGCCTAGCAAGCGCAGTGCAGTGCTAGGTAATGATTTGGACTTTTCATGTTCCAATATCTGTGAGTGTCACTGCGCGGTTATGGACAGGCATGTTGCGTATCACCAGGCACATATTCTATTTGTTTTGTCTGTCTAGATTATAAAGAAACAACAGCCTGCCAAATGTCCTAGTTGAGATCACGGCTATGGCTCTCTCAAAAGGAGAGTGTCACCAATCTCCAGTATCTGTTCCGGAGGCCTATAACAAGGGATATTATAGCCTCGGCTGGTTTGAGTAAAAAAAAACAAAATATGAATAAATGCGCCACGGACAATGACACAATTAAAAAGCTAATTCAAAAAACCCCCAGTTAATCTAACTAATGAAGAAGATCCACCACGGACCTAGTGCGGGTCGGCGGACGACTAATGGAGAATAGTCGTGAATGCTATGAGGCGTTCACGACGGCGACATTTTATTTTTAATCGCGTGTACGATTTGTGTACTAATTAACTTTACTTATGATATACTGGTAAATAATGACATGGCAGAGTCCACAAAGTATAAAAAAAAATCATGAGAGCCAACGACGGGAAGCTTTCCCGCCTTTTTGTATCGCTGCCTGTCATAGACACGCGTGTCATCGAGACTTTGGAAAGAGTAAAAAAAACGGGGAAAGGACTCATCGTCATTCACACTCTTAATTAAACCAGTAAACCAGTAAACATTATAAACCAGTACATTGGATTCGGCAAAATTGTTTTGGCAGCAAAAAAAAATTGGGTCCTTAACGATTTAGAATATATTTTATACGTATATATATGTATTCCACAAGCATATTATCTAGATAGAATTAAATCGAAAAGTCTGCACTCATACTTTTATTTATATACGTAGATTGGAATCTGTGTTAGCACTTAGGTACCTACTACAAGAGTTTAAAGTCGAAATCGAACCATATCGTATTTGATGAATTGATTAGGCGCCGCAGTAACACAAAGAGTCGTGTTTGTCTGTCTCTCTGCAATGCAGCCCTGGTAGCGGCGAGGGGAACACGCGTTTAATTCAGACAGTGCTTTTACAGGTGCCCTTCTGATTGGGAAATGTAATTGAGCTTTGAGGTTTTTGATTTTATTTTTGTCGTTGGTCGTCGCTCGCGTGGCGGCGCGGGCAGCACTTTTATTACGTTTGATTTAAAAATTACTTTTGTTTTACAAACAAAGCTGTGACAATAATTTCAGATGTAGCAATCGTAAGTTCCCACCTGCAACTCTAGGTATTTTTTCCATGTGCAGATGACAAGAATACATCGGAACATGTTCTAAGAAAGGCATCTTTTGAGGATATGTGAAATCCACTAACTTTACTTGATGTGGACTGTTTATGTAAGCATAAACAGTCCTCATCATGTTCCCACTGCTGGAACTTAGACAGACGCAAGACTCAAGACCATGCGGGCCAAGTAAAGTTAGTGGATTTCACATATCCGCAAAAGATGCCTTTCTTATTCAATTTCAATTCAATTCAATTCATTTATTCATACCATAAATTCATAAGAACACTTGGTAACGTCATTTACAAAAAGGCAAAGAATCTGTGTACATAATATGATAAAATAACAACGTCAAAAAGAATAAAGCAGCTGTAAAGGGGCCTAGTCAATTACATGCAGCTGTAAAAAAGGCTTTGTCGAAGACAATATAACAAATAATCAATACACACAGTATACAGATACTACATTAGTACAAACAATGTAACATCAAAAGTCTTAAAATCTATTATTTTACCTTATTACAAGATTCTAATTTCGACACATTTCTCTTCCATACGTTACTATCTTTAACAAAGTCGTCTATATTATAATATGCCTTGCTCAATAGGTAGCTTTTTATTTCATTTTTAAACTTGGTTTCATTGAGGCCTTCCACTTGTACAGGGATTGCATTATAGAAGCGAATACCATTACATTTGAAAGAGTTATTTGTTTTCTGAAGTCTGCACTTAGGAAATACAATTTTGTGTTTATGGTGCGCTTTTGGATTCAGATCAGTTAATTTCTGCAGACGACTTCGATTTTTTCTTACATACATTATACATTCATAAATATACAATGAAGGGACTGTTAATATGTTAATGGTTTTGAACATCTCCCGTACTGATTCTCTAGGTGATAAATTATATAGACCACGGATTGCTCTTTTTTGCAATATGAAAACAGAGTTTCTGTCCGCAGCCGAACCCCATAATAAGATCCCGTAGGACATAATACTGTGAAAGTAGCCAAAATAAACAAGCCTAGCTGTTACAACGTCTGATATTTTTTTAATTTGACGAACTGCGTGGGCAGCTGAACTGAGTCGATCAGCTAGTCTCTCTATGTGAGGACCCCATTGAAGCTTTGAATCTACTGAAATACCCAGAAAACAAGTAGATTGTACAGGTTCGATAAGTTCATCCTTCAGTCTTATATCAAGTTTACCGCACATTACATTGCAGAGTGTGAACTTTATACATTTCGTTTTAGTTGGATTAAGTACTAGATTATTTGCATCAAACCATTTGACCATTTAGAACACGTTCCTATGTATTCTTACACAAATTAAAGCAAACTTTTACACCTGCACATGGAAAAATACCCAGTGTTGCAGGTGGGACTCTAACTTACGATTCGACGTTTCCAGAGAAGCTTTTTTATAGTAAGCTTATCTATATTGTTTTTCATTTGGAATGCAGGACGACTTAAAAAGTAATAAATATTAAATCTGCTCATAACACTTGAATTGTATACAAAAAAAATAATGCATCTTTGTTTCGCCTAATGTCGTTGACCAACCGTATTAGATCGAGAAAATCATCCAAGATGAGATAGTAATTATCAATTGAATTCGCTTTAACTCAGTTAATATTCAATTAAGCAAGTTAATACAGCTCCATTATCGTAATTGGAATTAACTGGTAGTAAAATAGCTCCATTAATCATATGACTGTGCGTATCTCACGGGCCTATTTTAATTTTAACAGTCAGGGCTATTGACTCTGCTTACTCGTCGTGGTGGCTTCTGTTGTACTGGGGCTATATTAATTCATTACTATTATAGGCCTTTACTTAGTCCATGTACGAGTAAGATAGCAAATACCTACTAGTACCTAACACAGTGGTTTCCACAGCTGGCTTCCTAGCGACGTGTTCTAGGTTCGAGTGTCGTCTCACTTGCATCTCCAAGGACCTACTATTTCAGGTGAAAATGTATAAGTTGGTTCTGATCATTGATCATATCAGTGAAAGAAAACACGCGAAGAACCATCATATTGTGTCTTGAAAAACATACCTTAAAATATGTCCGTCCTCCAGCCCGAATATCGCAATGTCGTATTCGAATTTCGCGCTTCTTACCAGTAGTACCACCGGTAGTACCACGGGAAATGTTTTTTGCCCGTAGTACTACTAAACAATCTAGTAGTACCACGGGAGATTTATTTTACCTCTGGCACTACTTACTTAAGAGTCGAAACACAATCAATATTAAGCGAACAATGTTTATTTCATTTCTAGTTACTATTGGTAAGTAACAAAATCCCAAAAAAATCTCAAAGAAATAAAATAAATCACATCTAATTTTGGAAAATTAAAAACTACGCAATTTTTCTAATGCTGGCTCCAATGAAACATCGTTATTTGTATCCGTCTGATACAGTCGTCAATTTTAATATACTGCATTCTTCTTTTACTTGAGAATTTGGATAAAACTTTTGTCGTTGACTGGTCTTCTAAGGTTTCTAGTAGTCTCATAAGTGTCACCGGACTTTTTTTCAAAATTTTGTTTATTTTAGAATGCCATGATTCAATAACATAATTCGTTCGGTGGCGTTTACCAAACACACTTATTATTCCTGTCATGTGTCCTTTCATCCACGTCCGTTCTACATACTGTAGCAATTTCTTTACTTCGAAGAACTCGCTCTCAGTCTTTACGTAATCGTATCCTTCCATTATTCTTTCAGCTGGTAATAATGCTAATGCTGCAACTAATGCAACAATGCGGTTTTCGGGCTTTTTGTCACATTTAAGTGCTTTTCCTTTTCTCATGACACATCTGTGCCAGTGATAATAACATCCAATGATACTGACTCCTGGGAAAACACTTAAAATTGCATTAATCGCAGCAACCTCAAAGTCACAGTGAAAATGTTTTGCCACAAAAGTTGGGAGTCGTGTTTTATTAACTCGAACATAACTTCATACGTACTTTGTTTTTTATTCATTAGGAGAGCAAAGATCAATGGAACGACTTTAGTTGTTTCTGTGGTACTTCCGGCATCTCCAAGGATGCTATACAACTGGGTGAATGGGGATGGACATGCATAAAAGGTGGCATCACCGAAAAATTCTGAAAATTCTGACATTCTGGCTTTAGCAGCATGACTACAGAAGATCAATATACGGTTTCCTTCATAGTAATAATCGGCAAGAATAAATGAGTAGTGATTAACAGGCACATGTACATCTTCAACGTTCTTGAATACAGTTTTGTTTACATTTGCTGATCTGTTGCGCATGTCGTACAAGCTATGTTGCACACTGGTAAAAAGTGGCACATTTGTAACCAGATTGTAGCCATCATCTTTAATCTTTTTAAATGCTTTTTTGTATAGTCTTTCTATTGGTTTGTTAGATTCCGTAACCTTCTGCTTTAGATTTGAAATAGTAATCGCGATTTGGTTTTTTCCATAATCAGATTGACACTTATGTTCTTGCGGAATAACATCTTTTAAAATGGTTTTATCCTGAAATATACATTTTTTATCTTAAAATTTATCTGTTTCGACTAAACATAAGACAATATAATATAACAGCATCTCTTAAATATGAATAAAAAACTCACTTTTATCGTTACACTTCCAGTACACTTTTGTTTTTTGTACAATGCACATCTCCAAATGACAGAGCCATTTACGTACTCTTTTAACTTATAATATTGATAGCCGCCACTAAGGAGCACAGTGCCTCCTTTTCTCTGTATATAATTAATTTCTGTAGCAACTGCATCACACATGGCTGTAAAATAAACTAAAACTCGATAATCTGGAAAATGCACTCACATACTTAATGGAAAATAATAACCCGAATGACCTATTCACCTTTGTTATCTTACCTAGTTAATGAATGGGTCACATTAAACAAAACTATAAACAATTTTAAACTCGTGTACGCTTAGAGAAAGGACGCCATGTATTTATTGTTATTGACAAATTCAAAATTAACTTTCTTCTAAACAATTGAATTCGAAGTTTTATTTTCAGTTATTTGAAAAAAGATTCTAATACAATAGTTACTTGAAATAAGAATAGTGGTTTATTTCCGGTGCGGTGGCCCGATCGGGACTAACGCTTAACATTGTTTCGACTTATAAGTAAGTAGTGCCAGAGGTAAAATAAATCTCCCGTGGTACTACTAGATTGTTTAGTAGTACTACGGGCAAAAAACATTTCCCGTGGTACTACCAGTAGTACCACCGGTAGTACCACGGGTAAGAAGCGGAATTTCGAAAGTGTATTACACCGTGTATCCCTCAATGAAGTCATATCAGTAGATATGAGACTTGAGATAAAAAACCTTCACCCATCAGAGAATTTAAGTAGGATAACATCTGGTCTTGAATATTTTCAAAACACTCTTTAATTTCAATGTAAAAAAAGTGTGTGTGAAGTCATAGGAATTGCCGATAGAAGTGACAACGAATAGCTCAGAATTTGATAGCTCACTTTGGAAACTACGCGGGTGTATCCGTATCCGGAGGGCGTGGTCAAGAACTTGGTTATCTAGAAATGCATTTTAGATGGCCAATGGGAAATGCTGATATAAATTGCAGCTCTATCAATCAGTGTCAATTACAAACAAATCCAGCTCACAATGAATAAATCTAGCACACTCCACTCGTCTGAACATTTAATTTAGTAAATTTAATTTATCATTTAACATGCGAACCGCAGATGTTTTGTGAAATCAGTTAATTAAAACGAGAAGAGGATGTCGATCGATCTGATGATAACTCGCCGAGTGAGCGTTGAGAGGGGACGCAGCATTCGCTGTTTTGTCTGGGCTTTGTTTCACTTCAATAAAAATAATAGGAACTGTGATTTTTAAATAAATACACGGGTAACTCACGCTTGATATAGTCAGTCCTTTAATAAATTAAAATGTGTAGTAACCACGTTAGTTTTTATACTAGAACTGTTATTTTGGGGTATAACGAAGCAATGAGTAATTGTTATTATAAATGGGTTCTGAATATTATAGTATCGTTGAAACGATGGAGCGTGAAAGAGTAAAAAATAAAACGGTTGTTACACGAGTACCTAAATCTTGTACAAAAAAGTAAATTGTCCTAGACTAATGACCGCCATATTGCCTGAAGATGATGATGCAGTCTACGATGGACCAAAACATCAGGAAGAAATCAATTAACTGAACGCTTGGTCAAACTGAAAGTTCTTAGAAAATCAAAAACTGATTACATTAGCCAGTTATTAGTTTTATTATATCTTTTCAAAATATTGTCCATTCACGTCAATACACCGCTGCATGCGATGGAACCACTGGGAAAAGCACTTTGCCCACTCGTCGTTAGGGGTCTCTTCAATGGCATCGCGATACGCAGCCACCGCTTCTTCAGCATTCATAAACCGCTTTCCTTTAAGTTTTTCTTTAATTTTTGAAAATAAATAAAAATCACAAGGCGCGAGGTCGGGGCTATACGGCGGGTGACCCAGTAATTCAACGTTTGATGTCGCCAAATAGTCGATCGTTCGCTTGGCGGTGTGCGATGAGGCGTTGTCGTGGTGAAGGAGGATCCTACTGCGAGGTCGTTTCTCTCGAACTTTTCCAAGACAAGTGGCAAACAATTGGTAGTGTACCATTCTGCAGAAACTGTTTTTGATCCTCTAACACAATTGTTGCGAAATGACCTATCCTTCCAAAGAACGAGGCCACCATTTTTTCCCCGCACTTCGATCTCTCTTCACTTTAGTTGGCAATTCCTCGAAAGGAAACACCCACTGAGCAGATTGTCTTTTGGTTTCAGGATCATAACAGTAAATCCAGCTTTCGTCACCTGTTAGTATGTCGAACACAGCATTTGAGTCACCTCCGTTAAATCTTTCAATCATTTTACGGCACCAATCCACACGATGGAGTTTTTGAGCCTCAGTCAAATTATGAGGTATCCACCGGGCGCAAAGCTTCCTGACCGCTAAATGTTCGTGTAGGATTTTGTGCACTTGACTCATACCGATGCCTAAGCTTGTCCGAATCTGCTGATAGGTCACTCTTTTGTCAGTCTCTATCATACGCCGCACAACACAGATGTTATCTTCAGTCGTCGCCGTAGAAGGCCGTCCCTCACGTAAATCATCAGTGAGATTAGTGCGACCACGTTTATTAAACTCATTAAACCAGTTGTAAACAGTCGCACGAGATGGGGCTTCATCGTGAAAGGCCAATCGTAGTCTATCATAACTTTCTTGTTGACTTAAATGACATCGAAAGTCATAAAAAAATCATTGCACGAAAATTTTCTCGTGTTAAATTCATGTTGACGTGACACAGACAATTTTCAATTTGCCGCCAAATCGTAAAACAAATGACAAATGAATGAAGTATATACCTACTCAGTAATATTGGCAAAGAGTTCTATTTTCAAATTATAGAATTATTTTTTTATTATATTGTTTGTAAGTGACCAGTTCTAAGAACTTTCAGTTTGACACTCCGCTCGGCTATTTCCCATTCATTACTCTTTCGCAGTGGAAAGCCGGTATAACTGTTCGCAAAACGAAGGTACAGTCGAGCTTCTTCGTTCGAGTCTTACGGCCATGTAGCAAGACATCATATAGGCTCAATTTTTTGTATATTTCTATCTCTATGGACGAATTGACGGAACGTCTTTGACGTATTATTGGTGTACGAGTATATTCTCCTCGCATACGTCCTCGCTGCGCCGCACAGCCTCTGTGGATTCTCAACCTTATCATTCGTGGTCCTGACTGACGCAGCCAGCGGAGCCTGACGGTCGTCCGCGCGAGTAGATGCTTGTTTGTGTTGCAAGCGAGTCATCAATCACGGCGCGCGGCGGCGGCGGCGCGGCGTGGAGACATCATTAGCTTTGTGAGGTCACGCGCCGTCGTCGGGCAAAGAGTACGGACATACCCCACGTATTTTAAACCTACGGGGTACGTAATTAAGGCTATAGCTGGATTGTTTTAAAGCTTTTTTTTAAATAAAGAGTGACGGGACGAGCAGGACATGTGTCTGATGGTAAACAACATGCCTGCCACATAACAGTACAGTGACACGTAGCTATTGGAACATGAAGATCCAAATGAAATGAAGTCCAAATCATCACCTAGCACTGCACTGCGCTCGTCACCTAGAGATCTAAGATACAATATCTCTACGCTCAGTAATTTCTCTGAAAACATTGCCCTTTAACCAGGAACATAGTAATGTTTGTACACTACTGCTTGGCGGTAGAATAGCTGGGAAAGGTGTGGTACTTCCCCAGGCGGACTCTGCCAAGAGTCCTACCACTACTAAAACTATTTGCATCATCATCATCACAATCAGCCCACATTCGTCCAGTGCTGCAAAAATATGAACTACTTCTAATTTCTACATCAAATAACTACATCCTATGATTGTATGGAAGAAATGGCTCTTAGCGACAAGGTCGTCCATGGCTCCTTTATTTTAAGGGAATATATTTATATTCAGTTAACAACGATACCAGCCCCTGCGGCTTTTATTATTATTCGGCATTATTTTCCTCGGTAAATAGTACCTCATGTGCTATCCCAGCAGTCATCTGTCTCTGTACAGAATGTTATTCAGATATATTTTGTGGTTTATGAACAAAAGAGTTGTGTGAGTGTGTTTTTCGCCACTAGGATATTCCTGCTTTCAGATTTCTTTATAAAAATAGGTATATTGGATAATCATATCAGTAGGTAGGTAATTTGTAGCGTTTTGTAGTAAAACACTTTAAAGATGATTTATCCTATAAAATTATCCTGTATATTTACCCCAAATACTCTCTCATCATTACCGTAATAGGCGTCCGTCACATAAAACAGAAAAATAACGTCCCCGTCTTGACAAAACACATTATCGCCGCTCGCTCCGGCGTCACTAATTACGCAAAACTACCCTTCCCCTAAACACACCACAGTTCATAATCCCTCAAAGAACGTCCACCACCGGCCCAAACTAAGCTGACCTTCGATATTGCAAATATAACAAATGTAGTAAAAGTAAAGGGTCTGATGACGGGGACCAAGATACGTCGGCGGTTTCGCGATTTAATTCCTCTATCTGTAGGGGCAGTCATAATCCAAAAATGATCGTCAAGTCCCCTCGATAAGTGGTGTTTAATGTCCGCTAAACGGACAAAGAGGGGTATATACTCCCTCCTCCTCCCTGTTTGTGCTCCAATCATCAGAGTCGTAACGAGAGTTTTTGCTTGTCCCGTCGCTAATGTATGGAGATTACACATCTAAGCCCCCGCAATTTCGAGGTAAAAGTTTTCCTTATGGCCAGTGACAATCTCAAATTGTGTATCTCTACCAGCAGCAAACTAACCAGTAAATATATGTTTATACATTTACTCGTTAATCCCGTACACATACATACCTCTGGTGTAGGTACATTAGTATCAATCGAATATAACGCAAAGTGACGAGACACTTTACAGACATAGGTGACCTCACTTTACAGACATAGGTGACCTCACTTTACAGACATAGGTGACCTCACTTTACAGACATAGGTGACCTCACTTTACAGACATAGGTGACCTCACTTTACAGACATAGGTGACATAGGTGACCTTTTACAGACATAGGTGACCTCACTTTACAGACATAGGTGACCTCACTTTACAGACATAGGTGACCTCACTTTACAGACATAGGTGACCTCACTTTACAGACATAGGGGTGACCTCACTTTACAGACATAGGTGACCTCACTTTACATAGGTGACCTACTTGACCTCATTTTGACAGACATAGGGTGACCTCACTTTACAGACATAGGTGACCTCACTTTACAGACATAGGTGACCTCACCTTTACAGACATAGGTGACCTCACTTTACAGACATAGGTGACCTGACCTCACTTTACAGACATAGGTGACCTCACTTTACAGACATAGGTGACCTCACTTTACAGACATAGGGTGACCTCACTTTACAGACATAGGTGACCTCACTTTACAGACATAGGTGACCTCACTTTACAGACATAGGTGACCTCACTTTACAGACATAGGTGACCTCACTTTACAGACATTACAGACATGACCTCACTTTACAGACATAGGTGACCTCATTTTACAGACATAGGGTGACCTCACTTTACAGACATAGGTGACCTCACTTTTTTACAGACATAGGTGACCTCACTTTACAGACATAGGTGACCTCACTTTACAGACATAGGTGACCTCACTTTACAGACATAGGTGACCTCACTTTACAGACATAGGTGACCTCACTTTACAGACATAGGTGACCTCACTTTACAGACATAGGTGACCTCACTTTACAGACATAGGTGACCTCACTTTACAGACATAGGTGACCTCACTTTACAGACATAGGTGACCTCACTTTACAGACATAGGTGACCTCACTTTACAGACATAGGTGACCTCACTTTACCTCACTTTACAGACATAGGTGACCTCACTTTACAGACATAGGTGACCTCACTTTACAGACATAGGTGACCTCACATTACAGACATAGGTGACCTCACTTTACAGACATAGGTGACCTCACTTTACAGACATAGGTGACCTCACTTTATTGGACGACGCCGACGGTTGGGTAAATTACTTCGTTTTTATGTGTTTGAACGAGCATGACATGTACCTGAACGTAAGCACCATGCATGCCCATAACAGCACAGTGTTTCACAATAATTGGAGCATAAAGAATTGATAATAAAACTTTATAATGAGAGCGAATTCTTTGAAAATCTGTCTGGGACGGAGGGTCAACAGTACTTAAAGTACTAATAGTATTTATTCTTATATTCAAGAAGCAGGTCCTATATAAAATGTACCGTATAATATACGTTTGTACTCGTAGGCATTAAGCTTTTTATAAAAAACATTTTTATTTACATTACATACTTTAAAATATCCCAAATGTACTGTTCGCCTTTGGGATAACTGGTAGCTCTGGAATCGATCGAGAGACGAGCCAAAAGGCAACAAACAGCTCATTGCAACGAAACCCTTGTGCTAGAAATACCTGAAAATCTTGAACATCGCCGCTAATTTGCAAGTTTTCGTCGGTGTAGTGTCGGGTTTTTATCTGATATGGCTAAATCGCGAAAATACAGGAAAGGAAAAATATCCTAAAGGAATAGCCCTTTCACTAATTTCTAATGCGAGCAGATACAAGCAACTCACAGATGCTAACCGTGTAGTACGTATAATCACCACATCATAAGTCAAAAGACCAGTGCCATACTCATAGCCAGAATAATTTATTGTATTACACCCAACTTATCATAATTTGTATCAACAGAGCAGCGGTAATGCGCATAGATTGGCGCCCCCCCGGGGTCCCCGCGCCGGTGGCGCCCCCTAATAACTCCCAAACGACGAGTGACGGCGTCCGATAGCTGCTTACGACGTCATATGCCGCTACTTACGTCTCGGGAACGCGCCATCGCTCGTATCTCAAAACACTAATAGGATATGTGCTCGAAACATTGGCGGGACTGTGGGGGAAATATTCGAGCGTCTTGTCTCTCCACCTAGAGTATTATCTGCTGGGTGAGCGCGCTCCATCCCAGGTGGCACGAAATTGGGCAATTCGTGGTCAAATGCTAGCTTGGTGTACAAAAAAGTGAGAAAATTTAAATGATTGTCTTTTTAAAATGAGCAGATAAAATATGAATTCTTTTGTATCTTTGGGAGCAGTGGCAGTACTATGTAGTGATTTAACCTCTTCAACAGCTGCGAGATACTGGCATGGGCACGCGTGTTGCTGTCATCCTGCACACGTCCTGCTCGTCGCGTCACACCATACCATAAATTAATAATTTTGAAAAAACTCTACGCCCTGTATTTTCTCTAGAAACTTTGCCCTTCAAACCAGACCACAGTACTATTTTGTACATTACTGCTTGGCGGTAGAATAATTGACAAATGTGAGATAATTCCTAAGGCAGGTAGGTTTGTAGAGGACTCTTTGTAGAGAATTCTGGATATACAAAATAATCCACAAAATACACTGTGCAGTTGTCTCACTGTAGTCTTGATTTTCTTTTATAAAAGGTGAATAAAAGTGAATTTGTAACCTTCAACAAATCCCCGTTCAAAACACGAAACAACAAGCATAATTATATCAATATTAAATTTTTTTTCATGGAGAGTTCTGCACTTTAACCTGTTCAAATTAGGAGCAAATTGATAATTTTGATATATTCAAGATAAATTACTTGCCATCTTGCGTTTCAAACGACATATGAAGGGGTAAGTAAGACCCTTTTAGGGTTGCACGGACAACAATACGAAGCACTCGGAACTGTAATAAAAGCCTCACGATTCGTGGCGCTCACACAAGCGCTTTGAAAAGACGCAGAGTTAAATACTTGCAAAGACTTTTAACAAAGTTACGGTTTACCATTTTTTATGGAGCGAAGAGAGTTAAAATGGAGTGGTGAGGTGGTATGGTCAAGATATACGCCTAATGGTTAGCAACATACTTGTCTATAACACCGCAGTGCGAATTGGTCTTGGAGCAAGGAGCTTGTTGCATATTGACCTTGGAACAACGAGATCGTTGCACTTGACCTTCAAGAAAACTTTTATTCAATGGAAAACTGTTCTTTTAACAACAACCATAGAACCACAGGTTCATGGAAATTGTGTCATTACAGAGATCATTTTGTAGATAAAGAATGGTGGACGATTCTTCTGCAACACTATCTTACCCCAAAATAAACAAAGTTCGTTGCATAGGATTCCGAAAGCAGCTGAGTTAATAATGTGATCATCCAAGCTGGAATACCTACAATAACTATTCAGTGGAAATAAAAGTGAAATTTGTTGATTTTAGCCGGAGGATGCGTCCCTCCCGGCGCCCTCACATCAGCGGAATCCGTTAAAATGGCGGCTAACTGAGAATCGTGCACAATGGCCGGGGTTTCCCGGTTTAAAAGCTCACCCCGCGCCCCTCTAAACAATAATTCAGCTTTACCCTTCCGAAGTGCAAGGGCGCAGTTACCGAGGGCAATGCATAGGGATGAGATCAATCGCTATAATATTTTCGATATATTGGAGAAATTTCATGGCATGGCAATAAATTATAAAAATATCGTTTTAAAAATAACTGACTTTTGAGTAGAGTAGTAAAATAGTGAAAGTGAGAAAATGCATCGCAGAGTGAGCACCCTAAAAGTATTTGAAAGATGTAAGTATTTGAAGTTGAGTTAGCTGCGATAAGCGATAAATCATAGTGAAAATACTACGAAAGATGCCTAAAACATTATAGCAATTCGTTTTATTTTAGTAAATTTAAACGGCTTTTTTTGTTTTGATAAGCTTGCGTTTGACGGTCAGGTAGCCCATTAGACTGTAAGTTTTAGTGTACTTACACTAAAACTTACAGTCTAATGGTAATCCGTTATAACAAATGTATACATGTATGTGGATATGGATCACTGTGTAATTATGCATTTTTGTTTTCGAAGTTTTATCGACAAGTAGTCCCCTCTCTACGC
The DNA here is from genome assembly GCA_017562165.1 of Ectropis grisescens. Classification (NCBI taxonomy): domain Eukaryota; kingdom Metazoa; phylum Arthropoda; class Insecta; order Lepidoptera; family Geometridae; genus Ectropis; species Ectropis grisescens. Next base: position 6,001,879 of record CM029776.1, on the reverse strand, counting down.
GCACGGGGTGCACCGCCCCCGCGGCACTGCGCTCGTCAAATTTCCACTCGCTCGCTAATTTTGTCTGCGCCGTTTTGTTTGTAAACCTCGGTTTTGGGATTACACGGTCGGTTGTCGCAAAACAACTTGGTTTGTAAAGTAATTACAGGGAAATCGAATGTTGATCATAGTATAATTTACATGTCACCATCTACGCCAATAATCCAAAAGCACAGAAATTATTTATGTTTTTTGTTTGGCTTACCAGTGAAATGAGGCTTTAAAAAAGGAGTAGGTAATGTGAAAGTCTCCGTAATCTTGTAAATTTGGACAAATAATGATCGGGAATTGACATTGGCTAGAATTGCGATCCAAACAATATATAATTAAATAAATCGTCTTTTTTACAATTTAAATTTAGACATATGCACGGATATTCGGGACATATGTATGCTTGTATGCATTTAGTGTAATTAGTTAGATGTGTGGTATAGTTATGAATTGTAATTTAGTTTTGACAATAAATAATGTTGTAATTTAGTTCTTATCTTACTAATACATATAATAAAGACGAAAATTTGTGAGTGTGTAAAGGTTTTTAAGGTTAAAGGTCCCAAGCTCGGAAAGGTTGGGTCAGCTTTGAGTAAGTCTTTGGAGTGTGGCGGGTAGCTGTAAATAAGTTGGTAGTGAGGGTAGGTCGGTTCGTGGTAACTCGCGGACGCGGAGTTGTGCTAACGAGACCAATCAGCGCGGCCCGCGGCGCGGCCGGCGGGGGAGAGAGGTGCACAGGATGCCAGTGTGTTGCACATTTTACGAGTATATTGCCGCTAGAAATTAGTTTTAACCACGAATTTTGATTTATAACTACATTATTAATCAATGCAGTAACAAGTAGTACTGATGATTTCTTTTGGGGCTTTTTCTATTTTTACGTAAGTTACTGAGTTCTATTAGTGTACATCTGAGTTATGTGGAATATATTTGGTAAAATCCGTTCAGTAGAGTCCATCGGCTAACTTTAACGACGGCACCAATTTCTTTAGGACCGCACCTTACCAATCAGTATCCTAAAAACAAAATAAAAAAAACTTGTCCCGGGAAGGAATTAATATTAGTAGTTCATGGCCTTTTCTACATGTAATTGTGTTGTGCTAGTTAATCCCCACAATCTTATAATATTTCAATGAACTTATCTTACTAATCAACTATTGCCTAATTGCCTAAAGACGAAAGTCTTTAACCAGTGCGTGTTGCCAGTGATGACTTATGGAACTGAGACGTGGTCCTTCACTGTTGGGCTCATAACGAAGCTCAAAGTCACACAGCGAGCTATGGAGAGAGCTATGCTCGGAGTCTCTTTGCGCGACAGAATCCGTAATGAGGATATTCGCAAAAGAACGAAAGTGGCCGACATAGCTCAAAGAGTAAGCAAGCTGAAGTGGCAATGGGCAGCCCACATCGCTCGCAGAACTGACAACCGATGGGGAAAAAAAGTTCTTGAGTGGCGACCACGAACCGGGAGACGCAGTGTTGGACGGCCTCCCACTAGATGGACAGATGACCTCACAAAGGTCGCTGGAAACCGCTGGTTGCAGGTTGCGCAGGACCGTTCGTTATGGAAATCTAGGGGGGAGGCCTATGTTCAGCAGTGGACGTCTTGTGGCTGATGATGATGATGATGATCTTACTAATATTATAAATGTAAAATCTTGGATGTTGGTTGCTCCATCGGCTTGGCGGTTGGTTGATCATCGTTGCTTCGGAACACGGCTACATGGATTGGGTTGAAATTAGGAAAACACATCCAGGTTTATGGTCAGGAATAGCACATATGCTCGTTATCGCGGAAAAATAACGGAAACGGCGACTGAATACGCGGGGTGCTCATAGTGTTGATACATTTCTATTGCAATACAGGCTATAGTAGCAGACATCTTGAGTGAATGCAACCGCGCGCCCTTGGCAGGTTGTCTGTTAGTGCGCTCCTTGATTCCAAACTGGCTGGCTCGCGGCCCGCATCAGATAATCCGCCAAATTGGAAGCGGCCCGAGCAATTACAGCGGCCCGCTTGAGCCGAGCTGCATAATTGATCACCTGATATCCCGGTACGCATAACAGCTAAATTAAACTATACCGCAACAACAGAAGGACGAAAGTTTGAAGGCTCCTCTTGTATTGCTAGCATGAGTTCGATAGCTGTTGCGAAGGGATGTAAATAGTCAATTTAAATGATATCTATGTTCCAAATTTTAACTCGCTCAGCCGTTCCAACGAGATTGATGAACAAATAAATATCCAAACTGTCAAATAAATAGGAAAAAACATAGGGATCGAATTGATAACCTCCTTCTTTTTTGGAAGTCGGTTAATAAACTGAAACACTTGGATAATTAAGTATTATTTCAAATTTCACACATAGTATAGGTACATAATTTTGCCTAACATGTCTGAAAACTGTTATTATATACGGGATTTTACGAGTTCGGGAGATTACCCAATCTTGGTGTGTGAAGTCTGGTATCAAAATATTAGAAATTCATTCCGCCATATCACCACAATAAAAATAGCGCATTAAATCTTAACGTATAGATAACGTTGGATCATTCAATTATACGTATCTAATATTTTCGTTTCAATATTACTTTTGTCACATTCATTATTAAACATTATGATGGTTTTCATTTCAAATGTTATCAGTTCCAGTCGATAGATGATATAATAAGTAAAAATTTGATGAGATTTTGGAAGTATGTTTGTATGCCTTCAGTCTTCAGTAATTTTCACTTGTTTTTCTAATATAAGAAACAAATGAAATAAATAGTGCTATCAGACGGGCACAGACAATAACTTTCGTACAACTGAAGCACAGCTGTACAGGTGTCTCTCAAATACTAATATTATAATATACTACTCGTAGGGGAGGCATTTTTTGAGCTGGGAAAAAACTGTTGAACTCTCGAGACTTATCATTTAAGTTCTGTCGCCACTCAAGGAGTGCGACTTTTTTTTCAATTAAAAAAAAATATCTAAGAACTTATTTTTTATAGACAAAATATAAGTAGACATTCACTTCATAACCGATCAGAAACAGCTTCGCAGAGTATATTTCAGTTTTCCCCCACGTTTTACATTGGGGAGTGGGGACCGAACAATGCAGTCCGGCGTAATGAAATACTTCAGATATCTGTATTTGATTTTCCTCTTTTAAACTCCATACACCACCATCCACGCAAGACCTTCACTTCCCAAGAAAACTTATAAGACGAGAGCTCTACTTAGTTTAGGAAGCAAATTTTATGCCAAAAGTGAGGCCTGTGCTACATTTTTAATTTCCTCAGTTTGGAATTTATGCTGTTCCGTAACTTTTATGAGTTTGTTTATTTTATGAGTTTTATTGTGGAGTTTGTGTCTTGTTGTAAATCGTAGTCTGAATTTGTGGCGTCCGGACAGATCATGGGGAATGGAGATGCTATGAAACCATTTTAGACCACTTTTTCCAAGAACTTTATAGTGGTAGGACTCTTGGCAGAGCCCGTCTGGGGAAGTACCACACCTTTGTCAGTTATTCTACCGCCAAGCAGTAATGTGCGAATATTACTGTGTTACGGTTTGAAGGGCAGTTTTTCCAGAGAAATTATAACATATAACATCTTAGATCTTTGGGTGACGAGCGCAGTGCAGTGCTAGGTGTAATGATTTGGAATCTTCATGTTCCAATAGCTGCGTGTTACTGTGCTGTTATGTGGCAGGCATGTTGCTTTCCATCAGGCACATGTCCTGCTTGTATCGTCACTCTTTAATTTAAAAAAAAAGTTTTTGAAGTGTAAACTTCTTTTGGCGCACCATATACAGATCTTTCGTGGGCTGTGAATTGAGTTCAAGCCTCACTCTCACTCTCAAGGTCTGGTATTAAGACTGATACTAAGATAAGGCTGCGTTTCCATTGACGCGGAACTGGGCGGAGAAGAGCGGTGAAAAGTAGTGAGTGTTTCTTCGCTCCGCTCCGCACCACCCCGCTGTGCATCACTACTACGCATCACCTCGCCGTATTTCTATGAATATCCGTTCAGCTCTGCTTCACTCCGCTCATGCTGTTTTCATTGAAGCGGAGATTTCGAGTATTGTGATTGGTCTATTCATGCACAGCTAAGCACCGGAGCGGTGCATGAATAGTTTAATCAGCCAGCGCAGCTCCGCGTCAGTGGAAACGCAGCCAAATACTGATATTAAGACGTGAACGTGTACTGACCTCGAGCGCGGAAGACAGAGACGCCTTCTCCTGCTTCAAGGTCTCCACGCGGCTCTTGTACTGCAGCAGCGTGCGCACGGTCTCCTCCATCCTGCAACAACGACCACACGCTAGTTCACTTACGAGTTCGACTCCCCGCCACACTAACCTCACTTCACACTGTAAATACAAAGTTAATAATTTTAGGCGTTTGATACTTTTGAAGGGGATAACTTCTTTGCGCTGGCCATTTTTTGAGATGGGAAAAAAATGTTGTGTGTTTTTATGCAAACCACGCCACGGTAAATGTAAAACTTTTTGTCTCGTCTAACTAAAAAAAATCCGCCGACCGTCACGCGACATGCAATAGATGAACGGAAACGTTTGAAGTGATGTAATAAAAGTTTCACTTTAAAAAACAATTGAACTCACACAGTGAGTCAAACTTATATAAAAAGTATTTCATTCTCAAATTGACCGCTCATTATTTTAGATTTTGTTTTTAACTCTAATGGCAATGGAGTTCTTATGTGTCGTTCTGTCTTAACCAATGTCTTACGATAGGTATATTGTTTTTAAGCTTTCGCAATTTGTACACATATTGTAAGCACTACACGGGACTTAATCACAAATATTATTATTTAATTACCGTAACGTTTTGTCAATGTCTTATCACGTCTAAATAAAAACATCAATGAATAGTTGAGTTGTGCTTAGTGTAACTATTTACTTAGGTATACAGTGTAGTGTACAGTATAATTTCGTTTTGTAAATAAAAGCTCATCATAACATAAATCTGAATAGTGTAATTTTGTCAGAACTCGTTGTATAAGAGCCTATAGATGATCCGAAGAGCTCGTCCATCACCCCCATCCCAGTAAGTAAAAGTCTGCAAAGTTTCCCGCCGCGCGTGCCCTGAATACAGACGACCACTTCAGCGTATCACTTACTTCGCAATTTGCCACCATTACGGACTTGGACAACTTTCGTGATGGTCAGATTTTTTTTCTGACACGAGTTTGTGAGAAACTTTCCGGGAAAATATACTAGATAAAGCAAATGGAGAGGTTGGTCGGCGCCAAAAATACAACGAAGTAAATCTATGTTGGCGGGAACGTGAAAAAAATACGTACCTTCGAATACGACCATAAATATTATCTCGAATAATTATAAAGAGCACAACAACTTTTCGTTAGCAAATTTGTTCCGGTTTGAAGGGCAATGTTTCTAGAGAAATTACAGGGATTAGAGATATAACACCTCAGATTTCTGGGTGACGAGCGGTTACGAGCTAGATAACGATTTTGACTCTTCATGTTCCAATAGCTGTATGTCACTGTGCTGTTATGTGGCAGGTATGTTGCCTACCATCAGGTCCATGTCCTGCTCGTCTCGTCACTCTTTATTTAAAAATAATTCTAAATAGCAGTAGTTTATGGATAAATACTCCAGAAATTGCATAGAGTCTATTTATTTATTTATTATACATTAGACCATTAACTCAAACGGTCTAGAGATTTGCCTTCCATCATTACTCAAAGTAAAAAAAAAACAAAAGACGTTCCAAAACCAACTTCATTAGGCAAATGGCATGAGGTAGATGCATAATGCCCAGAGAGAGCGAGATAGGAATAGTGTTGCTTAGGGTTAGAGCAAGAGGTGTCAGAGGAAGTCAGGAGGAGTGCATTAAGTGTTGCCACTTCATTAACGGAGCACATCCGATGGCGGTTTTCAGTTTTCAAACGACACAAATGTTTTGAAACGTTTGGTTTCTATTTTGCGAGTTTTGTTTGCTGCATTAGATAACTGTAACCTGTAACTCAAAATTATGCGTTGAATCATTAGATGTATGAGTATATTGTTTAATTGCTTAAAATAATTCTTTGGGCTACAGAGCTAAAATATTGATAAATTTAGGATTATTCGAAATTGTATATTATTCGATGACGTTACGTAATATAAGAATTTGGTATTATACTTCATAATTACTCTCGTCATTAACCATGGCGCCGCCATTGTGTCAGATTTACCGGAACGTTCTAAGCCGGATTAGGAGGTAATGCTTGAATTAAACCTCTGGAACGTTACTCTCCGGAATATTAATACATCTTTGAGTAGAGATAAAATAAAAAGGACCGGAGAGTAAGCAGACTGGGTGGATTTATTATAAACTGCAATTTAACAGCGACAGTAAGTTACGCATAAATATATAGTCTGCGTCGGTACACAAGTAGTAATATGAGGTCGTGGTCTAGTCAATTTTACTAGCATATCACATTTTAAATAAATACACGGGTAACTCACGTTTGATATAGTCAGTCCAGTCCGACTCAAGTTTCGATCGCACCCGGAGATCTTTTCTAAGGAGAGTGAGCTCGCGTGTTCGCAGCTCGTTTAGCACACGAGCTAAACGAGCTGCGTAATAGCCACGTTAGTTTTCATACTAAAGCATACCACAGGTTCCATTAAGTTGCATTGCAGTCGTAGGTTTCGCATGTACCAATGAGTATTTATCTAATGAAATTAATGGTGAAGGATAAGATCGTGAGTAACCTGCCATGTTTCAAGAAAGACATCTTGCGAGGATGAGTCCTCCGCCAAGCACAGGCAGCTAGCGTAGTGGATTACCGCCCTGATTCCATGCTTGTGAGGGAAGGCGGTGACCCAGGAACCATAAGTTCCCATTACTAAGCGACGATGACACCGACGTTCCATATTTATATTCTTTAGATCTGTAGCTACCACAGCTAGGGAGGGATAGTAGGTAAAAATATTTAAAAGCATTAAATTTGGTCGTGACTCAACCGACTTTTGTTTGGCAATTATTATCAATTTATTTGTTGTGCCTTTCAGTGAATGACCGGGAAAAGTAAGCAAACAACGCGGAAACATATCTGTTATAAAAGTCTCACAGGCACAAATTAAGTTAATTAATTCGATTCGAATCCATTATTAAACCGTTCCCAAGCAAATCCTTTTATTGTGAAGCGACAGAAAGGCTATAAAGAGAATCCTAGCGCAGTTACTGAATAAATGGAACTTTTTCAATATCTGAATAGAACGTGCCGGAAGACGAACGGCCATTTTCTTTTAAAATGGCGTAGATGGCGTTCTTGATTAGAATTTAAAATTTGAAATTGATATTTCATTTCCAATTTTGGCGGGACGGCAATTGTCAAATTGATTCTTTTTTTTTAGTGGTATCTGAACAATTTTTAAACGAAAAACTCGTTTTACGTATTTTAACATAATAATTTTATGCAAAAATATTTAATTTGTGAATCGATGAGGACAAGGCAATGATGAATTGTTCTAAAGTGACCTACTTTAGCAGACTCGCCGAAAATTAAATTTTCCCAAAATGAATGTGCCCTCAAAGTGAGCCTTTTTTCGCGGGATTTCCCACGTGGAATATATCTAGGAGCCCGGGGTCGATCACCCGAACTTCAGCCGTCCGGGGCTTATTACTCAGTAATTTAATGTTTTGTTTTTTTTTCGACGAAGGTTTTTATACAGGCAGTGTTTTTATAGCTGGCAGTCACGGCATTATCGACCGTGCGTTTCGGGGTGGCCGGGTCCTATTTTTCATTAATAGACACACCTTGTCTATTTTAAATGACGGCTAGTGAGGTTGTGTTGTTGAAACCATTTTACAAAACTTCATTTATGCTGCGTTTTGTCTTGTATAACGTCACAAAAGTACTTTACCGACCGGTTTGTCTCTAATCAAAAGTTTTACAGATTTTTGTGATTTTAAGATTACAACGCTACAACGGTGCTACTTTTATATAACCCAATGAGGATTATCTGTGGACCGCTGAAGCTCTACAGATAAAGCTCTGCTGATGGCTGCTGCGGCTACGGATGATGAATGGTAGAATGCTTAAACGTTCAGTTGTCGTCCAAATGACAAGAAAGGTTTTTGAAAATGTATTTAGTTTTCTGACCAAAATATAATAAAAATAAAAAGTGATTTATATTTGTAAATGGAAAAACCTTATTTTGCAGCTTAATTTGTATGATTGTTGAGTTTAAGTAATTTTGTATACTGCATAGTCCTAACTATTAATATAGAGTAGAATTTCAAATATATACTACATGTAGTGACAAGACGAGCAGCCAGTGTATTGGCTATTATGTGAACAAAAGAAAATTCTTGAAAATACTGTTACAAAGAGCACCAGCTTTTATAAACAACATTATGCAATATACCTATAATTATTTATTTATTTTGTTCCCGCATCGCATACGAATTATAACTGGCCAGTAATAATTCGAATGCGATGACCATTGTTTGCCCGTTACGCGCGCCGGAACCGGATGTTTGCGCGATTTTTAAATTATTGCAAGGGCTGCTTCCGGTAGAAATGTAAGGGTAGCGTTCTGTGCACAAAAAATGTTTTCCTTTTAGCTTCATCGTAATATTTGTGAATGGACTATTGCTATCATTGCATATTGAGAGGAAGGAAAATATTGTAAATTAATCCAAGTGAATGTAGTATTTGTATTGCTGTAAAAAACTTGAAACGAGCTCAACTTTTTGAGTAACAACTTTGAGTTTGCAGCTGTGAACGTCTGTTCCCACGTATCTCTGTAACAGCTAAACGGACAATGAAACTAACCCAATTGGGTTGGACTTTCACAGTTACAACTGACACGGGATAGAAAGTAACTTATGATAGGTTAATTTCTATCCCGTGTAAGTCGCTGGTTTGTAACGCGGGTAGCACGCTAGTAAATACTCGTACCAACAAAAATAAATGAGTAATGGCAATTACGATACAAAACAGGAGTCTCTTTTTAAAAAGCAAAAGTTTTCTAAATAATAAAAAGGCAAAGCCTCATATTTCACTCACTAAGTATTACAAAACATGACAACCCACCATTCTCATCATCAAATTACTCCAAATTAATTCCCACCATCGCATCAAATGCTTGCAAAGTCGGGAGTCATAAACACCTGGCAGTGCCTGGGTGATTTACCACCATTTTACCAACATTTACCACCCGTTTACAACATCACCGGTATATGCCGTTTACAACATCGCTTTATGACAGCCGTTTCAAGAATAGGCCGAAAGTTTCTTTTGCATTTTTAATAAAACGGGACTACACCTGCGATGTTTTCACTGACTTTAAGGGAAAAAACATGTAGCGGGCAACATTGAAACAAAAATATTGAAAACATTTCTCAGGACGTCATCACGATTTTTGGAGTTTTGAATAAACAATCAATTATTTAAATCAATGAACATCGGAACGTTCGAACTGCCGACGTAATTAACAAGTAGTTTTAATATTTTTTAAGTCGTCGGGAGGTAATTAAAGTCATTTAGATTATGATTAAGTCCTGTGGAGTGGAATGTTTTTAATATCAGTTCAAATCACAGAAGTTTATAAATTAAACTGAAAAAAATATGGTTATCCTTATCAAATCAAATCAAATCAAAATTATTTATTTCAAGTTACACATTGACTCATAGCAGGTAAATAAATAGAATGTCATAATATTATTACAATGGTATTAGTAAAAATTTCAAGCAATTAAGTACTACTAATATGATTAAAAACAATGAATGTGTATGTCAAAAATAATCTAGAATCGTACAACACGCGAGGAGAGAGACATTCTCGCAACATACGCAACGCCGACAAGCTGGATGTTATACCACACTCTCTCACGAGGTCACAGAAGTTAACTCACATTATGGGACCGGAAGTTTATAACGCTCTTCCCAAAATAGTTATATCGGCCCCAAGTTTCGGCAGCTTCAAAAACAGATTAAAGTGCTGGCTTATCGATCAAACTTTTTTATAGTTACAGCGAATTTTTAGAGAGTGATGGCAAAGTTCCCATAAAAATGTAAATAAATAAATTTGACATAGGTTAGTACAATTGCAATAAAGACATTATACTCGTATAATGCTTGACAGTTTTCTGTACAATAATTATTGTAATACAGTAAAGTAGTAGTTTCAAACTTTGAAAATGTATACAATTTGTATGCTCTTTCTTTTGTTTTTATTTTTTATTAATTGACGTGTAAATTGTACATTTATGAATAAAGTACTTTGACTTTGAAAACAAAATAAGAATGTAAAATAAAATTAAAAATATATATGTCACCAAAAATTCCAATTAAAATCTATTTGTTCAATGTCAAAATTTTCTAACCGGCATTGGGCCAGGGAATATGTCTGCCGCAACTATGCCGTATGTACGGACAGTCAAGCCTGTCGGCGATCATCGATAAAAATATCTTATACTCTTCTACGTTATGTTTAATACTTAGTATTACGACATGTCCAAATGATTACTTCTGAGTTTAGGTAAGTGCAGTTAATTAATAGTATTATTTTGATTAAACACAGTAATTTTGCCCGGTTATTTTAAAACCTAGTAGTGCAGCGATATAAATCAATGGATGTGCCTTCCCAATCTTCAGGCGCACTATGTTATCATTGGGAAGAGTGAGCTCACTCTTTCCGTTCTAGTCGATTGTAAAAAAAGCGGTGAACGCCGGACGTTTATACCTATTGCTGTTAGTTGTCAACAACCACAATAAGTAGATCCGCAGATAATAGACAATACACGTCGTCATGTCGGCGATGCGCGCCCATACAATTTCCTCCAACCAATAGGTGCTCAACGCGACTAAATAAGTTTTTAACAAAGTGTAAATGTAATCGAAAAAATGCTCCAATTGACCTATCTAATATGTTTAAAATTCACCCCGCGGCTCACCCGAGCCATGTCTGCACGTTTAATAAAGTGTAACCAGGGCTGCCACCTGCGTCGCCCTGCCCGCCCGCGCACCGCCGGCACGCCTCGCGAGGTATGAGGATATCACACGGGGTGTACCGAGTATTATAACCCAGTTATAACGACACGCTCAAAAGATCAACTTCACTATCGCAAGATAGATAAGTAAAAGGTAACTTATTCATCTTTAAATAAATAACTATGTCTGTATGCCAGGGTAGAAGCTAGTGATACTAACTACGTGCAAAACTTAATCTGTACCATAACCTAGTCTTCACAGGCCAATCAAGCATTGAATCATTGTAGCAAGATATTTTGTGTGACAAAATTATTAGTGACTATAACCCCGTGAATTCACCTCCGTTGTCCTTTTCTTGTTATTTTCATGGAATGAAAAGTAGCCTATGTGTTATTCCAGACTATAAACTACCTCTTTTGTAAATTTCAACTTTATCCGCTCAGGGGTTACGGCGTGTTTTTTTAGCAACAAATATCCTGACTTTCGCATTTTTATGACAAGTTTTTCCAGAATACTCATTCAATGTCTCATCCTTCTTGTGAACCAAGATGTGTTCCATTCCTTTTCTTCTAAATTTGTAAATTTAGACAATATAATTAGTTTTTTTAATAAAAAACAAAATCATTTACAAAAAAAAAAATACATATACAAAAAAAACTTTAAAAGTTGACCCATACAAACTGACCTCTTTTTCTAGAGGCAAACACTTCATATTTGATGAAATAAAAATAGAGCTGTACTCATAGTACGTGTCAAGGGCTATACTATATTATATAATTTGGTTTTGTTTAGTTCTCCAATTACAACGCAGATTACTTGCTTCAAAAGTAAAAGGTCGGCGGACCGGTCTAGAACCTCCAGCACCGTAATCTAGGCACATTTGCCCGCAATAACGTTTATGTAGGCATTTTATGGGCTCTATAGAAGGTAGCGTATAGAGGCGGCCGTGTGCGCTCCAATTAGGGCAGCGGAGCTGAGCTGGCGATAACGAGAGGTCACGGGAAGGGATTATAGCTGACCTCAGCGCCGGGAGCCGGCACTCAAACTTTTACAAGAAAAAGACGTAGATTTTTTTTTTTTAGAAAATTTAGTTTTTGATAAAATCGAGCAATTTAAGCTTCGTAATACTGATTAGTTTCTTAAAGTCCAAGGGCAAGAACAGAATTTAATGCACGCCAGCATAGAAAACAATAAGAAATACACTTATAAAGTTTTAATCAAAATTATCACGATAAAATTCTAATTAGTTCGTCAGCTTGATTGGGAAAAAATATAAAACACGTATTTTTTGTTTTATCAAATTATAAAAAAACAGTCAAAGATGTAGAGATCATCAAACTTCCAGAGTGCGAGGTTGTGTCTTCGTAAAAATCATACAATCCAAACTTCTAAGCACTATTTATCTTCGTAATTTTTTGACTCTAAAACAAAAGAAAAAATACGTGTACCAATATTTTTTTACGATCTAAGTAACGAAATAATTTGTTTTCAGTCCTCATACCTATTCTAAGTACAAATATATCACTGAGGCTAACTAAACACCTACAACTGCCCAGCTTAGCAACATACAAGGTTCCGTCCTTGGCCTAAACAGGCAAGCCTCGAGCCTTGTTACTAAATTACATTTATTACTTTACTTAGTTTCGGCTAATAATGAAATGATAACCTTAATGTGTAGCGTGTAGGTTAAATCTCTAGCAACAGTGAGAATGTGCGTAATATTACTTTGTCAGTTCTCGGTACAAAGTTAATTTGTTCAGGGCTTAATCTGCTGCCTAATTTGGATTCCAAGGTGGAAAGGTGAGAGGAAGGTCGTGGAAATTATGCTTTTGGTTTATTGTTTGTATGAATATAGAAAAGTTATTTCATTCCACTTAACACTTTACTTAACATTTAATATTAAAAGTTAGGACGACCGTTGCTCAAACACGTTGGTAGAAGGAAACGGTTCAATCTGAAAGCTTGAATTCTGGTAGGTTTTAGTAGTGGTAGGACTCTTGGCAGAGTCCGCCTGGGGAAGTACCACACCTTTGCCAGTTATTCTACCGCCAAGCAGTAATGTGCAAACATTACTGTGTTCCGGTTTGAAGGGCAATGTTTCCAGAGAAATTACAGGGCTTAGAGATATAAGATCTTAGATCTCTGGGTGACGAGCGCAGTGCAGTGCTAGGTAATGATTTGGACTCTTCATGTTCCAATAGCTGCGTGTCACTGTGCTGTTATGTGTCAGGCATGTTGCTTACCATCAGGCACATGTCCTGATCGTCTCGTCACTCTTTATTTAAAAAAAAAAAAAAAAAAGGTATAGGCCGGAATAATGCATACATAGGCTACTTTTTGCTATACATACCAACTTCGCGAACAAAATGATGAATGGTGGGAGTTGACAAAACTTTTTAAGCAGACATATCGAAGTACCTTTTTTTCAGTCTTTAGGGATAATTACTATCTACAGTTAGTGGAACTCGATCGTAAATTTCGACAAAACACAATAACTATATCGCTGCTTTTGCTAGACCCGTATTTTAAACATCTCAACATAGCATTCCACGCACTTGAGAGTCGAACACGATCTTAGGCTTATGATGTTCATTCCAGTGGTAATAGACACTTGAATGCGAAGAGTTCAAATGATTTGCATGAATTATTATTTCCCAGTACTAGTATCGGAAGATGTGAGGATTTATAGGTTTGCCCCAAAAAGTTTATATTTACTCATATAGAGTTATATTTTCCGCACGGTTCCTTTGTGCCAATCGTAAGCAGATGACGTGCATACTTTCTATGGCAAAGTGTAACAACTGTAACAACTCTATACATACTCGTAGTATCTGTAAACTCTTTTGTTTGCCCATTATTGTTTCTAGAAACATTCAACGGTACTGTACGCCACGCCAGCACAGTAAGGTTTGCATATGACTGGTTGGCGACATAGCTTCATAGCTAGCAAGCGTGTGGTACCCGCAGGTGGGATAAAATATACATGGGTTTAGATGTTCAGTATAATTTACCATAAAAAGCAAACATTTATCTTTTTATGAATAAAAATGGTACATTAAAGCGTTCACTTTTGTAACATCATTCATATTGTCCTATTCCACCCGCAGCCTTTGTTCCTAAACGCAACACTTCCACCGTTTGTGGGTTACCTGCTCGAAGTTCAAAAGCTACGGAGTGCTGGTTTACTTGCCGCACATTTGACCACATAACGCAACTAATTCTTCCGCATAACTTGTTAAGAAAAACGACAGTGGCTCTGACTTTTAACTATATAAAAGGTTGGGCGTACGGCAGTGTTACCAGCGTCGCTATTAAAAATCCGTCGGTATTTTAGAGAACAATGGTGAGCACAATGGCGCGATGAGTGCCGTAAGCCCATTTGTCCGTGTGGAGTGCGCTTTAGTTCGCTGGCGCCGTGTGGGGGACCCTTTACCTCGGCCTCGGGCCTCGGGCCGAGAGAAAGCGAAATTGATTGGTGTAAGGTTGTGAGGATTGTTCTCGACGTAGAATGGACTGATCATTTTACAAATAGCTTGTTGTACGTTACTTGAAATTTGCTGAGGCTAAATCATGGACCGGGCTAAATTTACCAATAATACGAACCATCCATGAGAAACCTATAGCAAATTCAATATCTCAGTATCTATATTTTATTTTTTTTACTTTCACGAATGTAAAAATTCAATTTCTATACACAGCTTAGAAATTGCATATTTTCAGAGAATTCTTTCGTAGAGCGGGGTATCTGACAAAGTCGTCTATCGTAAGAAAGTTATGATAAAAGTAATTAATACAATAATGGTTGAATACTTGTGATTAAAAAAACAATTGAATTAAATTCTCCTATAGTAAAATATAAAATCCAGAATCTTTTACTGTCAAGTAAAACTTAAGTGATGACTTAAGTTATTCGCTGTCAATAAGAGCACACCGTAATATCTGCGCCGCTGGCCGAAGCCCGCTGACGCAGCGGTGGGTTCCGATATGGCCGATAAGTATTTTTATGGTTTCCGAGCCACTGCCCGCGGTCTAACGAGGAAAAACGACGATTTATCATCAACGATTTCTGGCAAATAAAGGAAACGTTAGGTGCCAACTGCTTCGTTTCACACACAGTGTCGTTAGTGTTATTTGGCGTAAGCTTTAGGTGTTTCGATTTTTTATATAATTATTGCTGTTATGAAATGAATTAATATGATTACTATGATTTATTTGTAGTACATTTGTAGGAGAAATTTCTTGTAATATTATTGAGATGTTTGCATAATATATGAAGGTGCATTAATAGACAAACACAATCGAAATCTTAAGAACATATTTACGACTAGGCTATGGTCAAACAGAGCTGAATAATTGAGAGCTAT
Source organism: Ectropis grisescens (assembly GCA_017562165.1). Lineage (NCBI taxonomy): Eukaryota > Metazoa > Arthropoda > Insecta > Lepidoptera > Geometridae > Ectropis > Ectropis grisescens. The sequence continues at coordinate 5,986,526 of CM029776.1, read as the reverse complement.
TGTGTCCACGCGAATAACCTTGGTAATGAACAAACAAACACAAGTAAGAGCCGACGTGGCCCACAGTGATAACTCACAATTCATTCATAGAGGGCTATTTGTGTCCATTAGGCCATAATGGTGGATATAAGGGGCTGTTAGGGGCTAATCGGGCCATTGATGGCGGGAACTGGGCAGCAGATGCGCGGAAGGACCGCAGGTGGGTGCTCTAAGGATTACCGAGGTTTATGACTCCGGGTATTGGGCAGGAATTATTGGCTATCGATTGGTTTAACATGGCGTTTGTTCTATGGGTCTTAATCAAACATGATTACCAGATATGACAAAAAAAAAAACAACAATTGAACTACATAGTCAGCAGTGGTAGGACTCATTGTAGAACACGTTTGGGGAAATACTAAGCCTTTGGTATTCATTGCTTCTGATTTCAGTCACTAAATTTAGCAAAGTGTGATAAGCCTTTTAGACCACAAATGGTGCAGCGAGATGTGGTCAAACGTTGGCCTATTTCATATAACAAAAAACATCTAAGTTTAAAAACGAGCTAAATTATCCTGTAAACAGAGCTAAACAGTCCTGTGTAATGTTTACATTTTGAGGTCAAATCGCGAAAATTTAAAACTTATAATGTAACAAGAACAAAATTAAAAAATTTTGATTAACCCCCGACTACCTCGGATATCGTATCATCTGTATAACGTTCTACTAGTCAAGCCCTTTCATTTGATACCCATATTAAGGGAGTTGTGAAAAAAGAAATGTATTTCACCATTTTGTGGTAGCGGCCATCTTGGATTTAAATTTGTCATAGTGCAAAGTGCTCTACTAGTCAAGCCCTTTCATTTGATACCCATATTGAAGTAGTAGTGAAAAAAATACTACAATTCGGCATTTTGTGGTGGCGGCCATCTTGGATTTGAAATTTGTTATAATGTATAGTATTTTACTAGTCAAGCCCTTTCATTTGATACCCATATTGAGGTAGGTTGTGAAGAAATATTTTGTCCGTCATTTTGTGGAGGCGGCCATTTTGAATCGATATTAACCAAACATAGCTAAGAACATCCGCACGGATATTAACCTTCAAATAAAAAAACCGCATCGAAATCGGCCCATCCGTTTGACCTCTACGGTGCCACAGACAGACACACACACACACACAGACAGACAGACAGACAGACAGATAGACAGACAGACAGACAGATAGACAGACAGACAGACAGACATCGACGTCAAACTTATAACACCCCTTTTTTGGTCGGGGGGTTTAAAACATTACATCACGATTTAGCCTAGTTCTTATTTTCATTTTCCTAATCGAACTATAACTCTATGTAATTGCTGGATACGTCCGACATCATTTACCCAGCTTACGTGGACTGGTGCCAGCAACATGGTAACCCACTCAAGGTGGCTATTTCCATAAGCGAACGATTGAGTTACGCGACCGCCTGAGACCCTGATTTATGGGTTCATTCAATTTGAGAACCGATCGATTCTGTTAATGTAGACTCGAATTATACAACTAATTATGCCAGCAATACAGTTAATTCCTAGTAGTATATGTATATGTAAATAAAATTAAATCTATCTAATAATTTGACTTTTCAATGTGTTAAATAAAATTTAATATGTAGAAGTGTTTTTTTTATGTTAAAAGTAGGATCTAACTGAATACTGATTATCATACTATCGTATATTCAACTGCACTATATTATTACTTTATTTACTTCATAATTTTTGTACTTATCTAATTTTAAAAACAATAATTTAAAAATTTACAACTACATATCTAACTAATTATTTACACTAAGTACTTAAATCTAAATTATCGCTAGACCGATGAAGACCTAAAGATAATCAAGATGACCACACTCAATCCAGTCGGAAGCGTGATCAGTATGCCCGCAGCGTTACCACGCTGTATGGTATAATAACAAGCATAAGCAGTCCCCTACATGTTCCCATCGTTGGGACTTGGGGCTTAGAGTTCAGAATGGCAACGCTGCAAATTTTATGCTGTAATTATAGATATCAAGAAATATCCAATACAACAGTTGGGTACATTTCATTGAAGGGCTGATAATCTAAAGGCTTTAGGAAGCAGGTGCGGTTTCAAAGGATAGTAGTCTGTTGTAAAGATGACCTTAATTTATCCACGACTAAGCCAGCATGATTAAATCCCCGAAAATTGCCAATTTCCCTATAACTGAACGGGGATTAATGGGTTCTGGGAGCTCATTTAGTAGTAGGCGACTTTGGTAACAGGGCTGTATGAGATCACGGTTAGTAAATCTTGATATTGCTACGTATTCGAATGTTATTTCTAAAGATATGTTATCAATGTAAAATTCTAAACTCTGCGACAATTTGTGGACGGATAGCACAAGATGGGAAAAATTAGTGAAGCTGCTTGTGATGATTAAAGGTTAAAATTATGCTTCCAACCAACGATCTCAATCCCCAGATGTGCACTCTCAAACTTCATGGTGAACGGAATCTTGTAATTGTTGGGAAGAGTGAGCTCACTCTTTCCTTTCTAGTCGGATGTAGGAAGCGATGAAAGCCGGCCGTTTTTACCTATCACTATTTTTTGTCAACAACCTAAATAAGTAGAACCACAGCATACCTTGCCACTAGCGATTCTAGGGGTCAAGTAGATTGGTGATGTGTAAACCACTTACACTTTTTTACGTTACCAATTACAAGGTGCTCAGGGCACATCTAGTAGTTTATACCGATGCTTCCAACTATATACCTACTGAAGAATCACATAAGAGCAAACTTGACACGTAGGCACTATCTATGTAAGTACAGTTTATTTTCAAGACTTATTCCACGAGACAATGCTTTAAAAATTATACAAGATTTGATTGCAATTTACTTACATGCTTTTTAACTTTACTTTCAACGTGTCGTCCAAATTCAACTGATAAAGTAATAATTCAAAACAATTTTTAATAATAAAAAATATTGTCTTCCACTTTTTCACAAAACCAACACCAATTTAATCTTTAGACTAAGTAAAGCTTGTATTTTGAAAGCCAAATAGATAATGTAATAAGTAGGTACCTACTTAAATAATTTTATAAACCCAAACCCAGAACAAATATCAATTTTTCACATACAAATATTTTTCCTGGGCGGGAATTGCACTCACAACTAATTGAGCTACGATGCCAGTCAATCTATACACATAAGTGAACTCTATAGTTACAATACTACAGTCGATTTCGCCTTGGTATCTAATTACATACGAATAACTACGTTGAACCAAGATTATTAAAATATTTCGCGGAGTTTTGCCTCAGGATTTATTTTCCAACGCAGTTAACAAACTGCATTTACCATTTCGTCAAAATTCCGCGACAAAGGCGCCGCGTGTCAAACTCATTTTGGCGCGAATTACCGCGCCGCCATCTTGTTCCTTAGAAAGTTCTGGAAGAATTTCCGGCGGTAATGAGAGAGGCTCAGCGTTAACGTTTAAGTAAATGAGAATTACTCAGAGAATTCCTCCGCATTCGTCACATGGGAACGTTTCACGTACAGATTGTGAATGCTTGGGAACGCTGAGGCCATGTGAGGCGCGCACTTCGGAAATATTTGTTTGATTACGCGGTGGTGGGATTTTTCTAAATTTATATTTATTCTATTTAATAGTAGCACTTAGAATACTCTGAGTAAAATCAATATTCTACAGTATCAGTAATAATTATGGGATATTTGCCGTAATTGTATGATGGTGCGACTGTTCCCGATACAGGATTTTGTGTATTGTTACTCGTAATAATGCCACGAATAAACATGATGAGAGCTTAAAACAAATACGAGTGGATACTTGTTTATATACGTTTGACCTTGCTTTACAGGTTATACACAAGGTCTAAGAACTTACAAGTTTCCTCTCTTGCTTGTTTACGGTTTATTCCGTTTTCTTTGAAATATTGCTTACATTCATGGATGTTCTTAAAACATGAAATATTAATACAGCATCGATCGTAAACATGCAAAGGCGAAACGGTCTATTCTGGTCTATTTATACTTGTGTTACTTGGTAAGACAAGGTCAGAGATAACTTCAATGACACAAAGCTTTATTGCTCTTTGATCTGTGAAGACTAAGGTTGACTACAAGTATAAATAGGTAATTGTGGATAGTTTTAGCACATAGATGGAATCTCTATCTTCTACCCTACACGGTATTCAAACATATTATGTAGGTTTAAAACTGAACCTTTCACTTAATTGTAATATCAGCAAGTCCTTCTTCATCCTTCGCCTTCTAGTACTTTATTATGTTTTTGATTACCGAGTTGTCGAGTTGTAAGTTGTGCTCAAACTTCCGCGTTGGTCCGACATTTTCCAAGATACAATTTTATTTCCCAAGATAGTGGTAAAGAAAAACTTGGCCGGAAGTGACGCCGACGACGCTAGCAGTCATCTCGGCAACCGGAACTGACGTCGGGGGCACAATGGCGCCTACAGATTAGACGCTCAACGTTTTCATATGGAAATCATTTCACAGGGTTTTGTGAAGTTATTTCAATTGTTAAAGACTGAATGGAAGGGAGCTGAGTTATGGTGACTGGCTGAAACGTCTCAGTATGCCTTCCGAGATGGTTATGTGATGAATACTTTTACAGTAATGGGGATCTTAGATGGGGCTCACAGTATTTGACTTCGTTAGAGTACAAAAGAGGTTTTAGGAGTCGACATTGTGCGTAATTTATTAGATAATCTAAAGTAATTACTTACTGAAACGTGTACTAAGTTGTAGGGTGTATTTATATGGTAATTTCATTAATCCGAATTATTTTATGGTTTTGGAAGACGAGACCTCTACGAGGATTTGGCCCATTGACGCATTCACATAACTATTGATTTCTAGTATGTTTTTAAATACATTTTTTATCTGAATTTAAACTTTTGAGTAAATTCAACAGACTACGAAAATTAGGTAATATTTGCAATGAGCTTTCGGGTTCTGTGGGTAATCTAGAATTCAGATGCAAAAAGATATTCCATTTTTAATAGGTAGTTATTGACATCAACGCGTTCAGAGATACCAGGAAATTTAACACATTAACGCATTGCTATAGTTTTCATCGATCTAATATAACTTTGTAAACTACGAGTACCTATTTCCATTTAAAGCTTTACGTACAGTTTTTTATAACTTCAAAACCGTTATTTTACAAATCTTACATCAACGTAAATTTGGTGCAAGAAACTGCACAAAAATATCGGGAACTAACTCCACCATATAAACATGAAACATTTAACGATACTAGCGTAGTGCATAAGCACCCCACTAACCACTGCTTGGGCTCGAGGCTTTCCATCGCAAGGAGAGAGTCAAGGCCATAATCCACCACGCTGGCCCAGTGTGGGTTGGCGGATGACCTAGAAAGATTCTGAGTACATGTCGGTTTCCTTACGATGTTTTTTTGACCGTTTTAAGGTAGCGGCGGTACACACATGACTTTGAATCAATTGTTAGAAACATACCTAGCACCTACATTTATTACCGTGTAAAGATGAGTTTTTTTTTAAATAAAGAGTGACGAGACGAGCAGGACATGTGCCTGATGGTAAGCAGCATGCCTGCCACATAACAGCACAGTAACACGCATCTATTGGAACATGAAAAGTCAAAATCATTACCTAGCAATGCACTGTGCTTGTCACCCAGAGATCTAAGATGTTATATCTCTAAGCCCTGTAATTGCTCTGGTAACATTGTTCTTCAAACCGGAACGTAGTAATGTTTACATTCATAATTTTTCAAAATTTTTATCATTCGAACTCAATGCCTAAAATGTAATACATTCTAATAGCATTACATACTTTAAAAAATAAAATATTTCATATCTGTTAAAGAGTCAAAGTCATTCCTATTGTTATTATCATTATTATTTTGATATGTATTAATGTTTCTAAGTTTTTAAATGAGCTTATGTCTCGTAAAACATTATTAATTATTACTAAGCTGTACTACTAGGATTTAACTTACACTAGTACACTCCGCGAGGCATAAGCTGAGCTTTGCATTTGTGTGAGTATACATGGATAGTGTAGGTGTGACAACCGGCCTTAGGCGCGGCGCCATTCTGTCTCGCCGCGCTCCTGCCTGATTGGTGATCACTCACACTAATGCAAAGCTCAGCCTATACCTCGCGGACAAAATGTAAAGCTCCTGCCTGATTGGTGATCACTCACACTAATGCAAAGCTCAGTTTATACCTCGCGGAGTGTACACGTTTACAATTTACAATTCACATGTCAATTAAAAAAAATGTCATAAACCTAAATACTACAAACACAACACAAGTACACGTTATTATTATCTTTGAAGTTTTAATAAAGATCTTTTGAAATTGAAATTGAAGTAATGTTTACACATTACTGTGTAATTAGTGTGTAAAGATTGAAGAGACAGTGGTGCCGGTGGGCTTTGAACTCGAGGTCTCCGGATCGGCAGCCGCCGTTCTCACAACTACACCAAGCATGCTAACTCCACCTCTTCGCCGTAACTACTGTAGTGAACCATCGTGATGGCGTACAACAGTGCAAGTAAACGTTTCAAATAAGCTAAAGTCAAAGTCAAAGTTATTTATTGGTAAATGTAACATTTACAGGTCAGCCATAAAAAATAACAAAAAATTGTATAATAATGACAATTAGATGTAATGCTAAGATGTAATTTATCATCAGATAGCTGTCAATTGCGTCTGGGTTCTGCCGCGTTCCTCTAGCCCTCTAGCCTGATACATCGCGTAGCATAGCACAGGCCATTAGGGACAGTTGCTCAGATATGACGTAAGCCGAGCTCGTAGGAAGAGTAATGTCTTCAGAACTTCTAAAGAGGCATCAATCTCCTTCAAACGACTTTGAATGTTCATTTTTTGATTGAATCGCTGGACAGTTACTGAGGTGAAGGTAATTTTACTTCCTATTAGTTTTTTAATACGAAAGTTTCGATGTTTGTAGCTCAATTACGTCGTAACGGGTGAAATTTGGAACACTTACGGCCGTTTTCAATAATCTACCTAAGATTTCGGATAGATAGCTATCTTGGATCGACAGTAAGATCTGATCTATCCATAGTTCGCGTTTCACAATCAAGGATAAGTGCTATCTATCTTTGGCCAACGATAGATAGATTTCGCCCTCTCAGCTATCCAAGCCTCACAAAAAGTTTCGATCTCTGCAAAACCGATGTAATGATACATTCGAATTAAATGTTGTTGAATTATTTCTTATTGTTTTTAATTCCTATTAGCTTTTTTTAAAAAATGTTTAATATGTTTATAGCAATTAATAAAGTAAATATAAATCACTAAAGCGGGGTTTTCGTATTTTTTACCGTGTTTTTAATAAGAATAATACACGAAACAAAACGTTGTGAACCTGTCTGACAATGACATTATTGAAGCGTGATTTTCGTTTCGTGTTTGGTTCGTTTGTGTTTGTTTTGTTTGTGATTTGTGTAAAGTTTCAAGTTTCTGTTTAATTAATTGAGATTTGTGAGTGTTTAAATCTTGAAATTTATATAAAATGAGTCAAGTGAGTATCTATTTACAATTATGATGATTTTAACATAGAATATATAATGTGATATAGTCAGTCCGGTCCTAAACGAGCTGCGAACACGGATTGGACTGACTATATCTAACGTGAGTTACCCGTGTATTTACTTAAAATGTGTAATAATCACGTTAGTTTTCATGCTTGTACTTATATTTATTTTCTTTACAGTCAACGAAAGCGGCGACGATGACAAGAGACGAAATAATGCTGTTAGTACAACAACGGTTATCCATGTGTTGTTGCGGCAACAACAGCTATCCACACCAAAGCTACAAATGCTACAAACAACAAGATAAAAGATGAGCGTGGCAAAATTTTACGAATGAATTCAATTCATCGTTAAGTAGCGCCCGCGAACTGCCGCGCAGCTTCGGTTGAAGTAGGAAAACTTGAAGAAAGCTGCTCGTAAACGCTGTGCAAGCATAAGAAGCAACAATATTAGAGTGAGTTAGTGGTGGCAGTGATATAATAACAGGCACATGAACCTATACTTATATGTATATGTGATTTTACAGCATCACTGGAGTGAATAGTTGATGTTTATAGAAAGCAATTTTGTTTTTTTATAGACCTGAGGTGGCAAAGATGACACTTTGGATAAGGTTGCGTCATTGTTAGGCAGCACAAGCAAGCCAAGGTTTTACAGTCGAGTTTGGTGGTGATGCCACTATTCCCAACAACTTAAGTGTAGTAGAGATGGATGAATATGTCATCACTAATGATGAACATGGTAGTGGTGTTGGTGTTTCCGGTGAAGGTGCTGTTGAGAGAGTGTTGAAGGAAAATCAAATTACTGAGACCCCTCCAAAACAGAAAAGCTTTTTCTTCAACAACGCAAGCGGTAGTGGAACAGGTGTCGCTATACAATTTGTATTTAAAGTGCTCAGCTATGTGTCTCTGCTTTGTCTAAACATTTTCAACTGTTACTAATAATCTGTCCTGCTTTTATTTTTTATTTTGTAGCATGAGTGGGCAATGTTTCCAGTGAAATTACAGGACAGAGATAATACACCTTATGCATAAACCATCAGCTTAGTTGTTGGTAGTGATAGGATCGAACCCATGACCCACGGCTACGCAGGCAGACGCCTGCGAAGCCATGGGTCATGGGTTCGATCCTCATGCAGTGTTTTGTCAGGTAGTGGCAGTGAAATTTCTACTATTAGTAAAATAAAAAACTTGCATTTAAATTTCTCCAAAAGTCGCTGATGGGTTTCAAATAACTATTTTTGTATTGTATTAAATATGCAATAATTTAGTTAAAGTCAGATAACCCTAGTTATTAATGTTCTTAGCAATTTGCTAAAGTAAACTTATCTTAAATGTATGTATATGGTTGTTACAGCTAAGCGGAAATACAAGTTGGAAGAAGATAAGTGTAAGGCTCGCATATCCAGAGAAAATGCTATGATGGAATATTTTATCTTATTTCCAAAAAGAAAAAAATAGATTTAGAAAATGAAACGCAAGAAGCAAATTTAGCAAAACTTAAGTTAGAGTTAGAAAATGTTAATCTAGAAAATAAGAAATTAAAAAAAGACTTAAACTTAATAGAATAATATAGTATTTCAAACTTTAACTTCCGTTTTGCGCAAACTTGCTTCTTGTATCTCATTTTCTATCTTTTTGTAGGACATGTGACATGTGCCTGATGGTAAGCAACATGTCTGCCCATATCAGTACAGTGACACACACACAGCTATTGGAACATGAAGAGTCCACATTACTTAACAGTGCACTGTGCTCTGAACCCAAAGATATAAGATGTTTTATCTCTATGCCCTGTAATTTCACAAAATGATGCATAGAAATTGTTATTAAATGTTCAGACCTATAATTTTGTCTCATTATTAAGATTAATGTTATCGAAATAAAATGTAATGTTTTAATCTATCTTTTAATTCACGACTGAAAGTGATTATTTAATAATTACTCTCTGATCCTTGTAGTGGAAAAGTATCATGAACAGTTGTATCATTTTCACAGTACCTACTCTAAAAACGTTTTGAAATAGTTTATGACTTACAGCAAGAACAGTGTCTTAAACATAGAATACACTATTGATGAAAATCAAACCTTTTAAATCAGAATGGTTAAATATAGATGCATTGTGAGTGGAACCTGGCCATCGAGCCACAACATTTTGAAACACCATAGAGGCATTACAAACAACTTGTACATTAATAGAGAATGTTCCCTTTCTATTTCTAAATTCCTCTCCTATGTTAGAATCTGTATAATAAAAAATGTACATGTAGTTCACACAATTTAATGTGAATCAAAGGCTTCAATGGAGGTATTTATTTTTCTATTCTATTTTTCTTTAGGTGTTAATATTTGTTACCTAGTGTGAACGAGATATCATTACTTATCAAGATTTTGAGTAGGTATACCTAGTTAGGTAGGTACTTGGTGATTGTATCAATATATGACACCATGTACTCTAGGGAACCCAGCAATAGTATAAAATGCTGGTGAGTGATTTTGTAGTACAATAAAATTTGGAAACAATCTTGCTATGGCTTTAGACAAATTTTAAAATTAAAATTTTGCTTTAAATGTATGGGTAGGTACCTAATCAAAAATCATTTCGTTTTAACGACTACCGTTTACCGGTCGATGTTGACAGATAAGCAGATGGCGTTACTAGAGTAAGCTCCGTCTATCGGACAGTAACTTGAAACTCATATTGAAACGCAAGTAACGTCGATTTGTATCAGTGTTCCTATCTCCAGTACCCTATCTGCCCTCCGGCCGATAGATAGATAACGTCGGTAAGAAACGTCTATCTCGGATAGGTTACTGAAAAGCAAGTAAGCTTAAAACGATAGATTTGCCTATCTTCAGTAGCTAGAACTGCGGATAGATAGGTTATTGAAAACGGCCGTTAGTCATAAGCTCAGTTTAGGTATTATGGAATGGCCGATAGGCTACTGTTGTCCTGGGAAAATAAAGGGAAAACGGGGGTAAAACTAAGGGCCGCTGCTAGTATAACGATAAACAAACTGAAAAACTGATTTTATATTCTTACATCGTTTTCCTTTTTTTGCACGATGATAGAATTAAAGTTGTAATTTATAAACACGGATAAAAACGAAGTACAAAATAAAATGGAAAAGAAAAATAAAAAACGAATCTCCGAATAACCCGGCCCTAACTGCTCCCGGCGCAAAAGTGCCCATGATGCTCGCCGCTTTCACACGTTCGTGATAAAAAATTAATAATTATGTTTGACGAAAATATCTATTAGTCAACTTGTTTATCTATAAACAAGCTCAGGTATCCACTAGGCCTGGATTACGTTCCGTTCTTAAACTGGTGGTGATTTATTAGTTATTAAATGTATGTAAAATGTACATAATATGTAAGTCTGTGGTAAATTTAGCCAAGATACTGAAAAAAGAATGATGGAGATAAGAGCGATGAACAGTAAGTAAGTGTGAGTCTTTTTTGGCAACTGGCACACTCAAAAGATGTCGTTCCTTTTAAGATGTGACAGCTAAATCAAAACATAGATCATACATTTGAAAACAGAAGAGACTTTTTAGTAGAAATACTTTTTTAAATAATAAGTAAATAGTAATTATTTCTTTGCGCAAGTTATTTACAGGTATAAAAAAGAGCTCATATTCTGCCTTTCAGCATGCAAAAACACTAAAACAAAACTTAGTAATGGTAAAAATAGTACCTGTAATTTAATTTCAACTACGTCATGCCAATTTTTAAGAGGACAATGTAAGAACATGAAAGTTGCACATTCATATAATTTTATTGTAGTTGTAATACTCACAGTATTTATGGCCTATACCGACGTTACACCTGTGAGGTATAATACCCTGAGGCTGCGGCAGTCGACGCGAAGCCCTAAAGATACATTCTAACATCGCACACGATTCATCTCGAGATTCATGGCGTATTTCGCACAAACAACAATATAACAGTTTACGGCCGCGATACAACGCGGAGGTCGTGAGCTCCGCGACTATAAAGTCATTGAGTAAACTTTTTACAGAGTTAGAGAAACAAAAATATGTTTTGACATCGTTCTAGTTTCCAGCTGAAATAATCACAATTATCGGGCTTAGCTTTTCATATTACAGGCATTGAGAATTAAGTATATATAACGGTTTTGACTTTATTCAATTTTTTTTTTTATATAATATGCTTTGAACAGGTTGGCTGCCATGACGTTAGGATGGTACATGACGGTTTCCTCATAATACTAGCAGCGCCCGGTTTTACCAGCGTAGTTTTCGTTTCTGTAATTTCCCTTTAATTCAATAAATTACACAGACAGATAGAACATCTAACGAAATGGGAGTGGAACTGGTATGCCAGTGACTCAAGGCAGTGCTCCGCCATTTTAAAAAACTCGGCTGGTTTGGGTAGGCCGGGCGTGCATATAACACCCCTAATGGGATGCCAACGCAGGCCAATCACCCCCACCCTGTACTAGAAATAGATTAACAGCGTACTGCGGTTTCTTCCGCGTATTTCCCAAACTCGTTATTTTTTAGGGGTAAAAAATAGCCAATGTTTTATTCCACACGATAATCTACCTATCAACCAAATTTCGTCCAAATCCCTTCAGTAGTTTATGCGTGAAAGCATAAAGAAATAACAAACAAACATCCATAGACTTACAAACATTCACGTTTATAATATTTGTAGGAAGTGAAATAATGCCTCGATTCTCTGCAGGTTATTTCCTCCGAGCTGAGTCGACGGAGCTCTGAGGGGCATCGTTCACTTCTTTAGAACCTGAAGAAAATCTCGAAAACATCTTTGTCTTTTTTATGTCGCCGAATATAATGAAGATCACGTTTTATAGCGGAGATACGTTTTATCCTTATTTTTGAGGATTTTTCAAGCGTTCCAAGATTGAGAGATTGAATAGATAGGAATGTTTTCTGTATGTATTTATAGATTCTATATTTAATTGAAAAAATTTTACTTATATCTTGTTAATCCCGGACTTATATAGCTTTACGGCTGATTGCCATGTTTTATATGGTCAGCGTCGATTGCTACATAAAAATCCATTGTTATACATTGTATGGTTTAACCCGTAGCCACTTTGTAGCTCGTAGACGCCTACGATTTCGTAGCACAGTCTACCAAGTCAAACGTAGAACGATGTTTATTTTTAGTAAAATCTACTTGTAATAAGAACTTTAAACTGTTCGGATTTAACGACTATTTTGCTGTAATAACATCTGAACGCGGTTTTTATTGCAACATTTGGGTTAAAATTTATTTAATAGTCAGCAGCCTTTAAATTGTACGTACGGAGATAGAATGAACGAGTCACGTACGTTGTGATTCACATGCTAAGCATTTTATGGCAACCCAACGGCTTATTTTTTAGTCAACACCACTACATAAGAACACAGACTTTATTTCTAACGTGACAAGGTCGAATTTGTGTTTTGAATTTGTAAACCAGTGTAAACTGATTTATGTAGGCCGAGCGGTTGATGAGTTTTTTATGACGTCATCAAAGCAGTGACGAGGAGTTTCGCGGTAGATAGTGACGTCACTAGGTGTTTTTGTAGGCACGGTGGAAGTGTCCGACCGTCGTAAAGTCGAGATCGACAATGGAGATAACGGAATGTTGATTCCCACTCTGGTTCAAGGCATCTTAAATATTCATTAAATTACTTTGTTTTGGATACTTATCGCGATAATTTTATGTTAATATTATAAAAGAAACAAATTAATAAACATAGTGGCCTTGGCTGCCGTTCCTCCGAAGTATGTAATGGCCCTGGAATTTTTTGTACCGAATTCGTAGCACATTGTCTTCTAATTTATTTTTCGGAGTTATAATGATAATTACATTCATATACAGTTATATACAGTATAGTAATTACATTCGTATACAGTTGATTATATTCATTGTTTACAGTAGAACAAAACAAAGTGAATATTTAGAAAAGCTTTCTTACACCAATTAACTAGCACAAACTTTCCTGTAGTTAACAAATAGTTTATAACAACTAAAAGTTCTTTAACTTTTCTTGTCTAGACCTTATTCTATCACATTTAGACTTTATGTCAAGTGTGTTGCTACGAGGATAAAAAGAGAGCTTTAGTAGTCATGTGAATCAAGCATATATAATATTTAGTGAATTATTGAAAGATTAATCATTTACTACTACATACCTCCATATGAAACATTTAGCTAAATGTCCGTTTAGATAAAATCTCAATAAATTTTGCAAGAAATGTTGCGAAACATTCTACGTCACTGGAAAACTTTCCCGCCTGTGTAATAATATATTCCTTGAGGAATATAAACGTTTCTCTGACGTGGGCGTGGGGGAGCCTTTGTACAATTTCGAGCATTCCACAACCTACCTGAGACTACGTACAAGGAGTTAAGTCACTGTGGACAAGGTATCTTTGATGGACAAGAAAGTAGACCATTTATTAACAAATTAACTCATGTTTAGCGCGTAAAATTTCCGTAGTAAATCAAATGATGAGGCATATTAGGCGTGTCATATTTATTGTCATTATTACTTTTTTCAAAATTGTAGATAGAAACTATGTGAAATTGTGAATGTCATTGTTAACTACATAACTAAAATTTGCATGCCGTAAGGTAAATATGGCGATCCAAGATTACTGTACCAACGTCTTTATTATGTACACATGTTTATTGTGGAATAAATAATTATCTAATATGAAACGACTAGCGGACCGTCCCGGCTTCTCCCGTAGTAGGTACATAGTCGTATGTAGGTTGCCTATAAGCACTCTGAGATCACAAACATATACAAAGGGAAATAATTTTTGAAATCGGTCCAGAAGCTCTTTTGATTAGCGTTTTCAAACAAATATATTCTTCAGCTTTATTAGTATAGATAAACTTTGGATGTATCGGTTGAATGTAGCGTTTCAATTGCCTTCTATACAGCATAAACAGCACAACCTTCTTTGTTCCTAATTTGTAAGTTTATTTCTGTATTAAATTATTATTCGTGTGCCAATATAATGAATTTATGTTTATTAATAACAGTATGATTTTATCCTACATTTTTTTAATTTAATTTGAGAACGTAACTGTAAAATGTTTGTATTTCCAAAAAAATATGATTTTCGCAAAAGATGCCGCATCCAAAAATCTACCTCGGAATGTTTTCCCTAATTCGCAGCACATTCCCACAATATTGAAAGCAGTGATATATCATCGGTGACGAGACTCCGAGGGGAGAGGGGGAGGGACAGGGGAGAGGGGGAGGGAAGAGTGGAAGAGTGTTTAATGATACTACGTCTACCGCTGATCGACACGAGTTGAGAGATTGATCCGCTGAAGGAGTGAAACACTCGACAATTACGTATTAATCATGTTATAGACAAAACATAAAACAAGAAATAACCAGGAATAGGTATGCTGATTTATATGTCAGTAAAATTTTCAAAATAATTAGCACTGTTCGACGCATTTACCCGCATAGTACCCGTTCTAGTTATTTTCTAGATAAATTGTAGCCTGTGTTCTTCCAGATTATCTATTATCTATCTACTATGTTCAAAATTTCAGCCCGAGCGGTTCGACGATACGACGTGATTGAGCTACAAACATCCAAACATTGACGTTTATAATATTAGCAGGATAGTGGGTTAATAGTGTAGTGTAGTGGTAGGACTCTTGGCAGAGTCCGCCTGGGGTAGTACCACACTGCAAACGGATTGCATACTTATTTTAAAGAATTACGCGGGTAAAACCGCGGCGCGCCGTTAGTAACAAATATAAATAAAGCATCATAAGACGGGTTTGTGTGTGTGAGGAAGACAAGCAGAGCCGTTACAGCGATCCCGGCCGTGGGCCGCGACGAGTGATCATACCGTATTTTCTTTTATGCGTTACTAACGGCCCGCCCCGGCTTCGCACGGGTACAAAGCTGATACTAACTATAAGTACTAATAAAATAGTTATTGTGGGTTGTTCCTAAGAGATAGACATACACTAGTACAGTTTTTTTTGGGGTACAATATTGCTGTACATTGTTTTGATAAATCTCGTAGGGTTTAGCCTGCGTTTGCAATATCTTATCTTATACCTTTAAACGAGCAATTCTTGTAAGTATATATATATAGAATCTGAATCTCAGAAACGGCTTGAACGATTTTCATGAAATCATGTATACAGGGGGTTTCGATAAATCGATCTAGCCAGGTGTTATTTAAAAAAAGGCCGTTTTATGCGCGTTTTTAGACAACGAAAAACTGTTACATAAAGATTAGAATGCGATGGTAAATTTCGCGACGGCGCGCGACAGTATATTAGCTCAGTCGGGAAAATTGGTGGTTGAAATATGGTAGGTCCGGGTTCGAATCCAACCAGCCGCGTTCTTTTTTCATGTTAATTTTTTTTTAGAAAATCAGGGTTTATCTAAGTAACCGAGCAAAGCTCGGTCACCCAGGTACTATGTAATTATTTACGACATCACATTAGAAACCTCAAAAATAACAATATTTCTCCGCTATTTTATGCACGTATTATACATATAAACCTTTCTCATTAATCACTCTATCAATTACAAAAAAACGCATCGAAATCCGTCGCGAAGAAAAGATTTAAGCATATATAGGGATATAGGGACAGAGAAAGAGACTTTGTTTTATACTGTACTGATATCCACGTGAATCCGGCGCTTGCTATCGCAGGCCTGGCCGCACACACCGCGGGGAGCGAGGAAATATGGGAAGGTAAATCAAACAACACAAAGTAAAGTTATTAATTAAAAGACATTCCATATTTATTTTTTTACCCTAAGGTTTCCTGGACGAGGTGAGAAAAGAGGGAGAGAAAGAGAAAGCTAGCAAAAAAACCGCCAATTGTTGCACAATTGTTTCAAACTGTAATTTTATTTTTTTGGTGTGACTCAATAAAGTGTCTATCTATGTAAATAACTATAGTTTTGCGAGTAGCGTCAAAAGTCAACTTATTTTTTTGTCCAGAACCAGAAAATTCCTACTACAAAAGTTATAGTGCATCATTTACACTATTTTATTACGCGATTGATCCTATGAATAAAGTAACAAATTTCAATAAGATTAAATATAAATATTATAACAAATAAAATCGATATAAAATTGATTTCGCTTTACATAAATATCACGAACCCGTTTTGGGAGGAAATCATACACAAATACTTCATCAAACAAAAGTTTTATAAATATTTTCCGAAGTTGTGAAACCACGGCTTTGATCCTACACGAACTGTTACTACTGTCGCTTATTTCGTGCTTACTACAGTATTGACGAGCCAAGGCCATCTCCATAAGATCATTAACCTGGACCCACAATTTGAATGTCTGTTGAGTTTTGATGGTCGGCACACTTTAACGATACATATACACAGAGTTAAATCTTGTGGCTAGCCGGTGAACGCGTAGCACATCTCCGGGATAGCTCCTCTTGTAGCTCAATATTCGTAGCAGATGAATTAAATCTCCAAATAAATACGAAATGCCTGAAATTCCGTAGCGTCCCGCGCGCAGTAGCCCCGCCCCCTCGCGGCATTTACGTAAAAGCTTTATGACTCAATCCCGTGAGTTACGTTTGATGTTATTATGCGTTCCGTTTTTACGTTACGTTCCATTCCGTATTTTCGTAGAACGTCACGGAATAAACTATTTTTGGACCGTTCGGGGCAATCGTGGCTCCTTCGTCGTAAAATGGAACGCAGTGAGCGTCGCACTGAATTTTATGGTAAATATCTATGTGAATGCAGTTTAGCGTTTACATGGGGCTCTTACGGGAGGGATGATGCGCGATTTTGACGCAAACTTATTTATGTAGTGGGGTGTCGTAAAAATATGAATGTGTCAAACGTTGAGGTTTCCAGCGGTTATGTGGCGGAGGCTATCAACCATCGGTGTGGCAACACAGCTAGGAGTTATGTTTATTGGAAAAGGGATACAAACGATCGTTTTCATTGTACTTGTTTTCACTGAAACATTGCCCAAATATGATACAGTTTTAGAAAAAGTAAGGTTTTTTGTGCATGAATTTTGTTATTGCCTCTATTAAAATAGATTTTATACCAAACATTTATATAAACGACTTCAAGCTATGGAACAATGGTCCAGCGAATCACTTATTAGAGTTTTTGGTAACAAAACTGAATTACAAAAAAACTAACTGCACTGATTGTGGTATTTATGATTTCCTATTTGTAAAGTGAATCGGTTTCTTGTGGATAAGCACATTTCGTTGTAGACCGATATGGCCAACATGCACCTACAAACTTATCCATGCAAAAATTTAGAAGTTACTGTTACGTAATATTAAATTTTCTTTCATTCAGTCGTGAACGTTCTCCTTCTGAATGCTATGGAAGTGCGTAGGCAAGTGCGTGCGTTTACGAGGCAAAGTTCGGCAGTTGCCGTGCGCCCGACGAATATCCTCCATTCGTCAAACTTCAAAGCGAGCCGCGATTAAACAATAAATACAACTTCTGATATTACGCGTACCGATATAAGCAACTCGCACTATAAATCCAGTAAACAATTGTATTTTTTTAAATAAGAAGTGACGAGACGAGCAGAACATGTGCCTGATGGTAAGCAACATGCCTGCCACGTAACAGCACAGTAACACGCAGCTATTGGAACATGAAGAGTCCAAATCATTACCTAGCACTGCACTGCGCTCATCACCCAGAGATCTAAGATGTTATATCGCTAAGCCTTGTAATTTCTCTGGAAACATTGCCCTTCAAACCGGAACACAGTAATGTTTGCACATTACTGCTTGGCGGTAGAATAACTGGCAAAGGTGGGGTACTTTCCCAGGCGGGCTCTGCCAAGAGTCCTACCACTACAAAAATCTCCTTATACAACTAATCTTACAAAATGTATCCTTTACTATGGGAACTAGCATGATTTTCATACATTTTCGTTGAAGTACTGGGTAGCAACTAACCGGTATGTATATTATATACGAAATCGGCACTTTTTCTATTCTTAATTTCCATTTTGTCTATTTCCCTATGGCTGCTTAGAAGCGATTGCCATCAACGAAGACCACCGTCTGTTGCATTAACTTGAAATATATATACCATAAATTGTTTCAAAAATTGTTTTTTTTTATTGTGTTCAATAAAAAAAAAACAATTTTTAACTTAATGGATAACAGTAACGTGTGATATTGCGGATTTTTTTCATCGTAACTTTTGACCAAAAATATACTAAGGAGAGCCACTGCTTACAAGAAACCCATTCAATGTATTTAAGTAATAATATGTAATAATACATTTAGGTTTTTTTCATGCTATTGTAAAACTGCAATCACCGTCATCTTACAACGCAATGAGTGTAATTGTTTTGTGTGCACATTGAATAAATAAATAAATTGTAAGATCTCTACACCCTCTCCTAGTTCAAGGGAGAGAGTGTAAGTGCGACCGCGTTTATACTATTCATAAAGTTGTGTTGTTAGTTTGTCAGTCCATACTGAATATATTGTAACATGGAGCGCTCGCAGGAGGAAGCCAAATTAGCAGCAGTAAGGGCCGATCGACACGCCAACTCCTCGCGCTGTTTACGATCTATACGCAGATTGCTTTGTTCTTTTACGACGTTCTTTGATGCGATAGTGTCATAATCGAGCTAATGTTCCGAAGGACTCGCGACTCACGACTCGTGACGAGGCTGATGTGATATCGTCTGCAATTGACGTCTGAGCTTCGGTGAATTGTTTCGTAAGGGACGAAGTAACTGGTAAACTATCCTAACTTATAGCATGCTAGCACTATTCCGTGGTTCTACCTATGTAGTTTCCGTCCCACTATTTTTTTTGTAGCCTACAATGTAGCCTATATGCTATTTAATTTTTAGTTGATGCTACATTATTTGTATATGGCCCTTTTTGACGCATTTGTCAAGGTCGAACCCGGCTAGGAGCGGTAGTGCTTGGTGCACTACACAGAACAGATTTGTTCTGTGGGTGCACTACCGCTGACTCGCCAAACCAAGTTTTAATTTAAATATCCTACCGCATGGCGCACGCGCAACGGTGGAAGAACTCTAATAGTATATATGACAGTGAAATTACAGGGCCATAGAGGATAAATAACTAAAGTACGAGTACTTATATGTACTCAATGTACAGGACATAGAGATAAAATCTCTGAGTGACGAGCGCAGTGCAGTGGTAGGTTATGATTTGAACTCTCCATGTTCCAATAGCTGCATGTCGCTGTGCTGTTATAGGTTACCTACTTACTCTAGGTCTCGTCACTATATATTATAAAGGATCCATTTTATAAGACGTTCTAATTACAAATAAAACATTGATTATAAGACTAAGGTGGAATTTTAAACAAAGATCACGATAACACGAATAAACGAATTATCTGTCTTTGAAAGTCATTCAAACCGAGTCCGCCATTAAACTGGTGAAGTTTTCGGTGGGACCGTGGAAAACACGAGATAAAATTAATTCCTTTCAACCGAGCTTGACTTACAGCCGCGCGGCCGCGGCAGATAACGCTCGATTTATAAGTGGAATGGGCTGCCCGTGCCGGACGCTCCCTGAGCTCGCTACACGTAGGATGCTAAGCTGTGGGATGAATGTCGTGAAACTACTTGCATGCACACTGTGCATTCATTTCTTTTGTTAAATTAAATTTACAGACATTGTGAATTTAATTATTTTATTATAGATTTGCATAGTTTGGGGCCAGATGGTGTGTGTGAATTGTCCACCAATATTTATTTATTGTTTACACTAAAACAATGGGAAATCCATAAATATATGATTATGTATAAGCATATGTATAGAGCTTAGTGTCACATTTTTTGGATAGTTTGTTTACGTTTGTAAAGTGTTTTTTTTACCGCGTTGAACACTTTTTGTAACATTCTAGTTTAGGGCGGCGGTGGCCGCGCAAAGGCGTAGCGTCGGAGCGGCGACGGAGCAGCAGAATGTGACGTAAGCGTTAGACGCTATCAGATGAGTGAAACATTGCGAGTTCGTCACATCAACATACGTAATAACATTATATCTGTACTTATACTTGGAGTATTTTTCCAAGTGCAGATTTACAAAGTAGCCATCATCACTGGCTTTAACAATGGATGAAGGAAAACATCGTGAGGAAGGGGACATGTTCCAAGAAAGACATCTTTCTAGAACGTGTGCCAACGGCCACCATACACTTGGTCATAGTGGTGGCATATGGCTCCTTGATACGCTATATATTCCCAGCATTGGGAAGGACAAGCAGACTGCTTTATCATAATAGGCTTGTCGACTTATTTTTGATTTAATGTGCCATCAAAAGGCTACTCGATAACTGAAACATAGGTGAAAGAATTACTTTGTTATCTCAGAAACTTCCCGTGATATCACGATTTTAAAATCACAATTTTGACCTCTCCCAAAGACGCTTTATATAAATCTCTACTGAAACGTGACGTCACACTGTCGTATTTTCTATGCGTCGCGCGTAAAGTTTGTATGGTAGCTATATTAAATATTGCGTTTAGAAAACTGGTTTCATAACAAAAGTAAATTGAAATTGAATGGGTTATCCAATGGTAAATAAATTTTGTAATAATTTCGTAATTTTAAAATGGACTTTTCCATCCAGCTTTGAATGATCATAAAGTAAGTAAAACTAAAAAATATCAAAATTAAAGTTGGTACATATTTTATTCTATTTAAATACTGTCATTATTTCAAATAATTTATTATAGTTGCAGGACCTGTCGTCACGCCTATTCCGTGTTCTACAAGCGAGTGTTAGCAAAACTAATTACTGCGTCACACAGCAACAAAGCTACAGAAAACCAACGACAAAACAGCGACAAGACATCCCATTTAAGCCATTTCGCTGCGAAAAATTGCGTCTCAGGGCACGTAATTAACGTAATACATCAAGAGACAGTCGCCTTGTTAGAAACGGAACTTTATAATGTCTTCTGGGTAATTCGTTTAAGCTCCCGACAGCTTGTGGGAGTTAGTGGCCGCCTGTAACTAGATTTGACTGAGTTTGTTACGTGTCGGCTTAATCCGCTTTGCTAATCTTGTGTTTGTGTGTTGCCGAAAGAAAAGTGGATACAGCGTTACAAGGGCCATCTGTACTAAGCTGAATAAGATATAAAACGCCCACTAAATGTAACCACTGCTTGGACTCGGGGCCTTCTCACACAAAGAGATATCCAATAAGACACCTTGCAGTGCGGCGGATAACACATGACCTCAACAATTCTTGGAATATATCGGTTTGCTCACAATGCTTTTCTTCAATGCTTACTGATAAATTTAGAAACTGTAGGGACTTTTTATTATAAAGAGTGATGAGACGAGCAGGACATGTGTCTGATGGTAAACAACATGCCTGCCACATAACAGCACAGTGACACGCAGCTATTGAACATGAAGAGCCCAAATCATTACGCATCACAGCGCTGGGCTCGTCACCCAGAGATCTAAGATGTTATACCTCTAGGCTCTGTATGTTCACTGGAAACATTGCCCTTCAAACCGGAACACAGTAATGTTTGCACATTATTGGTTGGCGGTAGGATAGCTGGAAAAGTTGTGGTACTTCCAAGAGTCCTACCACTACTAAAATAAAATAAAAATTGTTTTAGAAATAATCCAATGGAACAAAGTCGCGGGCAGATGGTTTTTTGCATATTTCAAAGAACATTGCAGTTCCAAAAATGTAAAATTAAATATATTTTTAGTAGAAGCAAAAGCAGCCATGCTTTAATTGAATCCAAAACAAATCAATTCCCAGTTTTTGCACCCTGATCAAAATTAAAGAAATTAAATTGAGACCGGAGAAAAATCGCGTCTTAAATAGGAAGTTGGCAAATTAGAGGAATTTTTCTCCTTTTTATCTCTGTCCCCCTAGTTTAATCAAGTCAAGGGGTTAGCTAGGAATTAAAAGCTTATCAAAGAGAATGTCGCATGCAGATTACTCTTCAAACGTAAAGATAAATTCGGCACGAGCTGGAAAAGTAATTGATGAAAGTGAATAATATTAAATTTATGTTGCTACCGTTTTAGAAATCTGTGGTTGCTACTAATAAATACTTTTTTTGAGGGACATCTGGAAGATAGCCTGTACAGCCTACTACAGAGTGTTAGTGTACATTTCATAACGTGTTAAGCACATAATGAAATGGTCAAAGTGGTATTTTTTTATAATTGTACCTAATAAGATTAAAAACAATGGCACTATTTCAAAATGTTATCTCTTTTATATTTAGTTCAATAGAATTGTAATGCTTTTTCTAATGAACAAAATTAACAAAAAATATTGGGAAACTGCCCATTTTCACACTGCAGTTAAACATACAAAATGCAAAATTAAGTTGAGACTTCATTTTCGTTTCTTTACTGTATAATCTTTACAAATATTCTGTAGAAAATATTTGCCTATTAAATACATTTTACCTCTAATTTTATTGTAAAATATTCAAACCACCAAACCTAACTAATTAAATCCTGTATAACTTTATTACACAAATTAACTATCTCCAATTCTTGTGTCACTCATTCTTCGCGTTCTTACATATTTAATCTCACCAATTTTTCTCTGCCCTCAACCCCTAAGGAAGGGTTGAACGCACCGACATCCACCAAATGGAGTCCCTAGTAATTAAATATTTCAACTGATTAACTACACAAGTCTCCAAGAAGGGCTTAAAATGGTCACGAGTGGTATTATTTTTAATTTTTCGAGGTTTCCATCTTAGGGGTTCATTCGCGGAAGGGGTTAAAAGATTTAATGGCCTCAAGAAGGGGTAGAAATGGATGTTCTTACCGGAATAATGGTAAATATTAATCGGTTTTGACTATTCCTCTCGCTTAATAACAGAAAAGGGTGGTCTGAAGATGCTGAATTGTATTACGAGTGTCGATTTTGAGATCAGGGTATTCGATTTTATTTAATATTCCAAAAACGTGTTCTGGGATCATAATTAAGGCACATGAGAAAATCGAGTTAAAATTCAATTAACAGAGACAAAGGAAAATAAATAAAAGACAGTCGTAAAAACATCTAATATTGTATTTGGAACAAAACGTAAAATAGAAATAAAGAAAGGACAAAGAACTTAATTTCAGTGACCGTAAATTGAAACAAAAGAATGAAGCAAGTTCAGTTTTAATTTCTGGATAACAAAGGAGGTTTATGGAAATAAGGTGGAACTCCTTGAAGTCCCGCGGAGGTTTAATTACAACACTTCTAGTTGTAGGCTTGTAGGGCCGTTCTACAAGGGGCGAGATAATGCCTTACAGCCTATTTGACGTCAAGAAGGGTCACGCCACAGCTCAGAAATGCAGCGATCTCAAATACAAAGAAAGACACTTTCAAGAAGTGGACTTTACTTCTTTGTGGAAAACTATTCCAAAAGAATGCTTTTCAAGATAAATTTAAATGTTTGCTTTTCTGAGAAACATTTTGAAAAGGATTTCTCACAATTAAAACTCAGTGTTAAATTGGTCTGGGACTTGCTTTGTGGCTTATACTAGCACTTTTAATGGGATGATTTTTTTATTTAGAGGGATTGAATATTAATAAAGAAATATACTCGTAAATGGACGGTTCAAGTTTAGAGATCTGCCTAAATTTTTTTGGCTGATTGATACATATTATTTTACCAAAATATGTTTTTAAATTGTCTATTTTGTCTTAGTGTGTAGTTTGAAACTTTTTTCTTTATAAAGACGTTAACGGAATGCAAAACCTTTCAAATACTTCTAAAAACACCATAGATGATGTTCATGTTTCATTTTATCTTGTTTGTTTAAGATGATCAATAATGTAATACTTTTCCACCCATATTTTCCTTAATCTGTAGGTAATTTAATTTATAGTAAGTGCGATCGTACACACATGGCCTGCAGATATATGACGGCATCAAAAAGTACATTCTAAAGATATAGATTCTAATTATTCCTTTACCTGCGAGTTAAAATTATTTGCCTAAATTATTCTTTGTTATTATGACTATTCCAAAAATTAACAACGATTATTTTATTTTGTGACATTTTTTATATTTAGACATAGTAATCTATGTATTTAAGACTAGTATAGTGCGTTAGTCTTCTGTGATGGTAAGTTGCCTTACTGTTTCCACAGCCACAGGCGGCGCGGGGTGCGGGGTGCGGGGTGCGGTGTTTAATCACAGCCCTACGCTGGCCGCGGTCCGGGTGGTATCGCGCGCTCGCTATTAAACCTCTTTACTGCTCATAAATACGTATGAAACCATATTAAATATTAATTCTGTACTATGCTAGATAGACGTACCATGTTTGCTAGATAAATATATTTTTTAGAGACGTATCCCTGTTACGTAAAATTCGAGGTAAAAGTCAGGCGCGTCTATTATAGATGTAGAATTTGTTAAATTGCAAACAAAAGAAAAGTGGATTTTCGCTGTTATATGTGTAATTTTTAGTAAATATTTTATAGTTTTGGCACGTTATTTATTTTCCATCTATTTATCCATTCCATATTTTCAATGCCATTTTCTGTTTCGATAGCTTTGAGAGCAAATAATTTAGCACTTACAACACACTCACGAGCACGTGTCCCGTCAAGCTTTCTTCCCCACAACATACCTGGAACAAAAACAACACTTCGTTACACCACCGGCGGGACATTGAAATCTCCCTAAGAACAAATAACAGAACTCCAGTTCTTCGAAGAATTTAATTTCCTATCGCCATTCGCAGACGCAGTCAAACTTTCAATAGAAAATTATCGAGTCCGGGCTATCGAAATTATAATAACTGTTTCAGGTGACGCAACCAAAGTAAGAAGACCTCCAAAAATACCTGTAGCCCCTGTAACCATCCCGTTGTTCAACCACTGACTCGGAGACAGGGGGGCGAGGTGGCTCACGTGGGGTTGGTCGAATTTCGGCGCTCCACGTCCGCTGACTTATTGGCAACGTTTCTGACGTTTAATATGGATTTTGAAAGGGACCGGTAATTGAAATATTTTTGACGAAAACAGGAAAAATGATAAGGGTTCCGTTCTGTAAAATGTACTTTGTGAAACAGTTTATTAGAAGTCGTTTTGAAATTTGACAAAAAATATAATCTTTTAATTAAATTGGGGAAGCTTTACGTCAATATAAAATGGTTATATTAAGTTGATGAAAAAGTAAAATGATATTTACGTCTTGTACGGTAAAGAGAGTTTAAAAAAATCTTGAAGATCAAATTCTTTGCTATATGTATTTTTCGAAATATATACTACAAGCGCATAGTAAAGCAAATTCCTGAAAATTTGAACTATTCAAATGAAACTAATTTATTTCATAAACAAAACATCAGTTTAGATAATAACTTAAAGGTTAATACACAAAAGTATTGAATCGAGTGCATATCGAAATCTATAATAAGGCAACTTGTGCCGTGGGTTTTTGGTGCTTGAAACCAATGTGTTTCAAGCAATCACTTATATAAATTATCTCAAGAATAATGCAATGTAATTAACAAAACCTACAATACACAAGTATATATATGTGTGTATACATAAATTATTTATACAATTTGGTCGTTGATTAGCTCATTTCATATTTCCACTTCCTCATCCACAAACAAAAACTGCCTCATCACAAATACATCGCGAAAAACTCTCGTTTTCCCTGCAGGGCCGTTTAACGAACCATTTCATCCATTTAAACTTAATAAAGTATCGGAAAGCAGCCTTATTAAATTACAAAAAACCCGGCGTTTTATAAAAAAAGCCGCCATGTTTCACCCGGCACGGCCTCATGGGAAAATGATTATGTGTAACAGTCTCGTCGTCTTAGTGGCAGTTTGTTTAGCTATTAAGCTGTTGACAGATAAATTATGTATAGAGCCTTAATGCTTTGATTTATTTTTGAGCAGTTCTTGATTTGTTTGTCTTGTGTGGCAAGTTAGCTGAGAAGGCGTTTTGGTACAAGAGAGGATTTATGCTCGCCGCGTAAAAAAATGAGCTGTTATTGCTTTGCAATCCGCACCGTATACAACGATTTATTATTTTGTTTTGCCACTGCTGATGAGTGATGACAGATTGACAGAGCTAGCTCAGTCAGTGATATTCACCGCGAGAATGCTGCCAGCGTCTTAGCTACATGACCAAACAGACAACCAACGTTATATTTCTTATATAACGTTGGTTGTACATTATATTGTATATTGTTAGATATATTATAAATATCATTGTAATAATTAGTTTGGTGTGAGTAAGATACTCAATTAGATACCAACTATTTTAAACCCTCTTTCTGATACAGAACTTTATGGCACTATTGTAAACACTTTAATTTTTGAATATCGATCGATCGAAAATATTTTTCTAAAACCGCAAAAGTCGTTGCTTTGTCTCAATTCGTTGTACACCCACCCCTGAGATTAGTGGGTTATTTAATCTTGTTTCAATATTCATGGCTTGCACGGGGATGAGCCTGCGGTTCCTTCCGCGTTTGATGACTTTTCTGCCAGAGTTATGGCGTCAGTGGACTTTCATTTAATAAATATGATTTTAAGCTGTATGTATTATATAATATATACAGTTATTTTATGCATCATTTATGTACGGGTAAATTGACGAAATTCTAGCCAATAAGTGTCGTCACTGTGTGTTCTGGCTGTTGAGTTAAACCGTATTATTAGTGTCCAATAGAGTAAGTTGTTTTACTGATATCTTAACGAATAAATCCAGTGTCATGGCGTTTGTTCCCAGTGAACTCATCGCCAAGTTAATGGATATTCAAGAAAGCTGGAATTTATGTGTAATTTGGTGCAACTTGAGAGATAGGATAGTTTGTATTTCGATTGATGATGTCAATATATATATACATTTTTTTAACTTTAATAGGTTTACACTTGACCATCAGGCGAGATGGCTCGCCTGATGTTAAGCAACGATGCGGTCTACGATGGAGCGTGTTTACCTAGAAGAAACCGATTCACTCTAGATTTGAATACACCAAGATTGTAACTATCGGGAAAAACCCACTCAGGCAACTCATTCCATAGCCTAGACGTTCTTATCACAAACGTAGAGTCACACATCTTTGGCCGTGTCTTTGGAATATCCACCATGAAACGGTGCCGCTTCTTCGAGTTACAAGAAATACGATAATAAAAAAGGCAAGGTGGTATAAGATCATGCAGATCAGGTGCACACTCTTCGAAGTGTATCATAATTAAATTTAAATTTAACAATAAACTGCTCATTAATGTTGTTTGTTGAGAACTGAAACAGTTGACGCCTCAATCTATATACATAAAAATAATGTTTGTCTGTGTGTCCTTTATAGAATCGTAAACTATGCATTTGATCATGTGGTGATCTTTGGCAAAGTAGTGCAGGAGCCAAAGAAGGTTTCTGAGTTAGTGCGAGTTTCGACAGGTGGCGCACCAAAGCGCATAGGGTACATTTACACAAATAGGGTACATTATAGGGCTATTTATACCCGTTTAAAAAGAAGTCAGGCCGGCCCGCTGGTTAGTATATAATAATCTCTATATATAAAAATGGTATGTTGGTTTGTGTACGCTTCAAAAACTCAAAAAGTTCTGCACCGATCGAGCTGAAATTTTAGAATGATATATAATCCGCATCAAGGATTGTTTTTATCTAATTTTTGCATCACAATCTGCCACAGCGAAGCGTGGCAGGGTACAGCTAGTTCGTTATAGGTACTGTCCTTTATTAACATTACTCTCTTATCATTTTGTACACAGTCAACATAATAATATACTTGTACGGTGTTAGAAACCCAAGACAACGCGTCAGTAAATGCGTTTAATTTAATGCATACGAGAAATTAAAAGGTGTCAAGCTAAATGAGCACGTCACTTACGCGATTAGCCAACCCTTCCCGTCTGTCTGTCTGTCACAATTACTCACCCTTTATCTATACAGCGAGCGGCGAGCACGTGATACACATACAAAGACTCAGGTGATGTGACAGGCGAAATTATTTTTTTAAATTTTGTTCCTAAAAATTAAATAAAAAAATTGTCAGTCAAAGGGACTGCCTGTAGAAGTGAAAACTTATAACTGAGAATTTAATAGCAAACTTTGGAAACTACGCGGGTGTAACCGGAGGGCGATGCTAGTCTGGTATAAATCTTCAATGCATTGTCGTTTAAATAAGTCTTCAAAGCATTGCCATCTAGAATAGATGGCCATGGTACCGATTTCACTTCTCAAACAAAGACTTCTTTAACTTACGAGCGTGACAATTGAGCTCAATTCACTGTCCAAGAAAAATCTGTGTGAGAAGTGTCAAAAAACTTTTCACTTCAAAAAAATTTGAAGTATTTTTAATAAGACAGCGACGTGACGAGCAAGACGCGTGTGTGAAAGTATCACGCGTGCCGATATATGCGTGCGTGCCAGTACATCACCTCGAAATATTTTGAACATGAAAAGTTCAGATTTACTCATAGATGTAACATGATTTTACCTGGTTATTTATTTTGGTAAGTCTGTTTTGGTATGAAAAATAATAATAGCAGCTTAATTTATGTTTCTACGCCTGGAAATTGGGTATTTTCTCTCACAAGGAGAGAGTTAACGCTATAATCAACTACGCTGGCCAAGTGTGAGTTGGCAGATGTCGTATATGCTCGAAAGATTTTTTTTTAAACTTTCCAGTTTTTTCACGATGTTTTCTTTCGCCGTTAAAACCAGTGGGACGAACTTATCCAACTACATTTTGATAAAGATAATAGTATTAAACAGATATAGAGTTACAAAAACAAATTGGAGGCACTCAAAGGTGTTGGTAGGATTCGAATCTCACGACCTCATAATTGCGAAGTCCGATAATGTCGCCATTAAGCTAAACCAACCTTATGAAACGTTATGTAAATGTGATTTGTGAATAAATACTTACCTATATAAGTCCTAAAGTTCGTATCATGTAAGGGTTTTCTGTGTTTTTGTGTCCAGTTTTATTTAATAACTCAAACAGTAAAAATAAATACAAAATATTCCTCGTCTCAATTCTAAAATTATGGACGCAATTATCCTTCATGTTACGTCCGCCGTCCACTGAGGGGATCTTCAAAGGCTGACGGAACTTTCAAGACGAAGTTTAATTTAAAATTCAATATTGAGAAGTATCTACAACGTTAAATTACTCGGTATTTTACTCTCTCTAAAATGTCATTCATTTATCCTTATCACTCCATATTCCATACTCCATAGCAAGACTCGAACAAAGAGTTTGACTCCACTTTCGTAATAAAATATTTGAAACTGTGGAATACGTTGCCTGAGTAGGTTACTCCTAGATGGGTGTCATCTTCAAATCAAGACTGTGTCAGTTTCTGCTCGGTAAGTAAGTTCTATCGTAGTCCGCATCACTTAACATCAGGCCCCTGCCTATAACACACACACAGCACACAGCACAGCAGTGGTAAACTATTGGAATTTGAAAAAGATGATTTTTCTCTATGCCCTGTAATTTCTCTGGAAACATTACCCTTTCACCTAGAACACAGTGATGTGAGCAAGTTATTGCTTGGCGGTAGAATAACTGGTACATACGCCGTACTTCCCCAGGCGGAATCTGCGAAGCGTCCTACCACTATCAAAAGCATACATGATTTGATTTTGTGAGAATATTCACGAAATTTCCAACAGAAGAAATAGTTTCGAAGGGAAGTCATTGGCTGAATTCCCAGTAATAAAACTCTATCTGTGCAGTACACATAAAACGCCAAGGCTGTGATAGATGCGGCCATTCGCTGTGATGTTATGCACGCGCGGAGTGGGCGGATTGTTCGCCATTTTATGGAGATTCCAGCCAAGAGTATCACATAGAGCACTTTGTCGTCCATCGTGTAATGCTACTATTTACTATTCCGTTTTATTGCTGTAGGTATGCTTTGAGATGGAAGTTTTCTGCCAAATGAAATGCAATTGAATGTGCAGTGTTATTAATTTTAAGGTAATGATAATTCGATGACACAAATGGGCAAATTGCTGGTGTTTATTCGGCTTAACGTTTAAACTTTGACATTCCACGTGGTAATGCTGCTAGCTAGTTAGAGCACAAAAAGTATTCTCACGACCAGGGCCGTTGTAACCTTGAAGTAATTATACAACAATTTAGATCGCAACTGAGTCCTGGGTAATATTTTCGGTGTAAATCAAAATCATGACAATTTAATAACTATAAAATATAGTTGACCATATTTATTTTTATGCCTTTACCCAGCAGTCAAAACAAATGAGGTTAAATAAAAAAAAATATTACACGTGTGTTTTACTTTTAAATTGAAGTAAAACAACATCAAGTTTGGTTTTTCAGAAAATAATAATAATATAACATAAAACTCACAACAGGACTTTTGTAACTAGGTACCTAATTTCAGAGGCGAGTAAAAACATTGAAGTAAAATTGATTACAAATTCTGTGTGACATTGCAAAGTTTTGTGTTTTGAACACGTCGTGACATTTTTCGACGCGTCGAGAATATCATTACAAACATCCAAAAACATTATTCCAGTGAAAGAAAGATAGGTACACTTAATACTCAATAATAATTTACTGCTTCCATATGTTATATTAGTAGTAAAATATAGAAAACTAAACTTAAACTTGTGAAATACTAATTTATTACTGTTAAAGTTATTCAAATCAAATAAATAAATACAAGAACAAAATTAAAAAATTTTGATTAACCCCCGACTACCTCGGATTTGTTATCTGTACAACATTCTACTAGTCAAGCCCTTTCATTTGATACCCATATTATTAAGGGAGTTGTGAAAAAATAAATGTATTTCGCCGTTTTGTGGTAGCGGCCATCTTGGATTTGAAATTTGTCATAGTGCAAAGTATTCTACTAGTCAAGCCCTTTCATTTGATACCCATATTGTGGTAGTAGTGAAAAAAATAATATAATTCGCCATTTTGTGGTGGCGGCCATCTTGGATTTGAAATTTGTTATTATGTATTGTATTTTACTGGTCAAGCCCTTTCATTTGATACCCATATTGAGGTAGGTTGTGAAGAAATATTTTGTCCGCCATTTTGTGGAGGCGGCCATCTTGAATCGATATTAACTAAACATAGCTAAGAATATCTGCACGGATATCAACCTTCGAATAAAAAAACCGCATTGAAATCGGCCCATCCGTTTGAGCTCTACGGTGCCACAGACAGATAAACACACAGACAGACAGACAGACAGACAGACATACAGACAGACAGACAGACAAAGGTCGACGTCAAACTTATAACACCCCTTTTTTTGGTCGGGGGGTTAAAAACACATTTGAATGTATCTCCCACTATCACTTTTAAATAAAATTCACGACACGGTCACAAACATTTTTATTTCAGTGAACATGGAGCTGAATATTTCCGGGAATGTAAGCGAAATCAAAACCAGAATAAAAACATTCCTGCGATATGGAAAGGGCGCCGAAACCCGAAATGAAATATCCGGCATTCACTTTGTTTGCAAAAGTTGAGGAATTTAATTGAAATTGAAGAATTGAATACACGCTCGTACGTTTGTACGTGGCCATCAATTTTGTTAATTGTGTCTGTAGTCCTTTACAAATATGTGAAAAACGCAGCCTTTGAGCCCTCCTGCTCAAAGGGTTGCTCCCAATTATCTTAGAATACATTTGAGTGGTGATAGCTCTGCGCGATTCGCGTTGATGTGTCTGCGTTGGATGCTAATATTTGTATGGTGTGTTTGTTATACGAAAAATGTGAAATACTATATATTATATTTATATTGCCTGTGTCCTGTGTAAGGTTTTCCAAGTGGACACAACCTTAAAGTCTTTTGTTTTAGGCGTAGGTTATCTTACCAGTGACTTGCTCTACATATGTTTGTAAGGCTGTATGTTCCTTTTTTTTAATTTTTATAGGTTTACACTTGACCGCCATCTCGCCTGATGTTAAGCGACGATGCGGTCTACGATGGAGCGTGTTTACCTAGAAGAAACCGATTCACTCTCGATTTGAAGACACCAAGATTATAACTATCGGGGAAAACCCACTCAGGCAAATCATTCCACAGTCTAGATGTTCTTATTACAAACGTAGAGTCAAACTTCTTCGTCCGTGTCTTTGGAATATCCACCATGAAACGGTGCCGCTTCTTTGAGTTACGAGAAGTACGATAGAAAAAAGGGGAAGGAAGTATTAGATCATGCAGATCAGTTGCACACTCTTCGAAGTTCCTGCGTCTATTTAAATGTACAGTTTTTCTAAATTACAAGATTTTCCCACATTACTTTATAAAAACAAATAAATACACAGTAATACCTTTCGCATGTTTTACTAGTCAATACTGTTTATTTAAAATGGTGTTTTAAGCTATCACATAAGTTTTTCAGTTCACTGGTATTATATTGAGATATTTTTCGTTGTTATGTAGTATACAGGAGCGAGTCTCCGATATTTCGATGTAGTTTCATCCGCAGTGATTGCTTATGTTTTTGTGGCGTCACAAAATTCAAAGAGAATAAATCGAGGTCGAGGAAACTTTTTTACACAATTTTTGTAAGTCAATTTCCGTCTGTAGGGTCTAAGCCGTCTACGGTAGCTGGACAGTCTGCAGCACATTCGCTCGGACGCGCTCCATGTTGTTCCACGTTTGGCCACGCGTCGCTCGCTGGGATATTGCTTGCCCCGGGCGTCCGGGCCGCGTTACACTACATGAGACGGCCACCTACTACCTACATCCATCCTACATCCATTGGTCGTCCAATACTTCCTAGGAAATGGTCTATTTCTCGGGATATAAAGCTACGTGTTTATTAAAGGTGTGCTACGTGTGACCGAGCGCGTTACATCATAATGAGGTCACATACCTGGCGATTCAGGTACCTACAGTATATTTTTCAGTCTAAACGTAGGCTGCATATTTATGTATTAAGAATAATTAATAAACGCTATTTACCCAATTGCAGATTATTAAAACGTTATTTATTTACTTCTATGCTATGTTTTTGTAGTACCAAATTTTTGCAGAGTCTGCCTAGGGATATACCACACTTCAGACAGTTATTCTGCCGTCAAGATAAGATAAGATAAGATATTATTCAGTTATTTATTCATTCATCTTAATTTCTAAGTTTTTTACAATAGGTATAAAAATATAAACATTATAAAAAACTTAAAAACTAGGGTGCCGCCAGCAGCGGGGCAGGACCCAAGCTACCGGTGGTTAGGGCTGCAGAGAGAGGAACCTCCTGACGATGCGTGCTGTGTCAAGGATGACTGCCTTCTGGATCTGGCCCTTAACCCAACCGTCTAGCGAAAGTCTCTTGAGATGTTGGTCGAGACTTTTCGCTATAAGGCCGTTTGCCGACACGACTATTGGGACTATGATCGTCGAATCAACTTCCCACATGGCGGTAACCTCATGAGCTAAGTCAAGGTACTTGCTAAGCTTGTCCTTCTCGGCTTTCACGAGGTTCTCGTCATGTGGTACGGTGATATCGACGATCACAGCCCGGCGCTCGGACCGGTCTACCATCACGATATCAGGCTTATTGGCGACAATAGTCCTGTCCGTGATGATAGAGCGGTCCCAGTAGAGCAACGCACGACCATTCTCGAGAACTGGCAGAGGTGCGTACTTATAGTTAATATTACTTATAGTAGATATTATTTATTATTACAAAATATACACAATTATCATTAAATATAATAATAAATGTTACATTTGTATCTCGTCAGTTTAAATACATTTTATAATATTTCTTTACAAGTTATAATTCAAATTTGCACTAGGGTCAAAATAAATTAACAATTATTTAATTGAAATTACAAGCTGTGTAGAGGCTTTTTATAAAAGTAATGAATTATCTATATATATATTTATATCTACATATAAATATGCTTTGTCAAGCCAGCATTTATTACAAAATAATAATATGCTTATTGCTAAATCAATCAATTTCAGTATATATGTTACTCTTTTTCACAAAATAACATTTTTTAATTAAGTAGGCAAGATTAGGATGAAGGTATTTTGTAATCACCGTAATTACTGTTTAAATAGTCTTTAACTTTATATAATGTTTTGGACAGTAATAAGTCCTTAACAAGCAGTAATATGTAAACAATACTGTGTTCCAGTTTGAAGAGCAATGTTAGAAATTACAGGGAAAAGAGATAAATTACTTATATCTCTGGGTGACGTTGTAGTATTAATATGAACTCTTCCTGTTCCAATAGCTGCGTGACACTACTACTCGTATTATGGGCTGGCGTGTTGTATAACCAGATACATGTCATAATCGTTTCGTCACCTTACATTGTATAAAAAAGTATAGAGCCATAAAACATACATTTTTTTCCCTACCTCCTGTATAACTACGAGTATAGTGTGTCATCGATGCTGTCATCGTGAACTGTCAATAAATTCTACAAAAGTCCACCTTTTGAAGTAAATACAAAATTATGTATCCCAAATAAGTACCCTCATAAAAGCCAAGACCGTAAAAAAATACAGCAGCATCAAAGCAAAAAGTCAAAAGAAATACCTCACCTCTCCATAGAGCGAGCTTTCTTGCGACTTCCAGAGATTCTTCCCAAAGTATCCCTTTACTCGTTCTAGCAAACACGAAAAGGTTTCCTCTTCCGACCGAGTCATACCGTTAAATCGCATCTTACAATATACACACAAATAAGACGTCCGTCTGTTCGTATCAAAGGGCAGTCCTAAGCACACAAGGGCCATTTAATTGGGTTCGAATGTTTATTTGTTCCCAGTGAGTTCTCTACGGCGCAGGGACGGACTGCAGGTATGAGAACGTAGCTGTCTACTTCGTTAGCGATAAGTTATTTAGCGTCGACACCAAATTGAACAGAAAAAAAAGTGAAAACCTTTGAAGTAAAACTTTTGAAGTGAAAAGGTTTAAAGTGAAACCCTTTGAAGTAAAAACTTCTTCGCTGTGTGAAGCATTTTTTGGTAAACAATCTAATAGGTTCGCGTCACGAACATGCCAACGCCGTATTACGTATATATGTCTGGCAACATTATACGATTCAAATCGAATGATGCGCCGGCGACCTTTCCGTGTCTATGGTCGTCGGGTTGACAGATTGACTTGTACTTTTTTTCACCGTCGCTGGATGACGCGTGCTATTTGATTATTTCGGGGAAAATAGTTTTATATTTGCTGGTGGGTTTTAAAAGTAGGCTGGAAAGACGTGCCCTTTAGTGTTGTCTCACGTAAACTGCCGGATTGTTTGTGAGAAAGGTGATACGGGAAGCCGTGATAAAACGCCGGATCGTTTTGTGTTTCGTGGTTATTCACACACTGGAATTCGCCTGGATCGTGGAGCGACGGACGAGACCTGGTTTGGAATTCATAATTCTAGTCCCAACCTTTCCCTTTTATCCTGACGGCCAAACTGGGTTTTGGACAACGCCCGTAACATCGGTGAGTCTGACAATCAATTTTTACAGGGGACCATTAAAATCGGTATAACTAGCATCTAATTCTTTTTGTTCTGTCTCTCTCATGGGCCCGGAGACATACGATATACGGATATACACGAGACGTATTGTGCAACATTAGTATTGTGTAATACCAAACATGACGTTCCTGTCACAAGCGTGGAGTCGAATCTCTTCGTTCATGTTTGCCGTGGCTGTGGCTGGCCTTGTTGCTAGTACGTGCAATCAACAATAATGAGGTTGTAGGTTCAAACCTTATTTACAAATGCTGTCATTACCAGTGGCTTTAATGGTGATGGAAAACATAGTAAAGAAACTGGCGTGTCCCAAAAAAGATTTCTTTCGAAGATGTGTTAGCTACTATCGGCACTTGAGCAGCGTGGTGAAGTATGACCTTGACTCTCTCCTTGTGAGAGAAGGTCTCTAGTCCACGTAGTGGTACCATGAACTGATTGATCTATTGGTAGAAAATACATCAGGGTTTTTTTTATAGAAAATAAATTTAGCAAATAGTTTCAGGCCTAATTACCAAAAATGAAATGAAATGAAATGAAATTTATTCCATATAAAATAGAGTCCAATATTAAGATGTTTATAAAATTTAACTAAGCGATCATTCTATTATGCCAAAAATATTGGAACAGTTTACTTTTTTGAACGGGCGGAGCCTATATTAACAAAACTAAAATACAATGAGAACTACACTACACTACATACCTAACTACTTACACTAAGCACATCTGAATGATCAGTAGACGAATTAAGATCTACAGAAAATCAAGATCAAGATTCTACCATTTTGAATGGCAATACTTATAAGTTGGGCGAAATAAGCTCCAGCCTTTACAGTTTACTTGATAATGAAATAAATTATGTTTTTATTGTATGTGTGTAGTCCGTCCCTGCAAGATAGATTATTATCATTAGCCCTGTTTGCGCGGCGCTCGTAAATGGAGGCTCGCCGACTCGCCGATCAGATCATGTTATTAATATTTGTTTGACTGTAGTTGGAGATGGAACG
Organism: Ectropis grisescens; assembly: GCA_017562165.1. Lineage (NCBI taxonomy): Eukaryota > Metazoa > Arthropoda > Insecta > Lepidoptera > Geometridae > Ectropis > Ectropis grisescens. The sequence continues at coordinate 5,949,484 of CM029776.1, read as the reverse complement.
AGAACGAGATTGCTATTATTTTCAACAATTATCAATATTTCAGAAAAAAATACAGATAGGTACATACATATACTAGCAGCAGGTTGACCCGCACAGTTCGTTATAGTTCCGTAATACGAAGTAACCTATGTTTTATCCAGGCTAAATTTGAATCAGATCCGTTCATACATTCCAACATGATTGAGTATCAAACATGAGCTCATAATGCTTTAGCTGACATAAATTAACGCTTTGAACTTTCCTAGATTTTTGTCCATCCCAAGATTGCCTCAGCTTTCAAATCGCTTTCCGTGTTAAGACTGCCAGTTGTGGTACTAGTTTTTGCTGCTCTTCTAAATAATAAAGAACTTTCGTCAGTAATTCGTGTCGGTTAGCGTGTCTCACTGCTCAAGAGTACTTACTGTCTTATATCCGAATCGAGCGGTTCCCACAACGTAAAACACTAAGGAAACTTAGAAGAAAACATGTTCCCAAGTAATTTCCAAGCGTCTCTCCACTTTTCCACTTTGGACGGGCGAAAATTTTATTAGAACATCGTGGAGTTGGTTTCGTCATAATACAGATTAGGATAAAAATTGTGTTGACGGGCCCCGCATAGCCCGGGCCCGGGCCCCGGCTCGCGGGGGCCCGTGGTGCGGGGCCTATATTTTTTTAATTTTCTCAAACGAGAAGTCAAGATTCGATTATATTCTGCCGCTGCTGCCTGCACTTATTCAATTTTGTTTTAAGGGTCTCCGAGGGTCGCTCTGCGCTCTGCGCCGCTGTTTGGGAATTGTTTGATTCCACATTACTGGATTACTTAGAACTCATTTTGTTTTTAAGCTAATATAATATATTTCAGACGTTATTTGCGTAGCTTTATTACTTTTAAGATCTATTATACAGTTTTAATTTTTTTTGTGGGAGTTCACCAATAATAGTACAATATGTCGAGTAAAAAGACTTTACTAGTACCGGGATTTTACCCGCGTAGTTGCTTTCTTGTGGTTAAAAATAGCTTACATACTATTTGACAATATGTACATTTTTTAGATTTTGGTGGGGTTCATGTCCCCCCGTGAACCCCCTTCGAACCGCGTTGTGTTTTTACGTTTTGTTAAAAACTGACGAGTATTACAACTTGTAGTTTGTATTAATGTAAACAGTAGTAACAAGTCGAGGGTCCAAGTAACAGTAGACCCGAGTTCGAATCGAATCGAGTTTAAAAGATGGCCCTTCAGACATCATTCAGAACTTTCTTTGATTCACCCCTTTTTATTTTTAATCATTCCAAAATATCTTGTTATCAAAAGAAATGCGAATGTTTCCGTTTGAGCGAAGTTTAGAGCGGAACCTCCCGGCGGGCGCGGCAGTTGTTCAGCCCGCGGATCCTCTCTATTGCTACAAAGGACATTAATATCATCTTGTGTATCTTCCTCACTGTGTGCGATTTTGGATATACCTATTACATATTCCTTGGAAATATTTTAAGACTTGTATGCAGAGATGACACTAAAGTTAATTTAATATCAAGCTATAATTGTTATTATGACATTATTTTAAGAGCTTTTATTTTTTCATCTTTACTTATTACAAAACTGTAACAGATCGAATTCAGCACATTCATGTTTTTTTTATTGATTCTGATACCAAACTGATGTTTTTTCTTTAATGTCTGTCTGTTTGTATGGAGGTTTCGTATTGCGATGCAACTTCAAAATCCATAAAACTTTTAACAAAAAACTTAAAAAAAACACTTTTTTTTAAGTTATTTTCTCGATTTCGGCGTCGTATTGTAAGATCGGTCGCTGTGAGTAACAATCATTCCTAAATTCTTGCTCTTTTCTTTTAATTCGGACGCTCCCTTTATGAAATAAGTTTTTTTCTAACAAGATTACATTTTATGAGCAAGAAATTGAAGGATAACGAACTTAAGTAGACTGAAGACGGGCCTTTTTGATGAGAAACAGATATATTACATTGTTTTCCATTCGCCTCGGATGCCTTTAAACTTCGGCAACTCAGCTACTTCACGTTTCATATTTATTTTGTGAAAGGGAATTGATGATGAGTGGCACGAAGGAAGATTACATTGTGATGGATCACATGGAAACAATGTTCTGAAGTTATTATACTCATCAAAATAAAGAATCCTCCGAATTTGTTTGAGAGAGATACAAGTAAGAAATACAAAAATTGGTAATAATTCCAATTTTTGTATTTCTTACTTTTGATATTTTATATTATGTTACTTGTTGCTACGGAAGCCATCATGAGCGAGTCCGACTCGCACTTGACCACTTTTATTTGTGTTTTGTTTCTGTGCGTGCGGGTGGCCAGTTCGAGATTTGGAAAAAAAAGTTCGAGTTTTTAATAAAACCTTTTTACAATTGTACTATGGGTAAGAATTTTCAGACGAATTTTAACGTTCCAAATTTAAAAATCATTTTAACCCCTAGGGAATATTCTCAATATTACTTACCTCTGCATTTTGACAGTTCACAATCACTTGCTTTGTTTTGACGTTTCTGGACTTATAATTGGACTTTGTCGAGCAGGAGATATGAAAAAGTATTTACAACAAAAATAGAGCTGTAAAAATTCAACTGACATTGTAAATACTAAAAGCTTGAATGTCTATTACTCAAATACGTTTAGCGACTGAATACTTCGACTTGAAGTTTGAAACATAGATAGATCATGGTCTGCGATAGTGTATAGGCTATCTTTTTACCACAGGAACATTAGGAGTACTGCAGGGCATTGCTAGTAATACAATAGCCAAAATCAATATAAAAAGAAGTAGGAGGTTACCCAGATATAAACGAACGTAATATTATAATATTTCTGTTTTTAATTTCCGCATGGATTAAATACTGGCAAAATTTGAGTCAGTTTAAATCAGGTGATAATTTTGAAATGTTGAGAAAACAAACTAATTGTGGAAGGTGAATAAATAACTAACTGTTGGTAGATATTTCCCTCACAGCAACATCTCGCCTCAAACTGAACAAAGCTTGTACGTACTATGGGATCCAAATAACTGATAGGTGTTCCGAGTTCTGAATTAATAGAGATAATACTAAATGGATAACTGAATTTTGGTGTTTCGTTATTAGATCAATAAAGTTAAAATTTGCCTAAACCGTACGTAACGTGTGATTCCGTCCGTTGAATCCTGGAGGGTCTATCAATTGGCCGGGCTCACCCTTCCTTCATTTGCATCGTGACTCGTACACACTAAACTTCACAATTTGCCTAAAATGTGAATCTGTTACCTGTATTACATGCGTCGCAGTTAACAAGATTTTGACAGCATTAAGAAAAATATATAATTAATTAATTTAGGGACATTTGCCTTGTTCACCGTTTCCTCAAAGCTTCGTTGGGCTTACGCTTGAAATGCATACGTAATTAACAATGATTCGAAGTTTTATTTAACTCATATAGTGTGAGCACAATCTCGCTTGATGTTAAGCAACGATGCGATTTGAAGTTACCAAGATTGTAAGCATCGGTGAAACCTTCTCAAGCAACGCATTCCACAATTTTGTTTAGATTACATCAATGTAAACCGAGGCCTGAAATTCAGCTAACTTAGGCACGACACGGGCCCAGGGCCTGGTATGAAGCCAGGAAACCACTGTATAAACGAATTATATCTAATCTTTTCTGTACAAGTAAAGCGTTTAATCCTACTATATTTATTATTATTTTTTTTAGTTATTTATAAACGCGAACGTTTGGTAGAATTTAAATATAATGTTTGTTATTCTTTCAAGCAAAAACTGCTGAGCGTATTTGGATGAAATTTGGTACACAGATAGATAATGGCCTGGAATAACACATAAGCTATTATGCAGGCGCAACGGAAAAAACCGTGGGACTCTGCAAGTCAGTAATACTAGTGAACAACTGCGATAGCTGTTTGAGAATACACCCTCCTAGTCGGCCCAAAACTTTTAAATTTCGAATACGACGTACCGAACTCTTGTCACCTGTGTTCTGAGATAGAATGCGACCTTTTCTACCGCAGCTATAAATCTGTACGCCGGCCGGCGCCCTGTGGGGCTAGGCCCGCGTTAGCCCGCCGGATTATCATACCACATGAATATTTTATAAGACAGTCTGATTCAATTAGACATTGCGGCGCGAGCCCGGAGTCGAGAGTAACACGATTACGACAAGAGTTTTGTTTGACAGATCGATTTGTGGTATCACAGAATTATAATTTTATGCTGTTATTTTTAAGAATTCTTCAGTTTTAGATGATTGTGCTAGTGGGGTTCTTAGATATTATCTTTAAAACGAAGCTGTGATTATTCCCTGATGGACATAAATAATTCCGAATTATTTTTGCAGTGAAAATTTCTTTTGGCGAATCACAGACAGATTTTTCGCGGGCTGTGAATTGTCCTCAAGCATCACGCTCGGGAACGAAAGAAATATACGGGTAAACTTGGGACCATGACCATTGGCCATCTAGAAATGCGTCAGCTTTTTCCGTTGGCCAACAGTAATGCGTTAGCATTTCTAGATAGCCGTGGTCATGGCCAGGCCCTCCGGTTTCACTTACGTATTTTCTAATGTAAGCTTTCAAATTCTGAGTTATAAGTTGTCATTTCTATCGGCAGTTCCTTTGACTGCCATTTTTTTAAGTAACCTATACAAATCTCAACTCACCAAACTATAATTCTACTTAATATTCTTACTAAGTTGGTTGTAAAACATATTGTAATAAAATAGTTTCCTAGTTTAGATACTTTACTTATTTAAGTCGCTTTATTATGTGTAGATACGTATATAATTACTGCATTTTACAATACACAAGAATCTGTGTATAAGGTATTACAAATAGTATTAAGAAGTATCTGATCCAACTAATGATATAAATACGGAAGTTTGGAGGGTTGTCCGTTTGTCGCTTAATCACCTTAGAACGGCAAAAGTGTATGTGTACGTGTGTGTGTACATATGTGAGTGAGTGTGATGGTGTGTTGTGTATGTGTGTGTGTGTGTGTGTGTGTGTGAGGGAGAGGGTGTGTTTGAGTGTGTGCAGATGTGTGTTCGTGCGTATATGAGATTATTTAATTGTTACACGGAATTTGATAATTACTTCACTATAGTCAGTAATTGTTCAGTGTCGTCATAAGTGAGGGACTTCAGAAAATTTGAGGTAATTTTTTTACATATAAATTTTTTAAGGGGGTAAATTATTATTACCTAACCTTACCTACCTAACTTTTAAAGTTACGTTGGTAAAAATCAGCGACCGTTTCATAGTATGTGAATCTTTGTATGTATTTATCTTTGTAACTCTAAACTTATCAACTGAACTCCGACTCCTCAAGTCGTCAGTGGATAATCAAGAGAAGCCTGCGAGCAACCGGGCGATATGACGTAGCATCGTTACAGCCGTAGCAACGAGAGTTTCCTCCGCACGAATTGCGTACATCTACGCGTTCACATTTAAGCTACGGATGCGTACGAAGCAGTGGCGGCCGCGGGAAATATGTACCGAATATTTAAGGTACGAAATGAACACAAACTTTTGATCATAGCATATGATACATAATTTGAAGCAGTGCCTACATATAGTAGTTCTATAACGTTATTTTGCTAGCGAGCAATATGTAAACTTACACTGATTGAAGCGAAATGTTTCCAGGATAAAAAAATCGTATATTTTTTATATGCCGAGCGCAAAGCCGTGCTGGGCAGTAATTCAGATTCTTTGTGTAAAAATATCGTCACTCCATCTAGTCTCAGGGTGTCCTACACTACGTTTGCCGATTCGTGGTCTCCGAGTGACGATATACGGAAGACAGCAGGCAGTGGATGGAGACGTATAGCTGAGGATAGGGCTGAGTGGCGAGCCATGGGGAGAGGCCTATGTCCAGCAGTGGACTAAGATAGGCTGATGATGATGACGATGATATCAAAATAGGTTGCATAGAACTTTTATACAATGGACTGGCATGGTGGTTACCATCAGGCCCATATCTTGCACGTATCCTCAGAGTTAGTGAGTGAGTGAGAGTGACAAACTAACAGCGCTCCGCGGTTTTACTCACATAATTTCAGTTCTCGTATTTTGCTGTGAAAAAAGTGGCCTATGTTTATTCCAGACAATATTCTTAGTGTTTTAAATTTCAACCCGATCCATTTGATGTGATTGAGCGACAACAATCCAAAGCTTCGTATTTATTACGAGTATATTATAGTAGAATACAGTAGAAGCTATCTAAAGCCAACTATCATAGGTTAATTTTAAAAACAAAGTACATTTTCTAAGCTACCCGTCGCTTACGTTTAGACCACATCACAAACAGCAGCGTCGCTGTAAATCAGCGCAAGGCCGACCTTCCGCTATCTTCCATCATGTATATTCATGAAACTGCCGACGAAAGCGAATCTTTGCTCACTTCTAGAAGCCGTGCTCCATCCTCCGCCGCGTTTGTTGCTCGAAACGGCGCGTTTGGAAGTATAGCACTTAGTAGAATTGAGGTTAGTTCGAGGTATAATTGGCGAGTGAATGAGTGGAGAGTTGGCGTCGAGTTGGTGCACGGTTGGTGACACTTGGTGGCCAACAGCCGTTAACAAGCTTACTTGAACGTTAATGCTTAGTAGAGCGAAGTAGCTAAATAACTTGTCGAGTGTTTGTTGGTAATTTATGCTTTGTTTGTTTGAATGTGTTTCGATGTCGAGCCTGGTTCAGCAGCTATGAAAATAAATGGTTTACTGGTTCACATTAACTGATAAAAATTGTTCTAAATTATTTATCAGTGATGGTTTTGATTTAGATGAATACATAAACTCATTGTATGTTTCAACAGCGAAGATACATACAGAGACGAGTTTAAAACACGACTTCAAAATGTAACTGAAAAGAGTTGAGAACTAAATACTAGATTATGCAAGTTGGAGCTGTCTGACAATAATTTATTTAAATTCCGTGATATATTATATCAATTAATCTTTCTGGGTCCAAAAGTTTAGGTCCTATGGTTTAATTGTGATATCAAACGCATAGAGGTATAAAACCCTTGATAACTTTACCTACACTTCTTCGACATAAATAGATATTATGTTCTTTTCCAGATACAATCAAACTTAATATTATTAATTTGAAATATGTTTCACGGTATTCTAGGTAGTTTAAAATTAAAGCATTAGAATTAGAAAAGGCAAAATCTTCAAACATATTTTTTCATATCATATGTTTCTTATCTATGTTTGATCCTTTACCCTGATGAACGAAAATGTTATTATAACCGTATCATTTTTGTAATAAAGACACAACCTTGTTAGCCAACAGATCCTTCTGTCTAAAACAGAGAACATATTTCCATATAAAGCAGAATGAAACTTTAATATCCAACATCTGTGCGAATGCAATTCATACATTTTCATCTCCCCGAACAATCGCGTCGTCGCGAGCATATTGTAAGCTGCAGCATACAGGCACACTACCACAATGCCTTCGTTGAATGTACACAATGGTATCCACTTAGCCTACATCCCCACCGCGGAGTTTCACCCAGTTACAGCGTTTCAATGTAATGCCTTCGTTTTGGGCGCGCGGTGGAAATGGCGAAAAAATGCTTATGCAAAGTGTTATTATTTTTTTGCAGAGCCTGAGACGTTACGCAACTAAGGGCGGGGTGCGTTTGATAGCGAGAAGCATAAAAAGGGAGATTTCTATTAAATTATCTGACAAACAGCCATGATGTAAAAAGTTCCCCGAGTGGTTGACTGTAGAATTTTTATTTTAGAATTTTAAAAGGGCCAAGACGAGCAGGGCATGTATTTGGTGGTAAGCAATGCGCCTAACAACAAATAACATCATATTGACCCACAGCTATTGGAACACAGCTATTGGAACACGAAGAGTCCAAATCATAATCTAGCACTACAGGGCTACTCGTAATCAGCCTGCACCCGTTCAAGGGCATGTTCTGAATATTTAAACAAACAACTTTTGTTCTACGACTTTTGTTAAATTATTGTTTATTGCCCTCTATACCACTGTGTAGCGGCTTTTTAGTGTTTAATAACTTCGGCACATCATTTTTCGAAAGCGTTAAAGAGCGCACGCGCTCTTGTTACGAAAAATTCGATGCTGATAGACAGGGGAAATACACTTTTTTATTTTATGGAAAAAATACGATTTTTTATAAACTGCAGAAAAAAAGTTGAGAGGTGTCAAAGGACACCCGGATGGAACGAAGTTCTTGTATCACGTTCACGTATCACCGGCACCGTAATACAAACAAAAGAAACCAAATAAACCTAGGTCGATACTACTAAAGTCACGGAAGAACTGTCGTCGACTTCTACTAATGTTATACATGATTAGTACTAACTAATTACTAATATCATTCGATTATGAAAACATATTAGTTACTAATTCGATAATCGATTATCAACATTAGTAATACAAAATAAATCGATTATGCCGATCATTCATAATCGCCCACCGCTAATTAATAGACAATAAATCATAACGTTTATTTTTTAATGTTTTCCTTTCATAGACAAAGTACAATATTGATAGCATACAACACTTGTCTAATCTAAAGGTCGACTGAATTTAGTCGCTACTGATTTTAGTGTAGTGTATTAGCATTAGTAAGAATCAGAGAAGCTATACCTAGTCAGTCTGAATTTAGTACTCTAGGTAGCTAGGTCTTTCGAACCAATCACACTATCAGTTCATTACACGCAACGTGACGTACTACGTCTGAACTACGACGTAAAGTGTAATCCGGGATGAATGGAACAGTTTCGTGACTGATGCCTGCAGCTGAATATAGTAGGATGAAACCCATTGTAAATGGAAGAGAATATGACAAAAGTGAAAGAAAATCGTCAAATAACTGTATTTCGGGTTTATTTTGCGGTTCTGAATGATTACTTTACATAAATTCTCAGGAAAAAAAAGAACAAAATTATCGTACCGGTAGTGACCTCTCCAGATTTTCTATGACACTAGAGTAGGATACAATCCACAGCTGATTAAATTTTGAGTTCTGCGCCACCTATTGGTAATTATAGGAACTTTGATGTGCAAGTCAATTCGGGCAGTAGTCGTAAATTAGTGGTCTAGCCTCTAACCAAATACTCATAGGGATTGTGCAACGCCATCTATTTTTAAGCGCAAGAGTCAGTTATAAATCGCCAAATATAAAATAGAAAAAAACGATAAAATAGAAACGCCAATAGAAAATACTTAGATTTAAATTAAATGCGTTGATAAGAAGGATCCCTTATAAAAACTATTATTTTCAGGAAAAAAAATTACAAAAAGAATGTTGAGAGAAAAAAGAACAAAAAGAGTATTGCGGTAACTACCGAGACTCGAACCGGGGGCACCTATCAGCATAGGTGACCCCATACTTACCAATTGCGCCAACCGGTCGGTGCTAACATGGGTGAAATTTGTTATCGTATTCTAATTCTTCTAATTCTATGACGTCATAGGCACGAAACGTTACACTTTTTCGTGAGAATTTTTTCCGTCTAGCTCCCTTTCATAACGCGCGATAAGGAACTTCGTTCCAAAATGGCGTATTTAATGTACTTAAACATCCCCTTAAAAGGATGCAGGCTGATTGCCAATTTGCCAATGACCCTGTATACTGCGCTCGAAACATGATGCGCGGTATAATCCCGAAATATAAGATAATCCATCTCTATACCTCTATCTATATAATTTCTCTGGAAACATTACCCTTCAAACCGGAACACAGCGATGTTTGCACATTACTGCTTGGCAGCAGAAAAACTGGCAAAGTTGTGGTACTTCCCGAGGCAGAAACAGCAAAGCGTTCTAACAACTACAAAAACTATCCTATGTTGTTTGAGGAAAGTCGCTGTTTTTTTTTCTAGCCCGCTGCGTGTCTGGCCGCCGCCGCCCGGCGGATGTTTGTCTGGGGGGCATTAGGCGGATTGCGCGGAAGTAGGCCGCACAGGATTTGGCTCCAGTTCCGATTTTAATATAACGGCGCTATGAGAGGACGGCGATAACGGCCGCGGCTGCCTCGTGCGGAACGGGGGATCGTTTGTTTTATTTTATTTAGTTTTGTGATAATAATTGTTTAAAAGAAATAAAAGACTAGTAACGATAAACGTTGTGATACCTACTTGTAATCTTTAGGTTGTGATTTATCTATGACGTACTTATACTTAACTTTTGCACAATCGACCTTATGGGATCAAAGCCGTTTCCAAATAGCGACACATTGATATTTATTAAAAATGTTACAATATGGATGACTGTTGCTCAATCATGGCGCAAGACTCTGAAGAATATTGAGGCATTTTCTCGGGAAATTTTGATGAAAATGCAGATATCCTTATAATAATAAAGAACAATTTTTTATAACAATAGGTAATAAGTTTACATTGGGCCATTGTCGCACCTGATGTTAAGCAACGATGCGGTCCTAAAGGTACTAACATTTTGTGTATAAAAGCTTGGATGTTTGTTGCTCATTAACGTCGGAAAGCTTGAACGGAACGGCTGAAATATGTAAGATTAGAACAGCACATTTCCTACTTATTATTTCTAGAAGGTTATGAGAATGACAACTATGTCTATAAAACCGTGGGGCGTTAATATTCATTAATACTTCAAAGAGTAATTGAAGGATTTTCGTCTCATTATTCCAGCAATGAAAGGGAACATTTATCGGCTGCTAACCGAGCCGGCCGGAGTAGACGTTACTAATTAATTAAAATACGACCTCTTCATCATAAATCACGTGAATTCATCTAAGAATGAATATTCATTGAGTGAGTATTATTCATTCCGTGAATTATTGTATCGGACGAGGACAGTCGTGGCTCGGCATCTCGATGCTCGAGTCTTGCCGCCATTTTGGATAGCTTTGTTGCGGCTGTCTTTGTTTACAAACATTCAAAATGATTCGCTGAGGTGTTGGTGGAGGCGCCGTTGGTACTAGAGACTTTGTTTTGGTATTTGGAAATTGTTTGAATTTTCTCGGCTATTTTGGGAGTCGCTTGAGTGTTAAAATATCTTTTGATGCACGAAGTTTTGTGTCGAGATTCTGTTTTAATTCTAGGTTGTAGGTGTAGGTACGTTTCTTCGAAGGGATAATATCATAGTTACTTATATGACGGTGTGGCGTTTTGTTTTCGAACGCCGTTTTTTGCTGTCAATGTCAAATGTGACGTATGTATGATATTTCCTGCGCAAAATGTCCATGTTGTAAAGAAGTTTATTCAAGTTATATACTACATAGAGTCAATAATAATTAATAAAGATGTATACATTAATAAAGGCAACTTTCTGAAAAGTATGTGCTTGGGACCATTACGAGTGAAAGTTATAATAGAAGTTGTATTGACTTATTGTTGATGCGGCGATAAATATTTGGATGTGTTTTCCAATCCTCCAAATTGTAGGCACCGAAATTCGGCGTTCGAAAACCGAACAAAACCACCATCGATTATTTCAAAAACATAATATGTTGGGTAGCAGATAGTATGTGATGTTTAGCATGACGACCATATTGTTGTCTTAATTTAAGGTTATGTCAAATGTAACTTGGACTGGTCGATGTATATTTCAACTAATCACACGCACCACTTTAATATTTTTAATTCCTATTTACTTTTATGCATCATAACATGTAGACACACACCTCAAACTCATGAAAACCTCTGGTGCTTACTTAAAATTTATGTAAAACAAAAAAAAAGCAAGTAGTTGTTACAGCGATGTAGTAGGTACATGCTTAAAACCCAACTACCACCATTCAGTACGTAGAACTATATTTTTATTTGAAATCAAAAATTCAAAAAAAAGAATGTTTCCAGAAAGGAATTCGGGTAAAAAGCGATGACAATCGGAGACGTCCGCGAGGGGGTGCGGGGCGCGCGGGCCCGGGCCGCTCGTTGCTCGACTGTCACGACTTTCAGCCGGACCCTTTGTCTCTCCTTAACTCCAGGGTTGCCGGATTACGCGCTTTGTCTTAATGATGTCTGCGCTTTTATGGAGTTTTTATTGTAGGATTCTAGAACAATCGTCTGTGTTATGTTAAATATGCTGATCTCTCAAAAGAAAACTTCAGGTGTTGCGAGAAATGTTAAGCGAAGTTTTTTTTAGAAAAATAGAAAGTATAATAACATGTCCGTGAGGCATTTGTTAACTAAACTGTACTTACTGTTGTATAGAATTGTTTCTAAACAAATAAAAAAATAATCAGTTCCTTCGATGTAGATATACGCGGTCCGTCTTACAAAGTAACGTGATATAACGAGCGATTTAGTGTTAAAAATTAGCCTGTCAATTATGAAATAGATACGAGTCAATACGCTTAGATCGACGTCAATATTAGCAAAAATATTAGTACCTGAAACTTAAATCTATAATGCTAATTTTAACGTGAAAAATGCAATTACTTGAAAAATACAATGTTTATTCTTCTTTTTACTACAGACTATACTGGGCTTAAACAGTAGAAACGAAAAAAAAAATATACAAAATAATCTTCCAATTTAGTCGCCATTACACCGAACGCGATCGACGCGACGCGATGACCGTTCCGATTCCCATAAAGCCGAAAAACGAAACTGATTAAATTCCAGCCAATCAGTGCCAGCCCTGCATTCCGGAACCTTCATTGGTCCGGAATCCGGAGACGGAATTTATGACGGACGCTGACGGCGTCTAATTCTACGGGCTCTCATTAAACGGGACCTATATTCACTTAGAATGGTCGTTTTTCGACGGTTTTTCGGTCGTTCTTCGCCGGTTTTTTGCCCGTTTTCTGTCGCGACTTATTTACGACGCTCTCACGTTTTCCCGCGTTTTTCGGGTGATCTACGTAACGAGGACCCGTGATTTAAGTTTTTGTGGAAAAGTATTCGGGGCACGGTAATTAAGCAAATGTTTTGCATTTTAGGTCGATTTTAACATGTTTACTGTGTAAATGAAATCACTTTAGTTTTTTTGCTCATATTGGAATAGTATTAATTATGGTTCTTACTATGTACAAACTCACTTAGTTATTTATTATCTCTAAGAGATTCAAGGAACTATTCATATTGGTACCGATGAATTCTCCAAGTACCTACCTATCCTTAGTAAGTACATCACTATTACATTAGCAACGCTCCTCAAAATGTAAGTTTCGTAAGGCTGATCGTTGTCAGTACGAACAAGTTTTAGTAGAATTTAATGAACGAAAGCCAATGAGAATGAGTACGTAAAGCAATTTCCTATTTTTATAAATAGGCCACTATGCACTATGATAATTATTTAAATCCTTTTTGTTTGAAAAATTTCTTAATGACGGAAAAACTGCCGATGTTTCTTCGACATCATCATAAAATATCACTACACAGCAAATGACAGAAAAACAAACGTCTATCTCCCGACTATTAACTCCCGCGCGAACGCAGAACGCGTCGCGCACACGTAAACAAAATTGAACGCGTCGCCAAAAGTAATTTACTTGCCGAGTCTATAAAGTTTACACTCGCATGATCATTCGCTAGATAAATTCTTAAATTAAATTCGTGTGCAACCAAGCGATTCTACCCCTACACGTGTGGGGGATATGTCACATTTTCCCCTGATACTGAAATTCGGGCGCGCCTTAAAATAATGTAAGCTCGAAAATACGAATGGGGGGTCATTGCCTTCTGAATTGGGTCAGATAGTGACATTTTTCTGGGTCAGCATTGGATTGGGAGAATGTTTTCTTCCAAATGAGTAATGCGGAGATGGTAGCTGCTGTTTCCGGGTTAGATAACATTAGGCAAATCATGAGCTCCGAGATAAGCATAAGTCACGAGATTCGCGGCTGTGCGGGCCAAATTAAACAACCAAATGTAGCACATTTTTCCTCGTATCTTACGGATTCTGAGGATTACAAACAGTAAAAGAAAATTATAATAATCCCACACTATTATCATAACAGAATGTACGATGTTTATTTCTTAATTAATCCTATAAGCGGAATATTTTTTGGCAGACCTAGTTACCTAGATGTTTTAATGTAATGCGCTTTCTCTTATTTTACGAAATTTTATCCTATCTCAGAAGTAGGTTTTTGTTTAAAAAGAAAATAAAGATCGCCTTAAAAAATTGATTTCCACATAGGTAGTTTAAACAAGAAAAAATCAACTGATACCACTTCTAAGTAAAATCAGTCCATTTTATGTCAATACTACTGAGATTTCAAGCCTTTGATTAAGCCGTTTTTTGATATAAAATATCAAGCAGATAGTCTGAGTCATAACCTACCACGCTGGCCAAATGCTGTTTCAAATGTGTTGATTAATGACACGGGACACTCAAATGATATCTTTTCTTTTTTTACGTTTCATGTATCAAATCGGTTTCCTCACTATGTTTTTCTTCGCCCATACTCAGTGGTGACGAGAAACTCGTACATCTTCACTTTGGAAAGGAAAGATACTCAAAAATACAGGCAGTAATTCTGTAACCAACGACTTCACCATTGATAAATCGGTCTTTCTACCGACTAAGACCACCACTTTCTACCACGAACACGACACGACTTCCACTGAACATCTAGCCTTATATCCTTAAGTTTATCCCCAGAGTTTATTTCCCGGCTCTCGCCCACTATCTCTAGTGGTAAGCCTCGCGGTAATTTGCTTAGCTGATATATTGGAGCTGTGAGCGGTCGTAAGCGGCGCTGAAGGAACGCCTGACCTCTCAGTGACCAATAAATCCAGGTTACCCGGGCGGGCCACACCGGCCGGCTAGTTTATCGGTGAGGCGATTACGAGCCTTCCTAAAGAAAAATGTCTTATTTTCTTCGTTTCTTAAAGTCGAGAGTGAATCGGTTGCTGTCAAGTAAGCGCGTTCCATCGTTAATTGCATCGACGCAACTTTTCATATCAGACAAGATGGCGGTCAATCCAATCATTAGTTTAAAAAAAATCAATTCGTCCAATCGGGAGCTACCATGCCATAGATAGACACACACACACGCAGACACGTCAAACTCATAACAGCCTGTTGTTTTTGTGTAAACGATTAACCATCAAAGTTACATTCAAACCGAGTGTCCTCATGACTCAGTGGTAGTAAGTCTGCTCACTGAATTCTAGGTGGTGGTTTCGGTTTCCACCCAGGACGGACATTTGTGCGATGACGAAGTTTGCTGTATATCATAAGTACCTACTTATGAATTTTAAATTATGTTATGATTGATATTAATAGTTGATAATATTAATATTTGACTGGCCTCGTGGCTTAGTGTGTAGTAACTCGGCCTGCGAAGCCGAGGGTCGTGGGTTCGATTCCCACCCAGTGCAAATATTTGTGTGATGAATTCTAAGTATGTACTTATTTAAAACTATATATGTATTATATCAGTTATCTGACCACCATGGTAGGTACAAGCTTTGATTAGTTTGGGGTCAGATGGTGTTGTGTGTGAATTGTCCACCAATATTTATTTATATCAACTATCTGGTTTCTATAGTTTAATACGGTGTTGTGTGAAAGTGTCGACGAATTTTTATTTATTTTAAGCCCAATGAGTCAAACCTCTTTGGGTTTGTTCGACGTCACAAACGTCGAACAAACCGCTATCGGACAGACTACTCAAAATAATTGACATGTGTTTGTGTAAGACTTTATTTTTTTTGTGAAAACGGCGCGGTTAGTAATTTATTTGGAATAGGAATGGCTTGATTTAGAAAAATAACGGTTCATTTGATTAAACGTGGATTTAGGTGTTAATTATTTCACCGGCAATAATACTTTAAAATTAAACTCGTTTTAATTTGAATTAGTACAACGTAACATCAAACCTTGTAAATTTAACGTCTAACAAGATAATTCGAAACCGTTGAACTCATTCAAAGTGCAATCCGGCTGAAGCTGGTATAATCCGGAGACATCCAGCTCAACTTAAATAGTTGGGCTTGTTGTGAAACAGGGCACGGAGACCAAACAGCTTGAGTCTTATGGGACAATATTTTTAAGGATTTTGTAGTGGTAGGACTCCTAGCAGAGTCCGCCTGGAGAAGTACCACATCTTTGCCAGTTATTCTACCGCCAAGGAGTAATGTGAAAACATTACTGTGTTCCGGTTTGAAGGGCAATGTTTCCAGAGAAATTACAGGGCTTAGAGATATAACCTGTTAGATCTCTGGGTGATGAGCGCAGTGCAGTGCTAGGTAATGATTTGGACTCTTCATGTTTCAATAGCTGCGTGTCACTGTGCTGTTATGTGGCAGGCAAGTTGTTTACCAGCGGGCACATGTCCTGCTCACCTCGTCACTCTTTGGTTAAAAAAAACAATCCAAAAAAAGACTCTTGGCAGAGACCTGAAAGTACTAGGTACACCTTTGTACGTTGTTCTATCACCAATGTTATATTTAGCCCTTATGGTAAAGGGGATAGAATGTAGGTTCGAAACCCGCCAGCCTGCACTTACTTTTGAGTAATTTTCCAAGTGTAGACATTGTATATCTCCAATATTTTTTATTGCGCATAAAGTCGTTGTTTTACCACCAACTCGCCCGATTGTAAGCGACGGTGTAGTCGAAGATGACGCACAATGACCAAGAAAATACCCATTCACTCTGGCCTTGAAATAGCTGGCATCCTGGTCACAACACCCGAGGATCACATTGAATCCCAGAGCTAGAATAAGTTCTGTAACCGCTCACAGCTCGGATGCAGCATCGCATTTACAGCGACAGAAGTTTCTCACTCGAAGTGAAGACGAGCTTTTCGTTTATATCTATCAGTGGACTTAGCACTTAGCGTCGGGAAGAGGTCTCGCCTTTGTTCCATTCTAGAATGTACAATCATTTTACAAAATTAAGTTAAAAAATGCCTTTCTTCTATAGGAAACCAGGAAGAAAATGAAAGATTATGAATGTCATAGCAATTACAAAAAATGATACGTATGTGTGTGATCAGAGAAGCTTATCATTGTTTAATTTTGGCCTTACGTCAAAATAATATAAAAACGGTCACTTCTGTACTATTGTTTTATTTAATATTGTTAAAAGTGTCTCTTTGTAGAAAAACACAATATACAATCGATAACCGTCATATTATGAGTAGATGTATTAATTAATTATGATTAAAACTATAATAATTTTCGCAAACCAGAGGCCAGAAATTTTTCCTACACCCTCACAGAAACATTACACGAAACGCATAATTTTGTTAATAATTGCAAAGCAACTTTCAACTTAACTTTAAAATAAACACATTTTAAAAGTGCCTTGGTATGCAAGTTCGTAGACAACAATGACTTTCTGGAAAAGAGTTTTTTTAACTTATTGTTAGAGATTACGTGAAGTTAGCCGATAGAGATGGCAGAATACAACTTGTGTTGCGCCTTGAAATAAAATCGAATCAAAAAAATGCGTGTCATTTCATGAATAATAATGAAAATCCCAAAACAATTGGATGAGCGTGCGGATAAGAATCAATTGGTTTCCAGTCAGGATCAGGATGGCAGCCAAACGTAGGCTTAGTATGCACATAAATTGGCGGGAAATCTGCAGAGAGACGGGAGCGAGGCGCAGTCGGGCCGAGATGTGGACGGCTTGTCACGGGTTTACATCCTATTCAATCCAATATTCGCACATTTCACTGTAAACATCCAAGAAAATTGGACAATTTTATACTCGTCTTGTTCAAATCCTAAAATATAAATTTCAATGTTTCAATATTTTGGATGTTTGTTGCTCAATCACGTCGTAACTTATGAACGGATCGGGCTGAAATTAGTTTTATCTTATATAAAACCGCGGGGCGCTGCTAGTAACAATTATAAATGTCAAAGTTTAGATGTTTGTTGCTCCATAACATAGGAATGCCTGAACGGAGGAAACTGAAATCTGGAACACTTAGGCTTACACAAAGGTTAGGTTACATAGAAAACTGGAATTACAATTATGAATTACCCAGTGCTACACAACTGTCATGAGGAACACTTCAGACTTATGCATATTTGTAACTAAATAAATCATACAACTCCAAGAATTTTAATTAGCCTATATTTTTAGAGAGGCAATATATTTATGTACCTCTACTATCATCTACTAATAACAAAGCCATTTATTCCAAATCATGCTTCGATACATATTAAAAAGTTTGTTAGTAAGTTGTTACTTAATTTGATAATGAGGTTTGTTAATATTGTTATTTTGAGATTTGTACCCCTGTTTGGGTAAAGGCCTCCTCCATCCTTTTCCATGACTCCCTGTCATAGTCTGAGTTCATCCAGACGTTTCCTGCGACATGTGTTATGTCATCAGCCCACCGTCTCACTTGTCGACCAACATTCCGTTTCCCTGTTGGTCCTTTCCACCGTGTGGCTTCAATGGTCCATCTTTTGTCTGAGTATCGTGAGATGTGTCCGGCCCATCTCCACTTAAGTGAGAGTGCATGCGTGAGCGCATCGGTGAGTTTAGTTTTTTGACGAATGTTTTCACTCCTGATCTTTTGTATTTTTCTAATTTTCATCTTACTCCTCTACTATCAAGGTACAACACGTTCTACTTATCATTGATAACGACATTGCATTGCAAAGAAAACTTCATAAACTGTGCAAGAGAGTTTTGCTAGTCAGGGACCGTTAACTACCATAGGTCCCTTCATAAAAATGCATGTCTTAAAAAGTTGTAAAAACTGAGAATATTCGAGTCTAATATATCTATCAACAAAGCTCTTTACCATACTTCCTGTATGGAGTACTGCTCGCACCTTTGGGATGGATCGGCTAAGTATCAGCTGGAAGCTCTGGAATCGATCGAGAGACGTGCCAAAAGGCTCATAGGCAATGACATTCTCGTGCGAAAAAGACTGCAAAGTCTCGAACATCGCCGGAAAATTGCTAGCCTATCGGGTTTTTATCGGATACACTTCGGAGAGTGTGCGACTGATTTGTACGATCTAATACCACCTTGCCCTGTTTTCTATCGGAATGCTCGTAGCTCGAAAAAGCGACATCGTTTCATGGTTGATGTTCCAAAGACACGAACAAAAAGATTTGACGCTACTTTCGTGATAAGAACGTCTAGGCTGTGGAATACGTTGCCTGAGAGGGGTTTTCCCGATAGTTACAATCTTTGTGTCTTCATATCGAGACTGAATCGGTTTCTTCGCTCCGTCGTAAACCGCATCATTGTTCAACATCAGGCGAGATGGCGGTCAAGTGTAAAACTATAAAACTTCAGTAAAGTCCTATGCCCGTCACTGGATAGCAAAAAAATTGTAATGAAATTTCTTTGCACCTCCATTGGACATTTCTTTTACTTCCGAATCTAAATAGGTATTTGAACTTCCCAAAGTTACCACACACCGATAAAATTGCTACTTTTATTACGTAAGCGAAAACTTCGTGTAATGTTAGTCATGTTACGGAACTCGGATATACACTTCGGATATTTGTATTGGGAAGTTCGGAACAAACTGTTCCAACTGCAGTAAAAACCCTGTAAAAGAGGAAGTTTGCCAAAACTAGGCCTAATTTACATCGGGTTTATTATTATTGAGACGGAATGTTTCCTTCAAGTTATTATACAACCATACTGCTGTTATAAATGAGAAAGTTTACGTGTGAATGCATGGTGTTGCCAGTCGAAATGAAAACTATATTACTATTATGGTATTGCCACAAGTATATGATTTCAGTTAAAATCAGTCTTGTGAAAAATTATGTTTGTAGACTTTTTTTTAACTCTTATAGGTTTACACTTGACCGCCATCTCGCCTGATGTTAAGCGACAATGCGGTCTACGATGGAGCGTGTTTACCGACATGTTTTTTAGAAGAGACCGACATGTTTGGGGCCCATTCTAAAAACAAAAAACATTGCTTATGAGACTTTACTTTCACTGGTAAGCTGTTTACATAAAACTACATCGAAATAACTGAAACCTTATTTAACCTTATAACTTCTGTAATTAGTGATAATACCTCAGAAACTTTAGGAAATGTAAATGGTACTACGTCTTCTAGGGGCATTGATCATTGAACTCTTAAAAACGGAAGAAGCGGCATACTCTCCTCAACGATGGCGATGTAAAATCAGGTGACGTCTCCTGATTGAGATCAGTCGCAACGTGAGCGACAAATGGAGCGCATGTGTGCTAATAATTCCACGAAATTCGATTTGAGCTGTTACAATGCCATTTTGTGTGTGTACAAGGTGCACAAATAGTACCAAGTCCAAGAAAAAGTTTCGTGGCATCACTTTTCATACGCAATTACACAAAATCTTTAATTATTTCATTTAAAATAATATTTTCTGTTGTAAACAATTCAGCATTTGTAAAAAGGGACAGATATACATGACGTGAAAGAGTGGGACACGACCAGCGATATGTTGACTGCAGCGATAACGCCCAATGTTTACGTCACGGGCAACGGCTACTCCTTCTCTTTCACGCCAGTGTCTTCGTATGTCTTTCTATTCTTCTCGAAAAAATATTTAAACAAACGTGTAACTGTGGTATGTATAGCTATCTCATTTCCATCTACTGCTAATTTGCTATGATGTCTTTGTCATTCATTACAATGTATCTCACGATGGAAGTGTAGCTGTGTGCACGTTGTGTATTTGTGTGAAATTTTCGCCACATTATGTTGATTTCATATTAGAACTTACCTCATCTTCCTTTCCTTAAATATATCGATGGCATTGATCCAATTTTTCTTCAGATTTGCAAGCATTTATGCAGACGTTAGTGTCTTTTGAGATTGGTGAGTTACCCTGATAATTTTAATTCCTATATAGGTATTTATACCAAAGTCCATAATATCTAATTGGCCATAATATAAATGTGATTTTTCCTTGTCAACACAACAGGAAAACTTTACAAACTAGAGCATAGCAATATCCGCAAACTTTTACATAACATGCATCTCGGTGTCGAATATTTACGAACTTGGCTCACTGCTCTACAATTCACAACTTTAAAATGGGTTTCCGAACCGAGCTGTGAGTACTTTATTTTCCGTATTTTCCGATAAAAACTTCCGCAAATTGTAAAGAGAACGGCTTTTTATGACTCCAAGTTTGCCGGCGAATGTCATTTTATTGTGAACGCCGTTTCAAATCGATTCGGCGGCAAGCGATGCGTGTGGTGTAAAAAAGTTTTCTTGGATCGTAAATTATAATATTCGTGCTATTTTAAGTTTTAGTAAATTCATAAATAGATAATAGTTACTTATGTACTTATTATCTAACCAAAGGTTTGAATCCAAAATAGGAAATTCTTTCAGTTATAAAATAAAATGTAGGAAACCAAAACTAGAAAAACTAGCCGCGCACTGGCCACACGCATTCCAATGAAAAAGTAAATCGTGTCGCTTTGACAGACTCGAAACAAACGGCGGGCGGAGGAATTCGAAAAAACAAAATGCACTTTTAAAAATTCAAAAATAAATCGCATGCGGAATTCAAAATTTGAAATCTACGATCGGATATGGGTGTGGAGCGCC
This sequence comes from Ectropis grisescens, assembly GCA_017562165.1. Classification (NCBI taxonomy): domain Eukaryota; kingdom Metazoa; phylum Arthropoda; class Insecta; order Lepidoptera; family Geometridae; genus Ectropis; species Ectropis grisescens. Next base: position 5,928,021 of record CM029776.1, on the reverse strand, counting down.
ATTGTCTTCCGGAAACAAATGGCCGCCGGGGGTTGGCAGCAATGGCGCGGGCGGAAATGATGCGGTCGGACCGTGTGAGCAGGCGGACAGATTCGGTTTTGGACATCGAATATTGGCGATATCGAGAGGCGTGAGATTTTATTTGCACGTTCAACCCCTTCAAGGATCAACGTACTTTATTGATATTTACTAACCAGAGTTTCATATTTCTTTGTTAACAAGGTAATAGTGTTGTGCTGTGTAGTGTTTGTACGTGGAATGTATTTTAGTACTGCTCTATTTTTGGCGCGCAAACTGTGAATTAAATATGACTGAAAATAGATAATTATGTCTTTAACGTACAGTTAAGGTGAACCATTCCTACTGAAGCAATCCGAAACATAAATAACTCAAAAAAGTGTACAAAAATAACTGGCCCAGAAAGCTTTTTAATAATCTTGAACAGAAACGAAAAAAAGAAAGTTTTGTCTTTAAGATAGTCACTTATACGCCTTAGTACAATTTATTTGCGGTGAACCGAGCCGGTACAATCGTGGCCATTATCTGCAGGAGGGTTAATGGGTCAAGATGCTCTAATGCAGCCTCTGCCGAGGGTCCGGGAGATATAGAGGTATCCGTTCTGTTTGGCGTAATAAAAGAAAACTACTGGGCGAGGAACACAAAACGTTGCGATCGGATATTTACAAAAGAAGACAAATTATAATGTGTGTGTCTGGATAAATATCTATTTTTGGTGTAGCCAATCTGTAATGTATAATAATGTCGTGTCACGGTATTTGTTTTGGTAGTGCTCCAAATCGGTTCATCTGGTTTTAATGATTTTTTAAATCTAAGTAAATAATTTTTCACGTTTTACAATCTGTTTTACAACCAAACTACTACATTTTAGAAATATTTTATTTTGCGTACAACGTGAAAATAATTTAAACGACGTTTAAAGCTTTTTTTTAATTAAAAAAAAAAATCCCAATAGTTTTAAAATAAAGCTTTTTTGAAGACTAAAACCCATTTTAGCAGCTTTTATTTGAAACAATGTTATCGAAATAACAATGACAATCTAAAATTATCTCTCAATATTTGAATGTATTTGCCATTAAAAGCTGACTTTGCAAAAAGTTCATACCGAGTACATGACTCGTATTCATACTGGAACCCAACCAAAACAAAAACAACCGAATACAATAGGCTTTGTACACAAACTTTGGACTTCTGCATTCTGCCGCGTAATCCTCATTATCTCCTAAACGAATCCATCTAACTAATATGCTATACACCTCGTCACATCCTCATCACGAAAAGGCCCATCCCTAAACAATGCTGCCAACATACTGGAACCAACTTTACAAAATACGATTAGCTGTATGAACTATTTATATTCCTATAGTAGATGGGAATCAACTACTTCAGTGGCTCCATTTCTTAACTCCAAATATATGTTGGTGGCACATACAAAAGTGACTCGCCAGAAAACATTGAGTAACGAGCAACCGCGCAAAGTTTCCAAAGATAAAAGTACGAAAACGTCTATTCTTAGCTTCTATTCAGAAGAAATAAGGTTGAGAATTCTAAAAAAAGGTTTTTCGTGAAGGAAAATGGCGGCGCGAATCATTCAAGCCATTACCCTGATGAAGAAAGTATTTTATAGGCGAACTTGTACCGAGTCTAATTATGTATGGTAAAGTAAAACGATGATAAAAGATGGCAAATGAATTGGACCCTACGTATAATTTGTCTGGACTATTTTATGGGTAAAAGGCATATCGCGCTATTCCAGCAATTTATTCAAATGGATATACTTACCTACTTAAATTAAAGGTGTTTTTGACATTTGAATCCTAGAATGTAACTTCGAATGAAGAAATCTGAATCGGAAAATAATAATCACAACACTATGGATATATATATTATGTTTTTGTGTTCGTTTTTGAAGCGGAAACTCATTTTGCCACATTGTGAACTTTTTGGGTAAACAAAAATCGTGGAAGTCAGGTGCCATCGTCACCTAACGGTTTCCTATATAATACATAGATAGGTGAACAAAAAATATAGAACTCACGTCATTGTCACCGTCATCGTCACCTAGCGCTTTCTGACATATTTTTTCTTTATTATAATGAACGCCGGGTGCATACACGAAAAAGTGTCCCGTTATGTCCCGTTACGCTCGGGGTACACTTGCGGCGCATCGATCAATGTTTTGATATGACGTTGTCACGTTATACTATCGTCCGTAAACCAACCGACTTTACGGACAACTATTTTTTAACCCCCGACCAAAAAAAGGGGTGTTATAAGTTTGACGTCGATGTCTGTCTGTCTGTCTGTCTGTCTGTCTGTTTGTCTATCTGTCTGTCTGTCTGTCTGTCTGTCTGTCTGTCTTTCTGTCTGTGTGTGTGTCTGTCTGTGGCACAGCTCAAACGGATGGGCCGATTTCAATGCGGTTTTTTTTATTTGAAAGTTAATTACCGTGCGGGTGTTCTTAGCTATGTTTGGTTAATATCGATTCAAAATGGCCGCCTCCACAAAATGGCGGATAAAATATTTCTTCACAACCTACCTCAATATGGGTATCAAATGAAAGGGCTTAACTAGTACAGTACTGTACGCTATAACAAATTTCAAATCCAAGATGGCCGCCACCACAAAATGGCGCTTTATATATTTTTTTTCACTACTACCTCAATATGGGTATCAAACGAAAGGGCTTGATTAGTAGAATACTTTGCACTATGACAAATTTCAAATTCAAGATGGCCGATACCACAAAATGGCGAATTATATTTCTATTTTCACAACTCCCTTAATATGGGTATCAAATGAAAGGGCTTGACTAGTAGAATGTTGTACAGATAACAAATCTTAGGTAGTCGGGGGTTAGTCAAAATTTTGAATTTTGTTCTTGTTTAATGTATATTTCATTTTGCGCGTTTAATAATCTAATTTTGCCAGTACATGTAAAATGTAAAAAAAGGCGTTTCTATTTTTCAAAGAATATGGTAGTAGTATTTATTACCCTTAGACTAACTACAAAAACATAATAAATCGATCTCAGGCCGCGACTCGCGAATGATCTGAAACCAGATTTCTCCCCACATGTGATAAAAGCTCGCTCTCTTATCGCCACGCCGCAATAATTCAGGGATGACAATAAAACGCAAGTGGCACAAACAAAAATCGCTCAATAAAGACATCGCGGGACATCGCGGCGCCGGGACGCGGTATTCCATTTATTTATATGATTTTGAACTTTAAAACGTGGACCAAAACCATTAAAATGAATAAGGTGTTATTGCGTAACTGTTTTATAGCTATACTAGCTGTACCCTGCCACGCTTCGCTGTGGCACATTGTGATGTAAAAATTAGATAAAAACAATCCCTGATGCGGATTACTTATATATCATTTCTAAAATTTCAGTTCGATCGGTGCAGAACTTTTTGAGTTTTTAAAGCGTACACAAACCAACATAACATTTTTATATATAGAAGAAATATACAAAAAAGTCTTGCTATAGTTCGTTATGATCAGTTTTGAAAAAAACATTTTATTTTTAATGATATCGAGTGTCCTTAATAGTACAGTACTAAGCAGCTATTTGAACAAAAAGAGCCCTAAATTAGCACGCTCCTCACCTCGACATATAAGATAATTTATTTTACCCTATAGTTTCATTGGGAACATTGCCTTTCAAACCGGAACAGGATATAATGTTTGCACATTGCTGCTTGGCGTTTGAATAACCAGCAAACGTTGAAAATTCCTCTATTTCTAAGAAACAAACCTTTACAGTTATTCAACAACTGTACAAACATTATTGTGTTTTTATTCGAAGGGTAATATTTTCAGAGAGGTTCCATACCAGGACAAATATATGAATAATAATAAATCTTAAGTTGTTGAGTGCTATGAAGAGTTAAGCTGTGGTTTGAACTCTTTGTGTTCAAAAAGCTACGTGGCACTTTACTGATATATGCGTGTTGCTTAGGCACACGTCTGGCTAGTGCTGTTACTCTATCCATACAAAAACTAAAAAAAAAACCCTTCTCTCTGATACTTTTCTCGCGTTCTCGTTTTAAAACAGCGACTGACACTGGCTGAATTTAAAAACACATTTCAAAAATAAAAATTGAAAACGAAATGTACCTATCTATGAAAAAAAAAAAAACGAAACTCGGTGCACACCGAGCTCTAACCGTGAAAACGTGCTCAAACCCAGCGGCGCGGAAAGTGATGATTTTGGTTTATTTTTATTCATGGATTCACGTACAGTTGATTTATTTTTAAAATGTACTGGTGTCTTTACCTACGATGCTTTAAGATGGGTCGGCTACGTACCTGTAACAACAAAACAGTCATTATGAAGTTGTTTCTGAAATGCCAATCGCGTAAGATGTACGAGTACGATCCAGTAACGTAAACATATATGTGAAAAAAAAAAACAAAATAAAAAATACCACTCAGATTAAATTTGTGAAGTCAGGAAAGGCAGAAATGTACGAAATAAATTGATTACCTAATAGATTAGTCATGTGTAATTTGGTCGTTCTAGCCCTACTAAGGATATAGGCACGTGAGTTATTAATTAATTAAAAAATTGGCCAAGTGCGAGTGGGACTCGCAGACGAAGGGTTCCGTACCATTAGCAAATAAATGGCGAAAACCTCTTTTATTGTATGGGAGCATAAAACTAAATATTGTGTGACCAGTTAATGCATCTACCTGTCACCGTAATTGGTATCGAACCAGAAACGGTAAAAAATCAATTTTGTTGTATGGGAGCCCCTTATATGTTTATTTTATGTTTAGTATTTGTTGTTATATATATTATAACATATAATACAATAGAAATACATCATCTGTGAAAATTTCAACTGTCTAGCTATCACCGCTCTTGAGATACAGCCTGGTGAGAAACGGACGGACGGACGGACGGACGGACAGCGAAGTCTCAGTAATAGGCTCCCGTTTTTACCCTGCTACAATTTTTTAGGGTTCCGTACCCAAAACCCTAAAAATTTGTAGCAACCGCCTAAGTTTCGTAGTAAAAATAATATAAATGACTTAACTAGTCAAAGAGTTAGGCAATGTTGATTTTGTATTGTTATGAGATGTATACATATAATGTATTTCTTATACCTTAACGTATTGATAAAATGAGGCTTATTTAACTTTGAAGTGCAGTTTAAAGAAAAGTTGAAGTGTTGATTTTAAAACCAACAATTAAGTCATAACAGTAAAAATCACCTCAATAAAAGACAAAAAAAAAAACACGCAGTATCGAACTTTGTGAAAGTTCAATATTCGTATAAAATAATTTTGCTATAAAATCGCTTGTAAGGAAACCCGTGTCTTCTTGTTTGCATAACAATGTCTTGGGGCCATTTGCGTACTGCACGGGGATTACAAAGGCAAAAGAAAATAAATAAATCCTTTAATATTCGAACAAATTTTTTGAGAGAAAAAAGTGTATGGTGCGCTGAAAAGGTAGACTTGTCTTTTCAATTGCAGAGTTGAATTTAGAGAAGGAAAAAATCAATAATCTGTTGCTATATCGGCTTTAGAACTAATAACCTTTACATCCTGCCAAAAATTACGAGAAGATGACACAGGGGCCTTCAGGCTCGTGGGAAGACAAGCTTGGGAGCTTGACCTTCTATGAAAATGCCCAGGGAAGATAAAATACTTCGGGATAACGCTTCAGGTATATAAAGAAGAACATCGGTGCGTTCCGAGTTCCAATGTGTGTATGTAGTGCATCCCTCCATCCACCATCTATCAGGCACATTTGTGGGCCATTGAAAGGGTTTTGGTGCATAAAAAATATGAAGCCAGAGTTCATTCTATCACAATCAGTTACCTACATATGGTTAAAGTCTTCCATGAAGCTGGAAGGAGAGGCAGAGCTCGTGAAACCAGTTGTGGCTGCTTGTTATACACATCATTTATATTATATTATATCAGCTATCTGGCTCTCCCACAATACAACTTTTGCTTAGTTTGGTGATAGTGCTTTTTTAACCAAAGGTTTACATTACCGTCCTCTCTCCCAATGTTAAGCGATGATGCGGTCTAAGATGCGTGCTTACCTAGAAAAAACCGATTTACTCTCTGCGAGTCCTGTGTAATGCTGGGGCCACACTAACGATAAATGCCATTAATTATCGTGATAATGGACGTTACCCGTAAGTGTAAAATACACCAATGGACGTTAGCAGTAGATGTATTTTACACCTATGGCTAATGTTTATTATCGCGAAAATTAATGGCATTACTAGTGTGGCATAAGGAATGTCGGTCATAGTACAAACTTTGCTTAGTTTGGGGTCAGATGGTGTTGTGTGTGAATTGTCCACCAATATTTATTATTATATTCGAAAACTAAAATTAATCTGTACATTTTGCGCATCAACAATCTACCGTCCCGACGTTCGCGGCCGCCTGCAGCCATGACTGAACAATATAACAGTTATCTAATTCCCATAATACTCGCTACACGTCAAACTTGGGAGATAGGGCGCCGCCGGGAACGCTGCGTCGCCGTTTTTTCCTCGAATCGTCACTTTTGGATATTGCTACTGTTATGGCTGTGTTTTGGAGACATTTTAAGATAAGAAATATGGGAAAAAGTTGATATCCTTAACAAAGACAAAACTTTTAAGTGTTTTTTGTATGAGCGGCTTTATTTGAGTCAGTTCTCTCTTTACCTGGCTGACCAACTCTTCTTTTATCAGTTCTATCAAAACAAATATTCTTTGTTTAAACAGACAACTTCGCATTTATTTCGCATTCGCAGAACGCCTGTACCTATCTACTAAGTATACCGACATTAGTGTGTGTTGTGCTAATAATTAGGCATGATCAATGTTATAAACCACGCTCTATCTTTTGCCAAATAAACTCTTTGTGTCTTAAAACTTACATTCAATTTTATAAAAGTTATCTGAAGTTTACAGCGAAATAACTTCTTATACGTCTGAAAGTTGGACATGTTTCAATTCTCGTGACGTAAAGACGGAGGCGCCGCGCGGAGACAATGGGGAACTTCCCTGAGACAAACCCGCGTTTTACGTTTTGTTGATAGAAAATGTCGCTTTGTTGCTCGCTTCAAAATACGGGTACATTAAACAAAATCATATCCCACTTTATGTTTCCCACTGCTGTGACTCGAAGCTTTCTACACGTATGTGTACATATACACACACAAACATACATACACCCTCCCACACACCCTCTCACACACACTCACCCTCACACGTATATACATACGTACACGTACAGAAATTAAGTATCTTAAATGAATTGATATAGTATAAAGCCTCCCAATTACGTTGTTTAGTTTTTTTATCTTGATTGTTATTTGTTCAAGTTTAGGAAGAAACTGCCTCCAGCAACACAGCTAACGCTAAAGCTACAGGAAGGGGGATACTAATATATTTATTCTAAGTTATTATTCAAGGGACATATTTGTATTTTTACCACGTTGGTCAAATGCGGGTTGACGGTTGGTTTTTCAAGAAGATATCTTTCTTGCAAATCGTCTCTTAGCCCAGTAATTTCTATAAAAACATTGCCCTTCACACCGGAACACAGTAACGTTTGCACACTTATGCTTGGCGGCAGAATAACTGGCAAAGGTAGGTATGGTACTTCCCCAAAAAGTAAGAGCCATACCACTACAAATTTATAATGTGTATTCATGAATAAGTTAAATATTATTACAATAAACAAAGATAACAAGAGATTATTTGCCGTAGATCTGCAGGCTATGGAATTTTCCTTTTCCAAAGGTTTTCTAACGAACTTATACAAGGAAAAGTTAAAGAAGTTGTTATTCAAACAACTCTCCGGTCTGGAAAAAAACATATCTAATGAGACTACATTACTGCATCTACTACATTAGTAAAAGCAATAGTTGCAGCTTCAGTACCATCAAGTGAACCATGTATTTATTAAGAATCACCTTACGAAAAAATTGATAATTGGATAACTCTCTGATAAATTTGGCAAATCTGAAAACAAACAAAGCAAACACGGGCGAAATTAAATAAAAGCGAGCACTTCGCGCGTAAGATTTAATTTGTCCGTCCAGATTAGCCCATTGTTTGAACACACATGCGCCTGACAGCCGCAAAAAACTAAATTTTCACATTAGGCTTCGCTCACAGTTCGAAGTGTCAAGCCCGCGACTTTTTAAATGACTCAACTTGGCCAGAAGAAAAATTCAAATCCCAACGTGGAGACAATTTAATCATAGAGATGAGAATTATATTAGTAAATAACTTAACAAGCCCGGGTGTTGAAAGCGCAGGGTCGGAAAAAAGAAAGAATTAGTGCAGACCTTTGCCCAGAAGTAAAACAGGGATTCTTGTAAACTAAAGTTACCATTTTACATCTTTACTTTGTATAATAAGTACCTAAAAATAATTGGGAAAATTTCTTTAATGAATCCAACTAATTTTATAAATGCCAATGTCTGGATGTTTGCGAAATCATGTTGGAACTTCTGAAGGGATTGAAACTTGGAACACAGTTATTAGATGCGTAGTGTGGCATAGCACATAGGCTATTTTATATTGGGAAAAAAGCGGGTACTAAAATTACGCGAGTAAAGTCGCGGAAACTGTGCCCCGCGATTTAGTCCAATTATTTTTTAATTGTTAAAACTTAGCAACACATATACTGTTATGTAATTAACTTTCAACAGGATCAAAATATAAAAAATGCAACTTTTAATACAGGTGCAAAAACATGGGGCATTTTATTTCATCGGTGTGTTGCCTTCGCTACGTGACGCTAACAAATTTCACGCAGTGCGATCCCACCCTAAAGAGCTTACACGTATACTTTTTAATCTTATTTCCTCAGTGAATAGGGTTAATTCTGCCGGAGAGCGCCGAGAGTTATGTGATAAAGTGCGCGGAAGAGACGCCCTTTGTGAGATAATTCCTTCAGTCGCTCATTTGCAAAGCGTGGTTTATGTCCTGGTCATGACAGAAATAGTGACGAAGATGAAGGTAATATTTTACAGATTTTTAGTACACAATAAGCAGAATTCTTTATCGGATGGGAACAAAGAAATAAGAAAATCTGACTTTTGAATTTCTGATACAACAACGCTTTAACTCAAATCCAAAAGTACGGAACTACCAGTATCACAACTCACAATGGTACTTTACATTGCATCTTCCAGCTTCTATCTTATTTGCAGCTTCCACAAAAAAAGAAACATGAAATGTGTTGTGTAAAATATACCAAAACCACACAGCTATAAATGGATGGATAGTGTGCGATCCAGACAGTTAATTCTGTACCCACATCACCTTAAGTAGAAGTAACAAACCACTCCCAAGCTTACTATCAAAAATACTTTCACATTTCACATACGCTTAGACAGTTAAACCATCTGCCCGCAATGGCCCTTCTTAGGGCCTTCTTAAGTATCCCGTAAGGGTCGCCCTTTAAGCCTTGTCTGCCTAATGTGTGCTGATCATCCGGCATTAGGTGAGGAGCATTTGCTTCGGACAAGGAAAAGGCGGGGAGAGTTTCTATAGACCGTGGTTTAAGATATATGATGTTGCTTCAATAATCGTTTTATACAGAAGTATCTTCAGCACTATGTAATTAATAGTAATAGCAACCGGTTCTTGTTTATCTACAAAGCTTGGTTTGTCGGAAACTCGATCCATTAGGCCAATATTGACTTGTTCTTCGTGCAATATTGACTCTTATGTATTTTATATATTATATCGTATGATACACTAAACTCAATTTATTACGCTATCATGAAGTGAGTACCTAAGAACCAAGACGACGAGCGGCTAAGACACACCCTTATTCAAGAGCCCTTCAACAAAACCACTCCACTAGACCCGTCTCAGAACCATCAGATCTTATTAATCCATATATACTTACTCAGACGGAACATCCACACAGGTCAAGTAGCGCTGGCCGGATCGCAAGACATGGCCACTTCAGCATACCCTATTTGAAACTCAAGTGCCGACCGTCGAGAATCTTCGCTTTCACCGAAAACAAAGGCTGTCTGTCTATATCTATTTATAAGGGAGTGGTCGCGGCGCCAGCGACGGGCGGGGCGGGAGCAAGGCTATATTAAGCGGTGTACAAAAATATTTCTTTATTTTTATGATGACATTCTTTTGAGCCATCCAATTCATCGTGACAAAACGACAATACTTTTATGTATCATATTTATGAGAAATGTTATGACTTTGAATGTTATCATCTGGATCATAATACTCACTTTTAATCTAAGTCACTGCAGAAGCCAGTCCTATTCTTGAAAAAATGTACAGTTACAATAGAAGATTGTGCAAAATTCTGCTTTAAGATTTAAATGCAATGCAATGCAATTCCGTAAAAAGTATATTTGCCAACGTATTCTGAATAATTGCTTAAAACAAACCAAAAAACAAGAATATTTTTATTTTTGAATAGCTCAAAGTTAAAAAAATTAGAACATTTAAAATTTCAAAGAAACTTAAAGAAAACATTTGGAATAAGGAGGTTAGAACGTACATTTTCCGCTTCCGCTATCTGTGCTGACATCGCTCCTACTTCGCTTATAGCTGTAGACTTGGCTACGTCCTTAAGATTTCCCTCGACCAAACTTAACAGACCTTCAAGTATATCAAAGTTGAGAGATCTCAGAGTTCATAGTTATATGGTTTGTTTGATAGATAACCGTCAATAAATAAGTAGCATTAGCATTACGTTGGATTTTGCGAGGTTTATTTCAGCTGATTTCGGTTGAATTTTGGCGGGAACGGGAGTGATTTCATTAAGTAATCATGTTTCAGGTGGGGCTTTGTTTTAGGATAATTCGTGTTCGGGTTTGTGTTAATCCTTAACCTAATTACCTTGTGGCTTGTGTTTTATTTCAGTAATACAAAATTTCCGTAATTATTTTCATTGAAGTTTTTTGGCATAGCTATAAAAACAGTATCTAAGGACCACATGAGAACGTAATGCATAATATTGAATATATAAATACAATGTATGAAGATAAAAAGAAAAACCAAAGTAGATGGCCAGCAATCATCACGGATTAAACCAATACTTGAAACTATAAAAATGGAAATAGTACTAGACTGCAGGCCCGTGAACAAAATTTATGGGTCATCTGATACAGCAGAACACCTATGTAGGATGATAGAAGGGTATAAAGTAATAAGATTGAGCACTATGCCGTCACTTGTAAGCTGTCCAACTGAGTGCTGTTGAAGAGGGGGGTTCTAAACCTCGATCATTTCTCCTTGCCGCATGATTTTTGTACGGCATTGCGAAATAATGTATTAGTAGAGGTATTGAAACTGTATGGAACCAATGCCGTACAGAATCAAATGACCCAACTTACTCTGTAAATCGTCGGAAAATCATGAATTTTTTTCACAAACTAACAATTAGAATTTTAAAATTTATAATTTTTAATTGTTTCAATACCTCTTCTAATCTATTATTCCGCAACGCCGTACAAAAATCATGCGACAAGGAGAAATGATCGAGGTTTAGAACCCCCCCCCCCTCTTCAACTGCACTCAGTTGGACAGCTTAAAAGTGACGGCATAGTACTCAATCTTATTACTTTATACCCTTCTATCATCCTACATAGGTCTCCTGCTGTATCAGATAACCCATAAATTTTGTTCACGGGCCTTCAGTTTATACCTAATGGATTACAGTTTAAATTAATGTCATTTTTATCGATAATAGATAGGCTTTTGACCGTCACTTCTCCTCGTGTCAAGCGATGATGCTAACTTAGAACAAACTAATTCACTTTTGATTTGAAGACATCCAGATTATATCTATCAGGCAATAATACTCACTCAGGCAACACATTCCACAGTCTTTCTACGAAAATGGAGTCAAACTGCTTCGTTTGGGGGTTTCGAAACATCAACTGTGACACGAGAAATTAGATTTCTAGTTACTAGACATACCTATCATTTCCTACGGAATTCAATTACATAGGCTCAGTTCCCCTACTAGGTTGAAACTTAACATTCTTAGGTAAAGTAGTGAAAAAAACATTATTAAACAAAAGATACGTTTTCTTTTGAACGCGTATTGCTTGATGTTAATCACTGACGCATAAAGTTTAACTAAACATATTTTTCTAGAAGCAAATTAAGTCTGCTATTTACAACAATATCTCAATAAATAGCCTTGCAATAAGCGCCTCGGTCGTGTTTCTGGCGCTTCTTTTTATTGTTGTCGTTTAACAACGACTATAAAGTCGGTCGTCTCGTAAATCAGGCTCTCCGAAGACTGATGGACGTATTGTGAGAATAAGAAAGGGCGGCGGCCCGAGGACGCAGCCTTGCCGCACGCCGCTTAATTGGTTCGATTGTTGAGCGATACACAGTCGAATGCTTTAGTAAGGGCTAAATATTTAATTGGGTAATCTTTTACAATGAAATAAATGTATACCACTTATCTATTATAATTTTTAGTTGAATTGGTGTATTAGTAGCCCCGCGGCGTTCCCGTTCCCGTTATTTTCCCGGGATAAAAAGTATCCTTTGTTTTCTTCCAGAGTATAATCTAACTGTGTTCAAAATTTCAGCACGATCCGTCCATACGTCACAGTGTGATTGAGCAATAAACACCCATACATTGACATTAATAATATTATAGTAGGAAGTAGGATTATTTTTATTTTGTTTGTTGTATATTTGTTGTAGACAATGCAAATCTATGTAGTCAGTATGAAAAAAGCAAGGAAATTTTGAAATCACAAAATGACTATCATAACATTGAAAACATTAGACATAGGTTAATCAGGATCTAAACTATTATTTATATTCGATAGGAGTTTAAATAGCGAAAAGTTTACAAACTATATGAACTACTATAAACCTAAAAAAAAAACTAACGTGCTAAACATGAGACGAACTAGGCGAGAAATGACAAATACCACACCGGCGATGATATGTGCAACAAAATGCAATAAAGCGGAGTGTTCACGTGCGGCCATCACACGCGTTATATAAATCAGTGCGGCGGGAATTAATTCATTTCCGGACGAGGGGCGAGTACGTGCGGCCGGACTGTGAACAGCCGGCCTTAGAGGAAGCTTTTACTTAAGTGTGACTCGCGTGCAGAGTGCTTTTAAAAACTATCTTTAGACCAATTAAAAAGCTCTCGTAAATTACGAGGATTGTTCGTTGTCTTATTATAGTTTATGCAGACGAGTCTCATGTCTTACATCGCTACAACTAATGTATAATTAGAATTTAAAGTAAGCAATTTAAATTTTCATTTTACGGCGTGTTTTGGTGATTATGAGCATAGTTGAAAAACTCATCAAATTGTTGAACCAGTTTATGTGATTACCTATCCTGCTGAATTTACGATTAACGAAGAACAACTGAACTGCTTAGATTAAACTACGTTAATTTACAAAGCTGCGAGCTGCGAAATTTTGCAAGTTTTAAAGTCCTTCGATTACGAAAGAGTTAAAATATAGTCGCATATGCATACAAAATTTCATACTTATTAATTTCCCTACTAAGTAAGCAAGGTATACCGAAGATAGCAAGATTACTTGGGTCATTATTTACTATGAAAGCAATTTATACAACGATTTGTCTACAGAGCGTAATATATCTTATGTCATATGCTATAGAGTTATGAGTAGTTTTATAATTACAGCCCTGGCTGGACCGCCGCGCGGGTCGTGGCTTGCGTCTGCAAACGGCGTGAATAGATCAAATATGACAGCGTCGAGGATATGTTAAGCACTAATTAACTGTTCGCGAGCCGAGTTCGCTAATTGCTACGTCTATGTGTGTTGGTGGTTTGTTTGTTGCGTTTGTGTGAGTTAATTTTGATATAAATCAAGAAAGACATATGTTACACAAAGGGATATCAACCAAAACAATGAAAATTGAAAAAAAAACGGTATTCAAAATTAATGTCACAATGAAATAAAACAATAAACAAGGATCACAGCGTATACATAGTAATATCCAATAATGCTGGTTGCAAAGAGCCAAACAATAATTTTGAATAGTAATAAAATGGTATAAAAAGAAAATACACTTACTACTACAATCATCTATTATAGTAAGACTGCCGGCAGAACTGTAGGTGGTAGATTTCTTTTAACTATTATCTATAGGTTTATACTTGACTGCATCGCACCTGAATGCAATCTACGATAGAGTTACCGAGACACTCTAGATACCAAGATTGTAACTAATCGATTCCCACCTAAGAGAGCGTTGTGTGATGAACAAGGATCAACATTTATGAGAAATCTTTGTGTGAGTATTAATTTGTTCTGTGACTGGTTAATTTGACCGGTCTAGTATTATGTATACTTAGTATCTTTGTATTTACATCAGTATTGTTTCAGTTATCAGGTTCATACAATACAGCTTTACTTGATTTGAGGTTAGAAGGTTGTTTTGTTCGGAGGATTGTCCTCAAATATATGTGTCTTTTTAGTAGGTACCCTGACGGCGATGCAGTAATTATGTCGGAGTGCGGCGCGGGTTTAATTTTACAACGTTTTGAGCTCGCTGCGAGTCGGATGTAAACTACATTCGCTGGTTAATTGCAGCGCTCAACTCGATTGGTCTAGCTATTACGCTGGCTGCGAGCTTCATTGGACCTTTGCTACTGTTTAAGTTGAATTAAATTCATGTGACGTTTAGATTTTACATTGCCTTATTGTACATGAGTATGAGGTACACCAACTGGCAACTTTGATAGGAGTGATAGAATAAGGTAGAATATTGTGTGCGAGTCGGACACCTTAGGTATAAATGAAAGCTTCAATAGATGGGAAGTTATTTAGGATGCATGGAAAACAATTTAATATATAAATCTAGTAACAAATACCAAGAAAGAGTCCATCACGTAAAAAAAAAAAGATTGTTGAAATTTATCAAATACTGGTATTTGCGCACGACTATGATTTTTTCACGACTTCTCTGGGTGACGAGCGCAGTGCAGTGCTAAAAAAATTTTTGGCACGGCTTATTCAGTGAATTGAGAAAAGGACTATTTCCTAAATAGTTGTGCTATTTTTTTGAGATGTAATGTAGTAGCACCCTCTTTCTCTTGTGGTATCTTAGAAGTAAGACGTGTCTGTGTCTCAGTCGTTAAACTAATTTTACGAAAATAAATAAAATAAGCTTAAAATTACGCGGACAAAATAGCAGTATATATTAGCACAACATAAACAACGAAAGCGTTCCAAGATAACTTCTCCACAACTGACGTCCTGGTACATTACCCCACTACCATATAATCCGTAAGTCTTTCTTACTAAACTAACAGGCATTGGAGTAACTAAAAATCCGCAAGGGCGGGCCTTCAACCCCGAAATCTATCATTGGCGTTACCCTAAATAAATAATTACACACACTAACGCAACACCAGCCTAGCCACGCCTCCCGAGGACCCGTGTGCGAACGACCAGGTGGCACACACTGATACTTTCCAGCCACGGACGTTGCTCCGCTAAACAAATAACCGCTTAGAAATAGGCCTACGCGCTTACGATTCTAGCAAAATGGCCAAACTTCTGCGTTCTCCACCTATAAAAGATCTTAAAAGTAGACCTAGAAATAATTCTGAGACGCTGACGGCTGAATTACTAGGGCTAGGCACCAGATCAAAACAAAGAGCAACTCGAAAACCAATAGATCGGAGGGTGAGGATTCGGACGATTCTATCCGTAAAAAAGGCGACCTGATAGCGACGACTTCGAAATATTTAAAAGCGAAATAAAACTATTACTCACCACAATGTTTTCCGATTTTTCTAACACTCAAAGCGAAAGATTGAGTACACTGGAAACAATTAACTGACGTTAAAACTCACACGTCGGCGATCGTCGACATAGAAAAATCACTTAGCTATATGTCAGACCAGCTGGTCGACATACAAGTCAAGATAAATAAATTAGAAATCGATAAGAAACAAATAAATAGTCAACTAAATGACCTGGAAGACAAAATTGAGAGTTTAAATAGATTTGGAAGGAAAACTTGCATTGAACTAAGAGGTATTCCCAAAAATAAGTCAGAAAAGAAAAAGACTTATTTTACATGCTAGAAAACCTACTCACATATCTGAAAATTGATTATTCACCTTCGGATTTGCGTGACGTGTACCGGGTGCCTAACAAGAACAATAAAGACGCATCGACTGTAATCGCAGAGTTTTCCAGTACACTTTTGAAAACATCTGTCCTCAACTCGGCTAAACGTTACAACTTAAACAACAGTTCTTCTAAACTGAGCACACTAAACCTAGGGCTTGATGGACCCAACATCGTGATATTCTTGTCGGAACATCTGACACCCAAAGCTAGGCACCTTCATTATCTAGCGAGGGACTTTGCCAAAACTCAAAAGTACGAATACTGCTGGACATCTCACGGTATGATCTATCTACGTAAACGCGAAGGAATGCCGCATATTTTAGTCACAAGTGAAACTCAGCTGGCAAATTTGAAGAACCCCACCTGACTTCCCTTTTCACAACAAGCCACACAAACAACTACTACTACAAACCCTCTAATACTAATTTTAAGCGCGTTACTAATCTCTGTAATGTATTCCGCTCGATTAAACTTGTGTAAAACAACAATTGAGAATGTTGTTGTAATATGTATACTACTGTCTTGTTACCTGTACTGTGTTTACCGACTATTACTTTTACATGCATTACTACGCTTCTGCAGAGAAAATATATCATTATACAACTTCACAATACATCATTACTGTGCATGCATTAATCCTATATTTTTAATTCCAATGCAAGCTGTACCGCAAACATTGTATACAAAGGTTAAACAGCTAATTAATCGCTTTTCTGTGCTCCCCAAATATCTAATTGTCATGACTGCGACATTATTAAACAGTACAATCCATTTCATTGCGGTTTATTGCAGGCTCACCTGTTTAAAGTTTATAAAACTACTATCTGTATTTTGGTGATTCTCAGTTGTGCAATTACGTCTACACTGCTATTAAGAATGAACACAAATTATTTGGATATAGAAAATTGCACCTACCCTTGTGATTCAATTATCAAATATCGTAAACATACATTTTGTAAGAAAACTAACGTGTTCATTACACATTTGAGATGTAAGCAAACTTTTTACCGTATTTCAGAGTTTCTTAGATTTGTTTATATGACTGTGAAACTAGAGGTACTATCATTAATTAAAACAACTCCCTTCTTGAATAAAACTTGTACCTTTCTGAGTGGAAAACTCCACACAAAGCATAAACTTAACTTTAATGGTAGGTTATTATTTAATTGTGTAATTATCCTTGTAAGACTACTACTATTCAGCACAGCTTTTATTATAAACAATATTAGGTCATTCCTATGTAAAATAATGCATTTAATATGTGAACAAATTGCACATCATATCTTTATGTTACTAAAACATGTCATTACGGTTGTAGAATTGGTAACAATTAGCACAATTTGTTTTATAAGTATGGTTTGGACATACCTGTGTGAAAATACACCATTTAACACTTCCCAGAATAACTATAAACAACACCACTGCATATTTTCACAAATAAATTCACAATACTCAACATTACACATACAGGTATACTTCCTTCTACCTATTTGCAATAACCACCACTCTTTATACCTACTTGCTAGGGGTAACTACGAGCAACTAAGGCAATATAAAATGTATTTTATCAAATTGCCTTTTAAAACATGTGAATCTGCCGGTGCTTATGAAAACAATGATACATTTTGTATAGGAAGACGGTTTATTGGCCATTCCAGGCAAAGCAAAATCTTTTGTAATGCGTTACTTACTGGAAAGTCACGGTACAGTAAGGATAAAGTACTTAGTAAGTTATCTGTTTTTGATACAAATGCAATTCAATTTGAACCTTTGGTATGCTTGGTGGATGTCTTAGTGTACGTGTATAATTCACCGACAGGCGGCGATGCGGAATGTTGGAATTTGATTGCAATTACTACACACAAAAAATACATCACCATTTTTTATAATTATGGGGATGTGCTTGTAGATAGTGCTTTGCATTATATCAACAAAAATATTGTTTTCGCACTTAATACTAAATTAATTGTATTAAAAACTTATGATGGATGACAACCTAAAATTAATAGACGCACTTGATCGCACTTCATTGTCATATAGCTATCACACACATGTGCCAGAAATGTGTAAAGCGTATCTGAACATAAATGAAAATAATGACAAATTCGTAATACTTACTCAAAATATCCGTAGTATTCGTAGCACTAACTTCGATCAATTCATAGTTTTCATATCGCGCCTGAATTTTTACCAGACATTATTGTACTCACTGAGTGCTGGTTGGACCCAACTTTTTCTGGAGTTCACTTAGAAAACTATTGTTGTTCGTACTCAAAACAAAACCTCAACCAAAACGACGGAGTGGTCGTAATGACTAAAGTTGGTCTTCCTGTGACTATTGTGGAGCCTCCTCTTCTTGATGCGACTGGTATCGTTATTACAATTGGAAACAAATACTCAATTTTAGCACTATATAGATCTCCTTCTTTCGATAGTACATCCAATTTCCTGATTTCACTGGAAAAGTACTAGCTGAAATGAAAGGCCAAACATCTATAGTAATGGGTGACATAAACATAGATATCACGCCTTGTCACGACAACTCTATAAAAGAAAAAAGGCAGATTCATATTTGGGAACACTGGCATGCCACGGTTTCATCCCAGGTCATCAGATACCAACACGCGGCCCATCTTGCTTAGACCATGCCATGATTAAAAGTCCATACAAAGCTACCATAGTAGTCTGCGCAAACAACGTAACGGATCACGATGCAATTATCGCAGGTATTCCTAAGGCAAAGGAAAGAACTGTGTCTAATAAAGAAATCACAACTATAGATTACGCCGGCGTTGTCAACGATCTCGAAAAATTGACTGGTGTAACCTCTACTCTCAAACTAACCCAAATACGGCTGTTCAGGAATTTGTGAACATAATAAATTGCGCAGTGGAATCTCATAAAAGCACTAAAATCGTACGCAACTCAAATTCAATCCGCAAAACATGGATCACACCGGGGTTGTTGAAATGCATACGCAAAAGAGATAATCTTCATCAGAAATTTAAAACAGACCTAGCGATCGTAATTTGGAAGAAAATATAAAACATACAGAAATCGTTGTAATAACATTCTTCAAAATCTAAAAATGAACACGATAAAAATAAAATAAGATCTAATATAGGTAACAGCAAAGAGCTCTGGAGCTCCATTAAAGAGATATGCAACATCAGTCCTAAAATAACAAAAAATTATGCCCTATTGGACACTGCTTCCTCGCCGTCTGAGGCACTTAACAGAGTGAATCATTATTTTGCTACAATAGGTGAATCGCTTGCAAAACAAATACTTGATTGTACCAACACTACTGAGTTAGCTCTAGCTCAGTCCACACACGTACCTAACACTCCCGTAAACTCTTTGGTCCTGAAAGCTGCCAACTCCCAAAATATCTGCAAAATAATTGATTCTCTTAAAATAAAATCTTCCCCCCGGCGGAGATAGCATCACCAACCGACTTCTTAAATCAGCTAAACATGTTGTCGCTGCTCCTATAGCGTTTATCTGTAATCTGAGCTTAGACACTGGAATTTTTCCAGATTCTTTCAAAGAAGCTAATGTAACCCCAATTCATAAAGCTGGTGATGTAGGCGAACCATCGAACTACCGTCCTATTTCTTTGCTTTCTTCCATCTCTAAAATCCTTGAGAGGCTAGTGAATGGGGATTTGGTGGGCTTTTTGGAGAAGGAAAATGTCTTATCGCCACATCAATTTGGATTTCGTTCTGGTAGGTCCACGGAAGATGCTGTGTTATCGCTTTTGGATTTTGTGTCTGGTAAAATGGACAGTGGCTACAAATGTGTGGGGGTATTTTTAGACCTCGCCAAGGCCTTTGATTGCGTTTGTCGCCCTATCCTGTTAAAAAAAGCTGGAATGTCTTGGGATTCGTGGGTTTGCACTGGACTGGTTTCGGTCGTATCTTTCTAATAGAAAACAAAGAGTCAAGGTCAATAATCTTTACAGCTCTTTCGAGGAAGTCAACTACGGCGTGCCGCAGGGAAGTGTGTTAGGTCCCACCCTTTTCTTGACTTACATTAACGATCTTTGCTATCTTCGCGTCGCACACGCCGAGATCTTTTCCTTTGCTGATGATACGGCCATAATCTTTCATGGGCGAAATTGGGATACGGTATCGAGGGCTACCAACGATGGCCTCCGAAAAATTACAGCTTGGCTCCAAAGAAATTTACTAAGCCTTAACGCCGCTAAAACCAAAATTGTAGTGTTTCGCATATCAGCCCGATCAGCACCAACTAATCCTCTCTGTATAAAGCTCCACGTATGCACAGCCTCTTCTGGCCAACAAGATAGATGCCAATGCACAATTTTGGAACAAATTTCTAATGTTAAATACCTTGGCATTTACATAGATGAGCAGCTATCTTGGAATAAGCAAATTGAAGCACTGAGCATGCGTCTCAAGAAACTTGTATTTGTTTTCAAAAGATTGAGGAATATTGGGGACTACAAAACTATCACCATGGTCTACACTGCACTATGCAGATCTTTGTTGGGTTATTGCGTCTCTGCTTGGGGAGCAGCTTGCACTACAAGTCTAATAAAAGCGGAAAGAGTACAACGTCTGGTCTTAAAAGTAGCGCACAGAAAACCGTTCTTATATTCAACTGATGATCTGTATAAGGACACTAAACAACTCCGAGTCCGTCAGCTGTTCATTCTATCATGTGCAAACGATTCCATAGAACAGCTTTGCATACAACAAATTATTACTGCCCGGATATGCGGTCAAGGCGCACTTTCAGATGGGAAATTACCAGGAAAAATACTAAGTTTGGTCAGAGGTGCTATGGCTACTTAGGAGCTGTAATTTACAAACAACTAAATGAAAAACTAAACTTAGTAAAAGACACAAAATGGAAATGTAAAAAAAAAGATCAACGAATATCTACTTTCCCTAGGACACAGTCAAACCGAAAATATAATACGAGCAGATTATTAACTAACAGCAAGTTATTAACAAATAATTAGTAATATCGCACGCATGGCTTGGATAAACAATTACCTACATTAACACACAAGAACACACCTCATTCCCACACTTAGTCATAAACGTTTAGGTTTCATTCTCCTAAATCACACACAAATGCACTCTTTCTCTCAACAGACACGAACACACCTACATTCACACATATATACATTTTTCTTTTTAATCTTACTTACACACTTATTGACATTTTTACATCCATGCACACTCTTTTCGACATACTCACACTCTTCCTCTGCTTCTTTTAACTCTTACAAAGCACTCTTGAAGAGAACTAGCTCCCACAAACACAGGGAATCCTACTGTGGGGGCTAGGGCTTCCTGACTTCATTATTGTAACTGTGCATTTTTGTTATTGTTAGAGTATTTTTAAGTATCGCATTTATAATCATGTTACATGTTGTTGGTCACTGAATAAATTATTATTATTATTATTACCCACAAGGTACCATTTTATTATTTTAATGAATTTTACCTCACTTTAAGTACTCTAGATGTCTTAAATATTTTTGCTTTAAATATTTTTAAATATTTTTTTGTGTTTTAAATATTTTTTAGTGTTTTAAATATTTTTTTAGTGTTTTAAATATTTTTGCACTCAATTGTCATTTCTTAATTACCTCAGGGCATTATTAATTGCCGTGTTAAATTATTACTATTGGTAAATCTTTAACTGGCTTACTATTGATAGACATGATATACACACGTCATATAACTGCTGGCTAACCCTGGCTTATATTAATAAATTACACACAGACACAACTAGGATCATGTTCTATCCTACTAATACGAAAAATGTCAGCGTATGGACGTTTGGATGTTCGTTGGTGAATTACTTCGTAGCGTATGAACAGATCGGGCTGATATTTGAAACACAGGTAGATTACAGTCTGGAAGAACATATAGGCTACTCGTACTTTTGATCCCGGCTAAATAACGGGGACTACGCGAATAACACCGCGGAGCACTGCTAGTATTGTAATTCATCAAAGGCAAATTAAATAACACACTTCTCGTCAGCAACAAGTGTACCAAGTAACACTACAAAATATATTCACATTAAAACAATCCTATATGGAAAGTTGCGAGGTGTCTCTATCATCGCGAGCGTCTGACATTTCATATTAGCATAGTTAGTTTCACACTTGGCCATGTATCTAAATAAATGTATGCCTTTGTAGTACATCTGAATTCGTGTCTAGACTCTTTAACTCCATTAGAGTTGTTTTTGTGTGGCGGTAGTGTCGTAAAACTGTAGGTATGTTATTCATGGTTCACAGTAATCGTATATAGTACAAGGTTTTCGCCGGAAGAGTTAAGTAGTGGGAGACTGTAGACGTCTCGGCTGATGTTCACTTACGTTCAGGAATTGATCTGAGATAAGGAAGCAATCCCGACTGCATTCCGTCGGTATGGGAAATTGGAGAGCCTGGGGACCAGACATTCAGGAGGAACATGGCTGACGGTAGGTATATAATCATTTAAAATCTTTATTGCGTCATATGCAGGTCCAATACATTCATGTGCTGTTAATATTAATTGTAATCATTACAAATATTACGGTAAAGTTATGGAGATTTACTACTTTAAATTATTACAATTTAAAACGGCTAACAATGGATTGATTTAAAAACAAATTTTATTTTTCTTTAAATCCCTGATCGAAAGCGCCCATCACATTGCCGGCATTCCCATGCCATGTATGGCCAGGGAAATATTTTGGGTCAAATTAGTGAAATTATTCATGTGTCATCACAGGGGGCCTGACCTCTCCCTCCCAAATCCTATCCGTTAAATTGAAAAACTATATATATAAGTAAATAGGCTTTTTTTACCTCGAAAATGCCACTGGAATAGCGATTACGGAGGCGACTAGTCGAGGAGTCTTTTTTTACTACGTCATATTGTATTGTTATCGGAAACCCTCAAAATTTTAGACTGGTGCTCCTGATTCGACACCTAAGCGAAAGCTGGCTGCTGTAACGTACCGAGAAAACAATTCTATGTATGTTACGAGTATACAGGTATTTTAAAATGTTTAATTTTGTTCATAATGCACGAAATTTCCCCGATGTCTCCATTGTTACCTGGTACAATAGTGGCGCAGTGTTCCGCCCGGTGCCCGCTGGTTCCATCGCTCCTGTGAAATCATGTGAGCTGAGTTGTTTCCGTCCGGCTTGACAGTTTTTGAATTTCATGCCCGCAGAGGGGTTGTGATATCGTTTTGATTTTCGCCATGAATACGTGTGTAAATGTTAAAATATATTCATATTATTCCCGTGAAAATGTTTGTAGTACCTACTTATCACCACAATGTATGAAGTGTAGCTTTCATTATAATTTAAACTAACAAACTTGTGCTCGTTAGAAAAAAAAACATAAATAAGTAGTCGTATATTTTAAACACTTCTAAAAATATAAAAAACAATTAAATATCTAATGTTAAACACAAAATTGTGCTAATCCTAATTTTACACTACAGACATTGTGGCACACACTCGTAGCTACTACTAGGTAGGTACTACAAACACTTTCGAATTAATATATTGTATTATTTTTTGAAACAAATGTGGATTATAGTTACGGGATTCTGCGGGAATGGGAAATACGCGGGTAAAACCGTAAGGCATTGCGAGTCAAAATAACAAATCGTGTGGAGATCTTTCAAATACAATGTAATTTAACCCGATTTTTCGTAGGTCCGATATTATAACCGGGTAGTGGATAAACGGTGATCACGGAACCCTCCGGGGGCCTCTCTGACCCGGCGCGGCCCCGGTCCGCTCGGGACCAGTCGGGGCGAACCATTTGTTACGAGACGATCAGAATGAGGAACGTTATGATCTTGATTTAAAAATGGATATTTGTAATAGAGACTTTTTTTTTAAAGAAGATGCTTTTTATACTACTTGACAGACGTCGGATAAAAAAAAGAAAACTAAAAATAAATAAAAACAATTAAGAAGGCTATGTTTCGATAAACAAATTAAGCCCTGTATGAAGTATTTTATTTTTCAGGTTATATAAATTTCCATACTTTTTAAACAATTTTATTAACAAAACCCTTTCACAATTCATTGGAGTCAACTGATTATGATTCGTAGGATTACGATATGAAAACTGTCTTCTCAAACTCATTGCAGTCTCTGTTATTCAGTTAAAGTGTTAGCAATTTTTTAGAACTAAATCACTATTTAAATGTTAAAGTATTTACTCGTAATTACAATACACCGCTGCATAATGATTTCAAAATGATTTTATATTACGAGAGTTTTTATAATTACTTTGTCAAACTTCTTTTTGGTTCGCGTTAACAAAATTACCGAAGCTATAGAAGGCAATATAAGGCTGTGTCGACACCAACAGATACGATCCGCCGTACTATCGGACGAGATACGGGCCGGTCTAAATGCCCCGACGCCGCCGCGGCGACAGATTTACGCGCGGGGGTTCGGCTGACCCCGTAACTCTCGCCCGCCGACCGGCCGACGGACTATCTTTACATATCGCCCGTTTTGCCCGTTTATTGGATTGTCTTCGTGAAATATCCCTTAAAAGAAGATATGAATGGAAACACACGATTGACGATAAATTTTGTCAGAAAAGTCTCAAATACACCAGCTTTGTCTGTCACTGTCAAAACAATTAATAAGAAAATGATTTAGAGATGTATCAATATTAAGTAAAGTCTCATTCAGGCTAAAAAATTGTGATAACATGATCAATGTAAAAAGGCTTTTACGATAGGAGAGGTAATTTTATTACCTATCTTTATACCAAATCTGTGTTAATGTATATAGTGTTTGTCAAGGTGTTTTGGAAGAACAAAATCACAAATATTTCAAATACGGCTCTTATTTCATTAATCTTCCAATAAATCTTAAATTCTCGTACGTAAGTTTCAGGGAATGATGTGTTGTGTTATCTGAGTTAGTGTTAGTAGATCTTGCCGCAGGGGTGCGGGATGTTTGCGGGGAGGGGGCCGCACGTGTCCGACGAGCCGCGGTGTCGCGGTCGCACGACGCACGGCGTCACGTAGCGACGGGCGGGTTAACGAGCACATTTACGAGCTACCATGTTGTGTACCTATACCTTAATATTTTTTTTAATATAGAGTGACGAGACGATCAAGGCATGTGCCTGATGGTAAGCAACATGCTTGACACATAACAGCACAGTGACACGCAGCTATTGGAACATGAAAGTCCTTAATGTATCTGATATTTTAGGTTAGCTGTACCTAGGCTTTGATTAAATATCTAGGCAAGAGTTATCGTTTATTATGGGGCTCGCGTTGCTTGGTTGTCGTTTTTTGACATTTCTTTATTGTAATAATACAAACGTGAAAATTGTTGATACCCAGTTGGCTATTTGGCAAATTATCGATTATACATTCGATAGGCGATAGGATATTTTATCCACCAACACATTATATGCTTCATTACTAAAATTCTTTATCCGCCCTACATTTTTCCGACTTACTCATATCAAAAGAAAATATCAAAATTTGACTTTTGAATGTCTAATTTTATATAGAAACATATTTGTAGGTTTAATGTAAATGTAAAATAAATGTAAATGTATTGCAAGCATAACGTAAAATCTGTGTAATCAAATTCTTTGGAAACATATTTTCGAAAAAAAGGTCTACTTTCCAAGAGTACCTCCCAAGGCGGACTCTGCAAAGAATCTATAACTTAATGACTTTGCTCAGCGGCCGCCATGTTCTCTGATTTTTCCTGCCGTGTGTCAATTGACAGTCAATGTTTATCTCCGGTGATATTGGTAGGCCGTAGAGCAACACCGGTGCTTGTGCTGTGGTGGGGTAGTGCTGTAATGTAGACACATCGAGCAATTAACGACACAATACCTACTACCTAAGTCCAAGCCTTGTTCGATAAGTAGAAATCAGCTATAACATCAGTAGGAGGGGTTGATAAGAGGTACGTAGGTCGAAGTTTTATTATAAAATTCTACTGAAGTTAAATTATTATAAATATGAAGGTTTGGATGTTTTTGGACAATTACTTCTGAACGGCTGAAGGAATCGTAACGAATTTAGTATTGTGACATGTAGACTATGACTGCCCTAGTGGCTTAGTTGGTAGTAGCTCTGCCTGCGAAGCCGAGGGTCGTGGGTTCGATCCCCACCCAGGGCAAATATTTGTGTGATGAATTCAAATGTTTGCACTGTGTCTGGGTGTTTCTATGTATAATAAGTATGTATTTAAAACTATGTAAGTATTATATCATCTATCTGGCTGCCATCACACAAGCTTTGCTCAGTTTGGGGTCAGATAGTGTTGTGTGTGAATTGTCCACCAATATTAATTTTATTTTTATTTTATTTTATTTTATTATTGTCTGGAATAAAATTATTATGAGCTATTATTACTTTTAATCGAAATTAAGAGAACGGTGACTACGCTGATAAAACCATGGGGCGTTGCTAATACCTACATACTCTTTAGATTAAAGCTATAAACACACTAAACAAAAAATCGTACACTTTTACAGATGCAGTGGGTCCAATCATAATTTGCAAAATGGGGAGTCAAATCTTAAAGACGCGTCCTCAAAATTCACAAGACCAAGGCCGTGGTTTCGTACCTTTCAGTATTTTATAAGCACAGATGCACATGTTTATCATGAAATTGCATCATTTTAATGAAGAAGGAAAATACCGTGAGGAAATCAGCGTGCCCCAAGAAAGATATTTTTACGTGCATATTATAATCCGCCGACCGGCGCGGCGCTGCGTTAATACTTTTCTAGTCTAGCCCCGAGTCCCAGCAGTGGGAACATAATTTGGCCTGCTTATGTTATCTACATCTGTACATGTAGGAACCATCAGCTGTCCGCCATGTTTGTCTAGTTCAACAGGCCGCGTCGCCGCCGTGGCAACAGATTGGAATCTGTAATTATCTGCAAATGGAGTTAGCAGATGTCCTAGACCGATAACGAGCAAAGTGTGGGCGCGTCGCGGTGAATATGGTAAACTTAGATTACTTCTTATAAGCTTGGCGTATTTTGTTCAGCAGACAGGTAAGTGGGAAGTGGGTAGTTGCCATTCGATTAAATGGACTCACCGAAACAATAGTAGTTTTTACCTTGATTAAGAATTAGGATTAAGTTAGACCTCTGTTTTGTTTGATGACTAATAAGATCGAAAATGTTTATCTATGAAATCGTTTCTATGATGCGTAACCTGCTTTTTTTTTGATATCAGACTCAAAATAAGTTTTAAAACTAATGATTGTTTTTTTTCTTATACCTACCTCAGAATCCGAATCCATACTTTCAGTTAATCCGTCTATCGCCTGCGCTACATCATGTTTTATGTGAATGATTTATTGCGGCATTTCCGTCTGCACCGCATCTTTCTGTTGCTTTCCATGGCTGTTACCTCTCCCGCCCTGATTGAAGACATTCAAATCAAATTGCTCCACCAACACCCACACAGCGTCACCACATATTCGCAATAAACGTCGAGTCTAGCCGTGTTCACAATAAACGTAGAATAAAAGCGCCAGGTAAGCCTCAAAAGGCTGAAACAAATTGCAATGCCGCAGACGGATCCGGGCGTCGCAATCTTCGCTCGCCAGGTCGGGAGTGTCGGAGTATTGGGATCTGGATACACTTTGTACAAATACGAGAATCGGGAGACGCCGGGAGCAACAGTTCCGATCCAACGCTCTTCAATAGCCGAGTGTGGCTACGAACCTAGCGGAGAGCCTCACACTCCGGGGGTGCTCGTAGATTGAAACAGCAACATCGTGTCATGTGTTGATGTCCCAAAGACGCGAATGGAGTGGTTTCATTTTATTATTGTGTTAAGCATGTAGAAGCTATAGAATGCGTAACCGGCGCTTCTACCGCCTAACTAAATCGCCTATGGCTTTGCTATTGCTGTCTCTATCATTTCAAGCGCAAAGAAAAGAGATAACAATTTCAATGCTAAGACAGTTTCAGTTAGCTGGTAAACTCTCAGTTTTTCCGATGTTTACAATCTTGTCTTTAAATCGAGAGTGACCCTTATAAGACCCTTATTTTTTATTTTATTTTATAAGTTTGACGTCGATGTCTGTCTGTTTGTCTGTGTGTGTGTGTCTGTCTGTGGCACCGTAGAGCTCAAACGGGTAGGCGGATTTCGATGCGGTTTTTTTAATTTAAAGATTGATATCCGTGCGGGTGTTCTTAGCTATGTTTGGTCAATATCAATTAAAGATGGCCGCCTCCACAAAATGGCGGACAAAATATTTCTTCACAGCCTACCTCAACATGGATATTAAATGAAAGGGCTTGACTAGTAAAATACTATACATTATAAAAAAATATAAATCCAAGATGGCCGCCACCACAAAATGGTGAAATATTTAACTTTTTTCACTACTACCTTAATATGGGTATCAAACGAAAGGGCTTGACTAGTAGAATACTTTGCACTATGACAAATTTCAAATCCAAAATGGCCGCTACTACAAAATGGCGAAATACATTTCTTTTTTCACGACTCCCTTAATATGGGTACCAAATGAAAGGGCTTAACCAGTAGAATGTTGTACAGATAACAAACTCGAGGTAGTCAGGGGTTAATCAAAATTTTAAATTTTGTTCTTGTTTAAGTACGTGTAGAATATGCGTATTCTTTACTAATAATGTTCCGATACGCGTGGTATTATTGAGAACTAGCTCAATAAAAGCATGCTTTCGTGCGAGTAACGCGCACATCTGTCTGTGTCTTTCAGTCGTTCTACGCCACTTTTACACGACGGAGAACAAATCCAAACTTACGCTTCATTTCAGTAAGATGTACAAATTGTGCAACAAACTGTCAACTATAATGTTAGTAAATTATATTTAACAGGTCCGCTGAGTTGATGGCTCCACGCTCACAGCAGGATTGGTAAAAAAAGCGGTGGGCTCAGATAAAGACTTTTCGCTGTTTCACGGCCCGACTGCACCGAGCTGCGGCCGTGTCTCGCTCAAACGGAACTACGAGTCGATAAGCCTTTAGAACTTTCTGATGGGTTAACATTACTGATCGTGGTTAAAGGCAGATCAAACTAATGTCATTCAACTAATAGTAGAGTTATTTCATAAGCGTTAGTTGTATAAGACTGCGGTCATGTTCCTAAAGAGATCAAGATGTGTGCTAAAGTTAGCAGTGCGTGTTTTGCGCTAAGACGAATATCCCGAGTGGTGTCTCCGGAAGTGTCACGTGCATGTTACTTCGCCACAGTGCATTCTCGGTTACAATACGGCGCCGAGCTATACGCGCGCGCTGCCGACTGGGAGCGTGCGTTCCGCGCCCAAAAACGTGCCGTATGTGCCATCATTGGCGTATCGCAATGTACATCCGTAAGACCATACTTCAAAGAGCTTGGGATACTTACGTTACCTGCTATCTTGATTTACCAAGTGGCTGTTAATGTCAGAAATAATCTAGAATCGTACAACACGCGAGGAGAGAGACATTCTCGTAATATACGCAACGCCGACAAGTTGGATGTTATACCACACTCTCTCACGAGGTCACAGAAGTTGACTCACATTATGGGACCGGAAGTTTATAACACTCTTCCGAAAATAGTTATATCGTCCCCAAGTTTTAGCAGCTTCAAAAAACAGATTGAAGTGCTGGCTTATCGATCAAGCGTTTTACAGTTATAGCGAATTTTTAGAGAGTGATGGCAAAGTTCCCATAAATGTAAAGAAATAAATTTGACATGGGTCAGTACAATTGTATTAAAACCATATTATAATCGTATAATGTTTTCTGTACAATAATTATTATAATACAGAAAAGTAGTCATTTCAAACTTTGAAAATGTATACAATTTTGTATGCTCTTTCTTTTTTTGTTTTTTATTAATTGACGTGTAAATTGTACATTTATGAATAAAGTACTTTGACTTTGACTTTGACTTTGTTCCATTCAGATAATAAATAATATATATTGGTGGACAATTCACACACAACACCATCTGACCCCAAACTAAGCAAAGCTTGTAATAGGGCGGCCAGATAGCTGATATAATACTTATATAGTTGTAAATACATACTTATTATACATAGAAACACCCAGATACAGTGCAAACATTTGAATTCATCACACAAATGTTTGTACTGGGTGAGAATCGAACCCACGACCCTCGGCGTCGCAGGCAGAGTTACTACCCACTAAGCCACGAGGCCAGTCAGATGGAACTACATATCAATAAACTTTTAGAACTGTGATGAGAAAACATGCTGATCGTGGTAAAAGGTAGACTAAACTAATGTATTTTAAATAAGTGAAGTTCTTTCATTACCCTAAGGTTTTATATACTCGTAAGTTTGAATTTTGCTTTCACTGCTGAGTATTTTCCAGGGTGCAGATGTAAAAGTTAAAGCTACGCTTTAACGAGTGAAAAACATCTTGAGAAGTTCTGATAAAGACATCTTTCGAGTCAATTTTTATATCACGACAAAGAAATTATTTAACCATAATTCGCTCTATTATATTGATAAGTGCAAAACACATCGAGCCAAGCTACTGAGTAACCCGATACTCCGCAAAACACGACCGAAGGCTTTCGATAATTGTTTGTTTAATGGATATATCGATAACACATGGGTTTGATAGTGATTGGATTATTAGCCGTTTGGGCGGAACACTCCGCGGGCAAACACGAGTTTGAAGGGCTGTTTGACAAGCGCGTTGACGAGGGCACTAGAGGTATGTGGACTGTGCATTACTGAGTTGCGAGTAGAGTTCGTAGTCTGTGCCCACTGTTAGATTTAGTATTAAAGTGCAGTAGCAATAAACCGACGTCTCCGGATTAATTGCATTTTACTCCACACAATTCTGACCCATATGTATGATAAGTATGTATTTAGAACTATACAAGTATCAGCTATCTGACCGCGGTAGTACAAACTTTGCTTAGTTTGTTGTCATGTTTGCTGGATTCAAGTTTTTGAAGTACGTACATACTCCTGCTGCTGCATTAAGTAATTTTTGGCAGGAAAATATTTTATGTGTTCGAGTCACTGACATGTCAAGTTAATGT
This sequence comes from Ectropis grisescens, assembly GCA_017562165.1. NCBI lineage: Eukaryota > Metazoa > Arthropoda > Insecta > Lepidoptera > Geometridae > Ectropis > Ectropis grisescens. Next base: position 5,896,822 of record CM029776.1, on the reverse strand, counting down.
AGCGGCGTAGTAGCGTAGCGTACGAGCGGCGGTGGAGCAGCGGAGTGGGATGTGTGTGGTAGACGCTTATTGGATGAGTGAAATCTTGTGAGTTCACGTGACAGACATCCATAATAGCAGTATATCTGTACCTATCTCTACAGGTGACGTATTGTGCTACATTAGTGCTCTAAGCTATTATAGGTATCCTACTAATATTCTTAGTTATGACCCTACACGTGGGTAGTTTTTCAAGCTAGGATAGCGAGCTAGTGTTAGCAAACTAGCAAGCCAGTAGTTCTATTTTCCTGTAGACAAAACTAGCGCTGCCTTGTCTACACGAAGCTAGAACACTAGCGACACTAGAGACACTAGCTTGCAAAACTAGCGTCGTGTAGCTTGGGCATTTGTTGGCAACATGGGTTTTCACCACTATCGGCAGACTCAATTACAGCTTTTTTAACAATGATAAGCTTACGGTTGACCGATCGAAACCAATTCACTCTTGACTTTAAGATACTAAAGTTGTAATCGGGAAATACCCACACTAGCAACGCATTCCATAGCCTACACTACACATACTTATTACGACTCGTAGAGTTAAAGTTCGTACTTTGAATGAAACCTTATTTTATGCTGGGAATTAATAACAAAACAAAATTCAAAGAACTTCATATTAACACCACGGTTAGATACAGTTAAAGTGAAATATCATAAACTAGTTTACGAATAGAGCTCCAAACATGGCGGTCGCCTAAATATTAAACACAACTACTCTATCATCCCCGTTAAAAGCCTGAACGACCTCGGAAACCACAAATAACCGAAACGAGCTTCGCGAACGGTGCTCAAATTATGACTATCCCTTTTTCACTCACACTCACTGAAAAATCACCTTCGTTTTCGCTTACGCTATGAATGTTTTCGAAGGCAGTAAAGGACATACAAAAAATTGTGTTTACGGTTATAGGGAAGAAAAAATACGTTATGGGACGATATTTTGCGTTGAACCGCTGAAGGAGACACTATAGTTTGAGGATGGTTTGTTGATGTTTAAAATAATTATATAAAAATACCCGTGGCAAAAACATTGTTTTAAACTTTGACGTATTTGCTGTTCCAGGCTTACCAAGATTCAATACATGAGCGGGTCATGTGAGCAGAATGCACCCAATCGGTGGGTCAGGCTTTCTACAGAGTGGACGCCATCGGTCAGTCGACCCCAGGGTCGTCTTATAACGAGAAGGAATGATGAGCTCGGAACGTTTGAAAAATAGCATGATGGAAGCTCAAGACCTGGTTAAATGGCGGCTGCGACCTTTGTCCAGCGGTGGGTCAACTGAATACAGTGTAGTTGTACAAGAACTGCTTTAGAAAAGTACTATTTTTAAGCGGATTGGACTTTATTTGGACACGTTCTATCCAATTAACACAGGGTACACACACCCTGACATGTAGTGTTGAAGATGCAGCAGAGTAGAGGAATGGTACTTGTACAATATAATTAAAAAAAAAACAAAAACTAAACACCATTTCTAACAGTATCTTATGTCCTATTAATATTATAACGTGAAGGTTTAGCTGTAGATTTACGAAAGTTTCTTACTCTTTCAATCGGAACAAACCGCGTGATGCTTCTTGAACATACACAAATGTTTTTTGTTGACTAGCAACAAAATATGAGGCTAAATTATACGCATTGATATCTGACTCAGTTAATGAAATGCGGGTTTATTATTCTGCTTTTAAAGTAACATAAAAGGCGCAAAAACCTAATTACGATGTGGCTTTCGATAACATGGAACCCCGACTGAAGATGCTCTGATACCATAGAAAGGGGAGAAGTCTTTATGAAAGGGTTCTTTTGTAAAAGTATATTTATAATATAAAATCTTTTTATAATATCTTTCAGTTAATTCAAAATCAGTGGAGGCACGTCGGGCATGCACGGTCCTCATGCTAATGTGGGTTTCAATAGCGACGTGGATGGCTTCAAAATGTTGAGAGAATGTAAAAAATGACGAAAAATACAGTCTAACATAAAAGGCACTGTTCGATACTGTAATAATCAAAATTAATAAAATAAATCTATTACATATCAGACAGGATATGTGGATCAGGTAGTCAGACAGCGCAGAGTGCCACGGAGCCCTCGGTCATAGGTTCGTTTCCCGACCAGAATACATACCTTTAAATCTGTGTTGAATATGGGTTTCGGTTCTATATTTGGGTGTTGTTATGTATCATAGTAATGTATTTAAGATGTATGTAAGAAATAATTAAAAAAGTGATGTGAACTAAAAAAGATCCAGTTAACATTTTCAAAATACCTAAATTACAAATCACATAAGCAAAAGAATATTTAACAACGATCAAAATGGCAACTCCAAGCATCCCCACTTAAACCAACGATACACAAACAAAAGGTCAGAAGGCTAACAGAATAATTATCGAAAATGTGCAAGCTCAGGGAATTCCCAACTCATGCGGAGTCACGTCCACAGCGCGGGCTTTTTTGCAAATACCTGCAAAATCGCAGATAATGCCGGGAATTTACCTTTACCTCGGGGAGTTCAGTCAGCTTAACGAAAGGAACTTTACACCGAGCCGTGACCGAGCCTGGACGCGTCACGGGTAATAGGGCAACAGACGGAGAACTCTTTCACTGAAAAGTGAGTTTACTTTATGCGATCTATTCAAGCTGACACACGACTAATGTTAAATATTTAAGTGTACTGTAAAGAACAAAACATATCTTACAGTTTCGCACCGCGGTTTTATCCACGCAGTGCCCATGTTCCTAAGTTCCCATGTTCGACGTGATTGACTAACAAACATGCAAACTTTTGGAACCATACTAAAAATATATGTTTTTGTATGATTAAATTATGTGGTATCAACGAAGAACTGTTCGACGCCAAATTCACGAAAGAGCGGTGACTTTCGATCTAAATTAAAATATACGTCTAAGAACCCAAATCAGATTGACATAACGTTAAATATGAACACAAATATTTAAGTCACTCAAATCACCAGATAAGTGGCATAGATGGCGATAATTTTTTTTAAATAAATTTATTACTCTGCTACTTTACTCGCCTAAAAACTGCAATAAAATTGTGGTATCACTGTACAATATTTAAATTCAATGACAAGCCGATATCCGTGCTTAGAACTGATATGCAAGTACTGGGGCTTATCCCGGCTCGGATAGACCTCGTTCTAAAGTAGATTAGCCTTATATTTATTCAGGCCGGGTTGCAGTGCAACTTCTTCAGTGGACTAATTAGTTATAATGAGCTGCCCCCGAGGGTCGGAGCCAAAAATGTATTGACTTTGCATACACGCCCAAAAGGCCTTCTTGCAATATTTATCAGTGTTTGCAGATACAATGGTGGCTTGGGGAAAATTATCGAAGGGATTATCGCATTAAAATTTAGTTAATTATGAAAATCTGCTAGGGTGGCAATCTGGTTAGGAAACGATCGAAAATGAAGAAAATGTGTAGTGGATGTATTACTAAGTTTAAATTGTATTGAAAATTGATAAATACTATGACGAGGTAAGAAATTATATCATTAATTGAGTCCATTAACTTTGTAACGATTAAAAACGTCACTATTAATACTGATGCTTGAGCCTGGTGGTATTTTGCGTGAAATGTTATCTAAACCGACAAATGCACATGACGGTTTAAAGGTGAGTATCTAATGTCGAATAAAATTAACGGTATTACAATATTGCAATCAATATTATGATTTCAATAAATGGTTTGATAAGCTAATTGTAGTGGTGCTAATTGTATACAAAAACATATGTCACGACACGTCTCGTCACGTCTTATATAAAAAAAAATACATAAACATAAGATCGATCAACCTGACTACCCCAGTCATTGCAATAAAAAATATTGATTCGTTTACATCCCGAGTAATAACATCTTTTGAAGCTCACGGAGCCGTCCAGCCGCCGCGGCTGAACCGGCACCGCTCAGGAATTACCGAGCTCGATCAGAATGAGATCTCTTTATGCAAGCTCTCGATTGTGAGTGAAATAAGCTGAATGCTGCGGAAATGCGGAGATTTGGGGAAGTAACTCGAATATTGCGAATATTCCGCGATATTTTGGGTGAAGAATGTCGACAAATATGGGACGAGTATTAGTATTTCACCGCCGATCATATACTCTCACGTAGCTATAGATCGTACTATCATTTCCTATTAATATTTAAAATGTAAAAGTTTGAATATTTAGACATTTTTTGTTTAGTTATACACAAACGTGTGGTTAGGGGTTGCAATCTGAAACACCGTTGGATGTTAGTCTGGAATAAAACATAGGCTATCATTATCATCTCATCATTGGGAATTTTCTTTTTATGCTATTTCAGTCAAAGGAGATGGGAGTCAACTTTTAAAATTATTCGTTGGCGAGCATCAGCTTGAAGAGTTGCTCGACAATTTTAGTCCTCGACTGTTTTCTGATTAAAAGCTGAAAACATATAGGAGGAAACTTCATATGTTTGTTCAGGTTTTCGCTTTTCTGGTACACTTATATGTATGATGGTGTGTAGAAGTACTTTTTATAATTATGGTATATTTTATCTGCGTTTGATAGCAATAATACAACTTAGGATTTAACACGTTGACCTATGAAATACGTATTTATTGACTCTAGATGTGAAAATATTCGGGTTGTACCCATCTACAGTTATAAGTCTAATCTGTTTGCCCGTCCGATAGAAAAAAGGAGCGGTTGGAATTAGATTGTGTATTGTGTAATTCCTGAACACATCAGAAATGTATTTGATAGAAAATGGAAAGGTAAGCAACCTTACGGCAAAAGACTCTGCATTCGGGATTTGAACAAATAATTGTTACATAAAGTATGTATCGACGATGCTGTAAATTTGTTACATACGCAGTTTACTGCCATCATTACATGAAGCGCTGTTGTACATAACGCAGGTCTGCTCGAGACAGCCCTGTCCGTTATCGGGGGATTGTATCGAGCTACAGTATTCAGTATCCATTGTACATGCAGGCGTGTAATTGATTCTATTGTATCTATTGATTACTTGTATATTTGTCTGGTTTAAACGTTGCATTATTTAATAACGAAACTGGCTTTGAGTGTAGGACTTCTGGTAAGGCGCCGCTTCGCCACCCTTCATTGTTACCTGAGAGATATAATCTGGATTTTAACCGACTTCCAAAAAAGGAGGAGGTTATCAATTTTAGTTAGTCAAAGTTAGTAGATTGATGCTATGTAGGGACAGGTAAGTAGTATCTATCCATTACCTGTTAGATTTGGCTGGCACCGACTTCAAAAAGATGAGTGAGTAGCGGTTATAATAATAATTTTAGTTTATTTTTCGCTTTTGAGTGCCTATTTGTGGTTTTGAAGTCGGTTTAATTTTTTGTACGAAAATAGTTTAGTTTAGTTCGAGTGAGGTGTGCATTAATTTGACACCATCGTTTGTAAGTGAGCAAGCGTATTAAAATTTTGTTGGACAGGGTGTTCTCTGAGCTAGTCTCACCATAGCATAGTGTTGAACGCATATCGATTGTTGGTTGCATTTAATTGACTAGTGTTGACGTCGGAGACCAGTTGAAAGAGAAATGTCCACGCCATAGAACAGCTGTAGAGTTTAAATAGTTCCCATGGCCTGCCATGTTACCAGTGCAGTTTGCAAGTAAGTTCGCCAATTGACTTCAGTACACGCGCCAAATAGCGCGAGGCAACAGCAACCGCTCCAGAGCGGCACTCCAACTATAATTGGTAAAGTTTGTATGTCCAAACCGACGCTGTTCAGTTTTTGCCCCTGGTGTGATGATTAATTTTATTATTGTGAAGAAAACTTCGATAGTTAGTGTAATTTTCTTGCAACAACAAAGGCAGAAAAATAAACTGGAGGAATTTTTGCCGTAATATAAGTTTTTTGGAGTGATAAAATTCTAGTATAAAATAGTTTGGAGTGATAAAATTCTAGCATAAAATTATAGTATGGTAATTGTATGTTATGTTAAATATCTCGTATTTTTTCGTTTTGCTTTGATAGGTTTCCACTTAACCACCATCTCGCCTGCCATCGACGATGGAGCGAGCTTACTTAGGAAAAATCGATTCAACGTAGCAAACGGAAATTTCATCGCTTCGAGCAATCTCTTCTAGGCAACCGTAGAATGGAACCGGAGAAATATTTTAAAAATAGGACGCCGTACTTCCCGGCGATGTTATAATGTCGATGATAATAAGAAGTGATGGATATTTATGCAATATTGAAAATTAATTACAGTTTAATAAATAAAACATTGACATATATAAATTTATTGACTAAGATATTTTTATAGGAGGTTCTGGAGGTATATTATAGAAGGTTATATTTATTTACAATGCAGGTAACCATATGTGTTTTTTTAAATATTTTATAGAAACACAATCTAGAAAAATAATTGCTTAAATAATGTTAAAGTGGACATCATTTTGGATTGGATAGCAACCCATTTCAATGTAAAGCCGCGTACACAATGCAAGGGTTGGAGCACTGACGCCCGACACGACAGCGTAAACAAGCAGGTGTCGAATCGTAAATGCGTTACTCGTTCCAGTCACTCGCATGATGTATTCATTAATTATATGTAAGCACCGCTTTATGGATTGGACACTTAATTTTCGGTGAGTGGTTGTTTTTAACTACATATTTGAAATATTCGATCGTTTTTGTCAGTTTGTGGGTACACTTTATTTGGTAATAATATTTTAATAACAAAGATATGAAACTTAAAGACAAGAAAATATAGGTACCTACTGTAGAAAACTTTAGAACGAGCACCATAAGTGGTGGCCTTATTGCTGGGAACAATCTCAGACATACAACATACGAGTTTATGGACAGACTACATCAGTGTCAAGTGTCACTGTAAAGAAATTATTTGGACTCTTCATGTTCCTATACCTGCGTGTCACTGCGCTGTTATGGGCAGGTATATTGCTTACTATCAGGCACATGTTATGCTCGACTTGTCTATCTAAACTACCTATAAAAAAAGAGTTTGTTTTTGTATTTTTTTTGTTTCAATTGTTTTTTTCCGCATCAAAAATTTTCCAACTGGTTTAAAAAAGTGTTCATAATTGTACGCTAATAAATATTTTTCGACGTGATTGAGCAGCAAACAACCAACTTTAATATGATTATAATTAGTAGGGTTGCACAAGTATTTTATAGATCTACCTAATTACCAGAAGTCAGCAAAAGTGCAGGGAAAGTAATTCCCGGGGCTGCCTGTGACAGCAAAGATTTCGGTACGAATATAAAGCCGAACTCAGAAAAGCGTAAGAACATTAAAAATAAATAAGAAGGGAAAGAGCTGGGGACGGATGTTTACACAGGTTTTAGTGCTGTTTACCATCACTGTGAGTGACAGCTCGAATTCATATATATTTTAAGAAATATTACATTTTATGAGCACAAAAAGAAAACATAAAGTGGTGATAAAATATTAATTTGGGCTATTCTAAAATTAGACGTTGTAGCGACTAGGCCGTCATGGCTTTTTACACGCGTTGAGCTTTGCTAAACACAATGATAATGATTAATGCTAATAAGCACAATGACTAAAAAAATACTAATTATGTCAATTAGGTTGTAAAAAAATATCGTACAAGTTTTTTCTTTCTTTTGTTCTACAAACAAATATTTACGAAGTACTCAGAAGTTTCGAGTGACGTCAATTCATTGTACCGATTTTACGAAGACGTGACGTCACAACCCCGCTCCGGAAGTTTGATTTTCTATTTCTTTTTTTGTTTTTGACTGTTAACAATTCTATGAAAAAACTACGAGTACTTTATTTTGGACAGACTTGAAAAAGATTATGTTTTTTGTACGTACATGTTTATTATGCGACAGCTTTGCCAATGAGGCGTTTTCCAGACGAAAAAAGACTTGTCAAAGATAGTTCAAAATATTGCCGAGTGTGGCACCACTGTTGGTTTTTGTGAAATTTCTCTAACAAAATAAAACAGTGGCGCCACCTATGGTGAAATTGGGAACTGTATTTGATAGGTCTTTTTACATTTTGAAAACGCCCTATTGTGAATCGATTTTGTTCAGTTTTTGAAATTTAAACAAAAAATTAAAATTGACTTCAGGTAGTAATGACAATGGTACATTTTTGTCCCACCCATCATCCCAATCCAGAAAATCACCACGGGTTAAAATAAAATACAATATGAAATTCAACAACACTGATGTTGCGTATAAAGGCCGGGCCACATCGGCGGAACACTCCCAATTTGCATGGAGATGGTCGGCGGCGCGGCCTCGGTTATTATCCGAACTCGGGTAAACTGATTTAAATGTTCACCGCCGAGGTCCCTGAACACAGCAGTGTGGAACGAGCTTAACTGTCGCTGGGATTAGTTACCGCTCAGTTCCCACTAGTTATGCAAATGTCAACTGAATTTACTTTTATTTTTAGTTGCAATTTTATTTTGTTTCATGTGTTTTGTTTTGAACCTTGATAAGCGAACTGTTAGAGCTGATTACTGAAATATTGAATTCTTCGGAATTCAATGGCTGGCACCAATTTTTGGTAAATATTTGAAGGTAGCTGAAGACTTATTACATAGTTCTCCTATTATACCTCAACACGGAGGGTGCAGACCTGGCAGGCGAGTAGCGGGGCAAAATGAAGCCCTAAATTTAAATTATCTGGCAGAAACCACCAAAGCTACCTGTCTTTCTCAGAATCTCATTTTGTTATCATAAATAATATTTTCCAATAAAATTAATTCAGGGCACAGTTTCCTATACCTCTGGGTGATGAGCGCAATGTTACGTAATCATTCTGACTCTTCATGTTCTAATAGCTGTGTGTAACTGTGCTGCTATGGGCAGGCATGTTGCTGACCATTAAGCACGACATGTTTTGTTCGTCCCAACACTTTATTCATTCATAATTTAAGAGCGACGCTCTTGTCGGTGGAGTTCTTTCCATGTACTTCTACACTCCGCCTTCTCCTTGACTTCCTGATGCGACACTACATTTATCTTCTCCTTCACTTGGTTCATGTAACTTCTCCTAGGTCTACCTCTCTTCCTCCTCCCTTCTAATTTACTTTCCATTATTGTTCTAATGAAGTTGTCGTGTCGTATCAGATGTCCCAACATCTTCCCCTCTTCTGTTTTCTATTGTTTCCATTAATGTTATTTTCTCCTACCACAACTACCCCAACACTTTATAAGATAAAAATATAACAGTTAAATATCCTCCGAAATATAAAGCGTAAGCACATTCGTCGTTCATATTTTGTTTCCCCGATAACTGCGTATTTATCCCGGACCAAGGGTCCGGAGTGGCGTTTGACGTCGCCGTTAGTTGCAGGACGCGGGAGTGAGAAATGTCATGATACATTTCGGCGGTTTTTCTGACAGCGCGATATCTGGGGTACGGGAGCAGTGGCCGGTACAGTAAGACCAACGTATCGGTAGAATGTAGCGATGGCGCCACGGTCGTGAAGTGTTGGCACCTATTACAAAGTTATGCAACTTCTGTGTTCTTTAAAGCTCGTAGCTCAGTAGTTATGCTTTTGGCCGGTCTACAGATAAGTTGTGGACACTGTATTATTGGGGACATATATCAGTAAAACTGCCTACTGGCAGTTATCGATTGAATTACCCAGCGAAAAGTTTTTGGGTATCTATTCTATTCGACAAGATATTTTCTATTGTATTATCAAGATAATCAAATGATTACCTTAACTGTATTAGTATTATGATATCACCACTTACCTACACAATTTAATTTGACTTCATGAATATATTCATGAATTCTTTCGCGATTTGAACTCAAATTGAAAATATCAAACAGGACCTCGACATCTAAACGTTTTAATTATCTCCGGAAGTTCCAGAAGTCACATTTAAATGACCACGGTCAAGAGTAAAAATAAAGAAAATACGCCGATCATTGGAAAATAAAACGACCTGTGTTTTTTTTCAGTCAATTCAATTGATTGATTTTTTTATAGTTAATTATTTCAGTACGTTTTCAGAGAGACGAAAATTATTGTAATTAATTTGTGTTACCTGTGTTGAAGAGATGGTTTTAGTTGCAGCAGTTAGAAACATACCTGAAACAAAAAATACAAGAATTATAATAAAGGATTTTGGTTTAACACTGCATCTCCTGATCTACTACATAGTTGTGGGACAGTGAGTGCGACGTGCGGTTCGTGAGGACATAGGTTTGAATCCCGCTTCTACCTTTGAGTATAAGTTTGTCATCAACACTGGTTGTAACGATGAACGGAAACAACGCAAGAATACCTGAATATTTCAACAATATTTCGAGGGCAGGTGTACGATCTTGACTCTCTCTCTCTTCATGGGAGAAGGCTCCGAGTTCCAGTGATGGGAACACAGGATGGTGATACTAATGCTAACGCCTTCTGACACTGTCCTGAATTGTGAAAGCTTGATTGAGGGTCGCTGAACGCTCGTGACACCAAACGACAGACCAGACTATAGGCAGATGCAGCTCAATGTATAGAATCAACTGCATTGAGCTCATCCTAAGACAACCTGTCCTGGTTGCACAGTTCAACATGATACATCGTTTTTTTGGTTTTAGACGCACGAATGTTGGTACTCTGCGCTTAAGGCCTTATTACATTTGCTAAATTTAGTCGACTGAATTTAGTTGCTACTGACTTCAGAGAAGTGTAATAGCATTCAGTAAACTGAACATATTGAAATTAATTCAAAAGAGCAGTTTGTGTTCTTCTAACTTGTTTCTAAAATTACTTCTAAATTTAGTCTGCCTTTAACCTTGCTCCTAAATTTGCTTTTTCAGTCACTTAATTTAGACAAGTGTAATAAAAGGTTTAGTGCTTAGTTTCGTACTTGTCTGAGTTGCGATGGCACCTATAGTTTCGTAGTATACCGTCATCGATCGCCAGGCCGCATCATTGTCAAGACACCTCAGAGCCGGAATCGTAACTATTGAGACAATAGCCGACAGGACAATACCACCTCTAGCACTAACTTCCAACTATTGTTCTAGACTCGATTGTGTTGCTGATACTCCGCTCTGAATGCAGTGTAAGATATTTCTGGACTGGCACAAAGGGTATTGAATATACTTCGCGCTGTAAAATATGTTGTGATAGTCCTTGTCTTGATGTGATATATTCTAAAAATCTTCCTTAAAGTTTGAATTTGTTGCACTTACAAAACTAAATCACTTATAGTAATCTTGTTATGTCTAAATAATTAAAGTATATTGTCGCGCACTTTACGATAAGAACGACTAGAATTGCTAGCTTATCGATTTTTCATCGGATACACTTCGTAGAGTGTGCGCCTGATCTACATGATCTAATAACAATTTGCCCTTTCTTCTATCGGTCTTCTCGTATCTCAAAAAGCGACATCGTTTCATGGTTGATGTTCCAAAAACACGAACGAGGAGATTTGACTCCACGTCTGTGATAAGAACGTCTACGTTGTGGAATGCGTTGCCTGAGTGGGTTTTACCCGATAGTGATTCAGTTTCTACTAGGTAAGTATGCTTCATCGTAGACCGCATCGTCGCTTAACATCAGGCGAGATGGTGGACAAGTGCGAACCTTTTAAAGTTAAAAAAAAACAAACAAACGACATTTCGATTAAATTATTTGGATATGGCAAAAATAACGATTCCATTGCAGAACAAAAACAAAACAAAAAAATGGCCTCTCTGCTCTCCCTCCAGTTTTCCCAGCCCATCTCTAAAAGTGTCGAGTTCGATAACAAATTTTAATAAAAAACCGTCGATACGGTCAAGCTGTTTCGGAGAAGTTTGCCCTTCAAACCGGAACACAGTTACGTTTGCCCATTAATGCTTGGCGATAGAAATACTGGCAAAGGTGTGGTACTTCCCCAGGCGGACTCTGCAAAGAGTCTTACCACTACTCTAGATTATCTAGTCTTAGATTATAAATTGACGGTGTCTAGCTAAGCTGATGTTATAGGTTTTACGTTGACATATACAAGGCTTTTGTCGTGTAGTCTTTGCCAAGATGACATAATAGTTACGTTATAATCAAAATCTTAAATCTTGAGCATAAACTGCATGAAGGGCTCACCCGGCTCGGCCGCAGCCGATTAAACCAAGGCCTACAAAAGGCGATAACCCTTAAATGCTAATAGGACACCATGGACCCTTTCAACAAAGAACACAAAGGTGCCCCATTTTATACGGTTTCGTTTGCACAGGTTCAAATTTAGAACGGGGCGGTGTCGCCAGCACATTCTTGTATACATGCTAAACCAGCCAGGTTTATTACTAGTCTTGCATGTGTGAAGGAACCGGATTATAAGTGACATTGGGCTACTAATTTAAACGCCATATTACAAACTACGAATGCGCTGAAAGCTCCGTATGAACGTTAGCCCACTTTATTTTCCCACGGGTGGGATTCAAGGCCTTACCCCACAGGGAGAGAGTCAAAGCCATATTCTATCAAGCTGATGGATGTACCAAGTTTTTTTTTTATAGCATAGAGTGACGATACGAGTAGGACACGTGCCTGATGGTAAGCAATACGCCTGCCACATAACAGCACAGTGACACGCAGCTATTGGAACATGAAGAGTCCAAATCATTACCTAGCACTGCACTGCGCTCGTCACCCAGAGATCTAAAATGTTACATCTCTAAGCACTGTAATTTATCTGGAAACATTGCCTTTCAAACCGGAACACAGTAATGTGCGCACATAACTGCTTGGCGGTAGAATAACTAGCAAAAGTGTGATACTTCCCCAGGCGGACTCTGCCAAGAGTCCTACCACTACAAAAAATATAAAATAGTTATTTAATCCAAATAATTCATTGCTATCTATGCACTTTTGCCATGTCATAGGTAGTTCACTGATTCCTTTACTAGAAAAACTATTCGGGCGGGAATCAATAAAATCTCGTGATAAAATCAAATAAAGTCCTCGAAATGTCTTTCTTTGATTTTTTTTTGTTGCCATATCTTGTTTTTCTTCCCCGTTTTAACTGTAGGAATGGTATACTTAAACAACTATAATTGTGACAATAAGAGGAGCTGGCGGGATTCGAATCTACGACTTGACGATTGCCAAATCGGACGCTGTTTTGAGAAATGAAAGTGTCGGAAAAAATGTACGATATCATTAGATCGGGTTATAAGTTGCTGTTTGACTTCGGAAATATGAATTTGTATCAGTTTGTAGAAAGCACCTCAGTCATCGTCCTATGTCATATATTATAAAAAACTCACTTAATGTTACTCAAAATATTCATGATTAATGTAAAAAAAATAATGTAAATTTCAGTAGCGAAATTAAAATACTTATTCTTACTTAGATTTCGATCATATATATCTCCTTGCGACACAATACTTGTTTCCCGCTGGCAACACCGTATCCCAAATGAAGCACACATAGTCCGTGGAATCCTCGTAAACTGCACATACAGCCTCCCGCCCCCGGCGCGGCTCGCGGGGGGCTCGAGTAATGAGGGCCTGGGATCGTAAACCCGTGTATCCGAAATGAGGATGTCTCCGAATCTTATTGAAATAAATAAGGCATTGTTTGGGAAACTGTTTACGGATAAGATAAAGTTTATCGTATCGTATGCCTGAATACTATTTATGTCTCCGTATATACCTACACTAGCAACACCCTGCGGGCTTACCCGCATAGTTCCCGTTACTTGAAAAATAGCCTATGTGCTTTTCCATATGCTATCGATGTATATGCCACCGGTAAATTGTCCACACCGTCGTGAGGTTATAATCTCACGGTGACATAATACAATAGCCGGCTTCAAGTCGCCAGATGCAAGATGCTTTTCGCTAAGGCCCTTGGGTCCTACTGGGTTGCCAAGTCGTTCTATCAGCGGTAGCCTAAGCTGAGGTCATACCGTCTGAGGTACCCTTGCACTAGCCGTCGTAGGAGATGTAGTACGTTACGTACATATGTTGTGTACATTAAGATTAGGTTAGCCAGCCTCTGCGACTTCAAGCTTCCCAAACTTTGGTAGACAGTAGAGTCCACTTGAGTCCAACTACCATCCTATTAAAAATGTATACAATGTATACGCAGGCTTTTTTTGACATTTAGTTTTAGGGGGCATGCTAATTCTTGAAATTAGAAGTATTCTATAAATTATTCGAATAATCCGTGTGATGCGCCTTTGGAGGCACTGCGTGTCCCCGGGTGCCCCTACAAAAAAGCCTTGGGTATACATTCCCTCAGCATATCATAGAAAAAGCCCCAATCCCGACTTGTGACTATTAGAATAACCCTCAAGTCGCAATGAGTGACGCAAGCCTCCGGAGTGGCTCAGCGCGTTGACTTAATGAAACCGTATATCTTTCGGTGCGTAATTCAATTATACCGAGCAATCACACTCGCCCACTGAGACCAGGTGCGTTTTATTCTCCGCCAACGGAACCCTAGCCTTGTAGTTCTTGTGAGGTTTGAGTTGGGGGAGGCAGCGGCTGTGGACAGGAGGCAGGAACGGGAGAATCAAAATTTGAGAATCAAAATAATACTTTCACTTTTTACTGTTATAATTATTCCTTTTGCATTCCACAGACGCATAGAAGTCCTTGGTGATAAAACATTCTTAATTATTTTTTTGCGAAAATAATTCTACTAAGTGCAATGAAAAGTGTATCTGCGCCCTATTATGATTAAAAAATTTAGTTAATAAAAACTTGTTGAACGATAACTTCACATCCATACTAATTAAATAGTTTTAATACGTAGATAAATAATGATAAAATAATATGTATTAATATATTAAATTACGAAACGTGCGTACGAATAATCTACTCCGCAAAATGTAAAGTATTTTCCAGGACTCATAGTTTATTTATTTATGGTACACAAAACAGGACTTTTACAAAATAATAAAAAGAGAAAAAACATAATTTTTCGATAGATTAATTTTTTCATCTACAAGATTCCATCGCCTTGGGCCAGCTTTCCTTCTCTGCTATAAATCGTGGAACCCTCGCGTCTTCGGCGCGCCCATTAACACCGCGATGGATACACGGTGTACAGCCGAGAATAAACAAACATGGCTGAACTATTTAGATTTGGAACAGACATTACTGGCTAGAATTTTATTACATTTATAGCACGAAACCGAAAAAATATGTATTGTAGTGACTATTTATAAATAATTGAATTTGCTTAGAAAAAGTTAACACCAAGCTCAATTTAAAATTAAACTTAGATTTAATTTTATAAATCTTGTGAAACCAACAAAATATGTTGATCCTTTGAAACAGCAAGGTTTCGAAGATCGAAATTTTTCATTTAAAAAAATTACAAAATTAAAAAGCAGATTTTGATCAAATTGACACGGGACCACTTCTGAAGCTTGGCTCCACAAGCTTGCTAAATAAAAAAAAATACTTCAAAATCGAATCACAATTGGCAGAGCTATCGCGTATAGGCTAGGCGATAAGTAATGGTAGTAGCTTCTCCAATTTTATCATTGTGCACGCCACACAAAAAAACGGAATTAAGAATCGATTATTTCAACAGATATAGATATGGTTGAATTTCGATAGGCTCATTCCACATTAATAAACAAACACGCAGTACATAATCTCCGTTTACATAATTAGAATCTCGATTGCCTCAATCAATATCGGAGGATACATATTTGTTTTACCTGATATTCAATCTTGTGTTTGTTCAGTATTCGATAGACAATGTCTTTCATATAACTTGCATCCCATATACCTATACACATTAATGTGACTTGAGGGTTAGACCAGTCTGACAAGGCACCTGGTCGTTAACGAAAAGCTAACATTGATAGGCCTAATTATGCCGGTTATGTGCAGTCCGCCCAGTTTAGTAAGATCCCAATTTTGTGCAATGTGTTACTGAGATAGAGATCGGTTTAAATTGGTGGATCCTGGATTTGGACTAATATTTGAGTTTTGGCATAACTCGAGAGGTAACATAGCTCATTAAATTGCAACCAAGCCTTCATTACCCATATAATATTTCAGTAAATAATTTAAACTAATTTACCTATTTACGTTTAATTATTTCCCTCAGTAGATATCATATCAGTTCTATCTTAAAACTGAAAACAATAATGCTGCAACAAGACTGAAAAATCTGAATTCACGAAATATTTCTGTAACTTTTGGTTTTCTTCCAAATTCCAAACAAACGCCTTCAATTAAAGAAATTATTTTTTATCTTTCACTTAGGTAATTTATTTACAATGCGTGAATAAACAGGTTTTAGATTATTTTGGACTATTTTGAATAAACTCTTACAAAGACACGGTGGCCTAGTGCCTAGAACGTGCGATTCAGAGTCATGGTATCATAGGTTCGAATCCCGTCTACTCCGCTGAGAATTTTTCCAAATGCAGATGTTCTAGTTTGTCATTACTACTTGTTTAACGGTGCACGGAAACATCGTGAGGTAACCAGCATATTCCAAGGTTATGCTTCATCCGGCAATCCGCCCTGGGCCAGCATGGTGGATTATGGCCTTGACTCTCTCGTTGCGAGAGAAGGCTCCGAATCCCAGCAGTCAGAACTTTTTGTTTAGTTGTGCGGAAAAATGAAAAAATTCCTAACTCCATAAGTTTTTTAGAATCAGTGGAAAACAATCGACAATCGTGACGTCACTCCCCGCTACCCGTATTGGTATTCCACCCGCGAGTAGCGAGGCCTGCGATACGAGTAGCTCGGGTAAACGACGCTATTTAAACAATCGGTTTAGCGCAACACTTCCTTAAACAATGTTAAAGCTACCTCCTGCTTAAACAACGGGTTACATACAACACTTCGTTAACCAATCGGTTGACTTGTGGTGAAACGCACCTTTTAACTCTTCGCAACATTATTCGACTGAGTGTTGCTAACCTGATAAAAGAACAAATAGGAGCTAGGACGTATTTCTAGATGACCAACGGCAAATGCTGATGCATTTCCAGATGGCTAATGGCCATGGCCCCGAGTTTACCCGAAGATTTCTTATAATTCCACAACGTGACACTATGAATTCTATTCACAGCCTACGAAAAATCTATCTGTGGTGCGCCATTAGAAGTATTCACTTCAAAAATTGTTTACATATTGCTTGCTTACATAATGGTTGCTTTCTCTGTCTTACAGCGAAACAGAAAAGTTTCGAATATTTCAGTAAGGTGGCAATGGCCTGCAAATATATTATATAGTAAATACCCACTCACACTTGCACACTCACAATCACTCACACACACACACACACACACCCTTCCACTCGCGCACACACAAAGAGAGAGAGAGAGATAATTGTTTCTTGTTATAGTGAGGAATTTAAGAATAATTTTAATTTAATTCTGAATTTTGTTACTTTAAAAGGATAATTTTTCCTATTAGCTTGTGTTTCTATTTATATTTCTTGTTTATCTGCTACGGTCTCCCCCAGCAATAATACCAGTGTTTTGTAAAAAATCTTACACCGGTCACCACAGCACGGGCCACAGTGTCTAGTGTGGGGCCAATGGTCAAGACTGGGAGAAACTTTGTAATATATATTTAAATTATGTCTCATTTTGTTTCATGTGCTTATTTTATCAGTTTCTTGTATGTGGTAATTGGGAAATAAATTATTATTCTATTCTATAATTATTATTCTATACAAATATCGGCAATATGTAACGCATAGTTTCCCTCTACATAAGGCTTACATTCGCGTAGCAAGTCCAACAGAATAATGTTTAGTCAGAACTCTGTTTCC
The DNA here is from genome assembly GCA_017562165.1 of Ectropis grisescens. Classification (NCBI taxonomy): domain Eukaryota; kingdom Metazoa; phylum Arthropoda; class Insecta; order Lepidoptera; family Geometridae; genus Ectropis; species Ectropis grisescens. The sequence goes on along the minus strand of CM029776.1, from coordinate 5,879,059 downwards.
CGAATACTCCGTTTTCAAGCCCGCCACAGCATTATGAGTCCGCGAACCAAACTGCATCGGCAAAGTTTCCGCTCGGAGCGCGCGACAATGCACTCAGCGCGCGCTCAAACACAATTAGCGGAGCATTCGCGACGTTGACAATCCGCGCGCTCTCAGCTCCGCTACCCGCCCCTCTACCGCCTAACTAGATCGGCTTTTTCTTTGCTATTGCGGTCTCTATCATTTCAAGCAGAAAGAAAAGATAGAGAATTCTCAAAGCTAAGACATTCTTCGTTCGCCGGTAGACCCCCCGTCCTTACTGGAGTTCGTAATGAAATCGCTACGTTTCGAAGATGTGGCAGCGGTAAGTGCACTCAGTGCTGGGTAAAAAACTAAACCTTTTGGGCATCTTATAAAACAGAGTTTAAAGACATCTAATAGAGAATGGTTACCGCCAAATAACAAAAATATCGATTTTTTTTTTTTTTAATTTATTTAATACGTACAACAGAATTCAGCCGATACAGTGTATAGTTAGATTAGAACTTAAGTTTAGATCTAGACAGTATTCCTAATGGATACGTATACAGCATGATTATATGTACTAGTATTTGTTACGAGTTTAACAATAAAAAAAGGGTTGATTAAAAAAGGAAAAGATAGATAATTAGAAACAAGGAAATTATAAGAATAATAACAAGTTATAACCAAAGAGATTTTCGTTTATACTTAATAGGTGGATGAGATGTGAATACAATTTTTCTGATATCTGCCTTAAATTTAGATAGTTTGCGATCAAAAATATCAATGGAATCTGAATTCCTATTAGCAATTTCATTGTAGTGGCGACACATTCTAACAATGGGATTGTAGTATGAAGTGTTGTTCTTATGAACCTGCAACATAAAGGTCTTAGCGTAAGGATCACGACTTCTGTATTTAATGTTTAAGTTAATACTTGAGAGAAGCGACTGAGAGTCAATGTATGAATGCACAATTTTAAAAAGGTGAACTTGGTCTATGTATGTGCGACGGAATTCAAGCGAATGAGTTTTAAATTTTTCTAATCTTTTAGTATATGATTGCAGTTGTCGTTTTAATCCTACTCTATAACTGAGTATACTTAGGCATTTACTCTGGACTCGTTCAATGCGCTTTGTATGTACTTTGTAAAAAGGTGACCATATGACAGAGTTGTATTCAAGGATGCTACGTATCATTGAGTAATACAAATTTAAAAAAACTGAAAGGACTTTTAAAGTCTTTGGTGATACGAGCAATAAAGCCTAAGAGTTTATTGCATCTAGTAATAATATAATCATAGTGATCTCTAAAAGCAAATTTCTCATCAAGTATGATTCCGAGGTCCTTTATCACCACCTTTCTCTCCAAACATAGATCTTTAAGTACGTAATTATAATTGATTTTATTCGTTTTAGCGGTGAAGGATATAACAAAGCATTTTTTGACGTTTAGGAACATACCATTATCTTCACACCATCTGTATAGGTTATCAATATCAGATTGTAGCATTTCACAGTCACTAACACTGCGAACAGTTGAATATAGTTTAAGATCATCGGCGTATAAGAGACAAGGACTTTTAAATTTGTCAACAAGATCATTGATGAAGGCAATGAAAAGTAGCGGGCCAAGATGCGAGCCTTGAGGGACGCCCGAGGTGATAGCTGCAGGTGAAGATAAGAATCCCTTTATTGCAACCAACTGACTTCGCTTGCTTAAATAAGATTCGAGCCATCTTAGTAAATTGCCATGTACCCCAAAATATGTAGCTAACTTCCAAGTTAAGCGCTTATGGTCAACCTTGTCAAAGGCTTTTGCAAAGTCGGTGTATATACTGTCGACTTGAACTCTTTTAGCAAAAGCACCGCATATATAATTCTTATATTCTAGTAAATTAGAGGTCGTAGATCGATTGCGGACAAACCCATGTTGAGATGGAGTTATGTGTTGAGAAAAGTGACGATAAAGGACATCGACCACTATTGATTCAAATACTTTACCTAAACAGGACAAGATGCTAATTGGACGATAATTATTGCAACAAGATTTCTCGCCGGATTTAAAAATGGGTACTATATGAGCAGTTTTCCAAACGGATGGATATACACCAGATTGTAAAGATATATTAAAAATAATAACAAGCGGTTCAATTAACTCTTTCGAACAGTTTTAATAACCAGAGGAGGATACCATCCGGCCAGATCCCTTATTGAGGTCCAGCTGGACAATCTTCCGAAGAATTTCATCTGTCGTGATCGTGAAGGTACTTAGTGTGTTAGCTGTACTTACAATATTGGATATACTAATGGGTCGTGAAGAGGGGGGGTTCAAAAACAGAGCAGAAATATTCAGAAAAAAGTTCGCATATTTCTTGCTGATCTGATGAGACTTGATCACCATATTTCATTGTAAGTGGTATAGAAGGAGAGCCTTTTTTGCTTTTAACGTAATTCCAAAAATGTTTTAAATTATGTTTTTTTAATGAGGTTTCAACAGAGTTAGTATACTTATCATAATCGCGTTCAATTAGTTTTTTGCATCTACATCGTAACATGGAGAAAGTGTCGTAGTCACGAGGATTTTTGTACTCTCGGTATCGTCGGTGATATTTAAGTTTTTCTTTAAGAGCGCTAATTAAAGAAGGTGAAAACCATGAGGGGTAATTTTTAGAATATGTTTTTAACAATGGGGTATATTTAGATATAATATCAATAAATTCTTTGTAAAAAATTGCTAACTAATATGTCTATGTCCTTAGAATTTAAAATTTCCTTCCATTTTACTAGTTTCAGTTCTCTTTTAATGCTTGTAAAGTCACTTTTTCTAAAATTTAAACGTTTTACACGGTTGGGTTTAAAGGATTTTGTTGTGTCACTACAAAGATTAGAAAAATCTATGTTGATTTCTAAGGACGGGTGGTATCTGTCAACCTTGCTAACAGGGTGCGTTTCACAGACTTTCACTGTCAACAAAGTAGAAAATACGAGATCTAAGAATTTTCCGAATTTGTTGGGAATACTGTTATGTTGGTTAAACTTGCATAATATACTGTTTTCTAAAAGAAAGTCTGCTCTAAAACCTTTAGGCTCACTAGGGGTAACAATATGGGGACTATCAACAGATTTTGTCCATTTTAAATGTGTGTTGAAGTCGCGAATACAAAGAAAATGATCATTTTCTTGGGAACGTACAATGTTTTGACAATTTGTATAAAATTCATCTAAGTTATTTTTCGATAAGTATGAAGGAAGGTAACAAAGGCAAATATTTAGAACCTTACGAGACACATCTTTAGGAGTTATACTAATCCATACATCTTCAAAATCGGATTCCCATGATGTTTGACGAACAAAACCTATACTTTTCTTTACGGCCAACAAAACACCACCACCACCGTGCTTAGGCACCTTGGTCGAATGTCTGTCGCGTCTGATGACTATGTAACGTTCGTCAAACACCTCGGCATCACAAATACCATCGTCAAAATTAGTCTCGGTTAAGCAGATCACATCATAGTTACAGTTCAGAACACTAAGAAATACATCTTTGATTTTCGTTTTTATACGGTTTACATTTTGATAGAAAAACAGCATGTTAATTAAACTAATAACTTAATATTAAATTTATTTTCAAAAGAAAAGTGAATAAAATATTTTGTTACTGTTACGGGTAAATAAAAAAAGTACCTACTTAAAAAAACAAAGCAGATAATAAAATTGAAATTTAAGCTTAAATACGAATTAATTAAGTTAATTTGTCTAGTTCTCTTGTGTTATTTATAGGGATGCAACTAGCGCCATCGTGTTTACGTACGTAAATTCGTCCATATTTAACCCAGACGTACTTATATCCCTTTTCTTTAGCAGTCTTCCGTGCAGCAGCGTGAAGTGCCTTGCACTCGGGCGTTAGGTGCTTCGACACGTAAATCCTCTGCTTTTTACAAGTGAGGCCAAGATGTGAAGTATTTAATTGATCATCTTTTGAGCTTTGTTAAAGCGATGGCAAGCGGACAGTACACAATCTCTGAGACGTGGGTTGACAAGCGTGACGAGCAAGTTGCGTGGCCTGTCTGACGTAGTGTTTAGCTTGGCTACACGGCGACATGAGTGTATTTGGTCTTGTTTGATATCTAGTTTGATAGTATTGCATAGATTGGTGAAAACGCTCAGAGGATTTTCAATTTTACTTTCGGGCACTGCTTGTATTTCTATATTTTGGCTCGAGTCATCCTGTCTAAAGCAGATAATCGCACATTGCAGCTTGCTTGTAAGCTTCGGAGATGTGATACTTCAATTTCAAGACTTTTTTAAAGCGCGCGTCTTCTCCTCAACCTCTTGCTTTAAAGCTACCTGCTCGGCGCATATGAGGTCAGTCGTGGAAGTAAATTCCTCTTTTAGCTGCTGAGACGAAGAGGAAACCTCCCTGCACACCAGGGCTTTCACATCTCTTACTATTCTCTCTTGAAAATCAGATAAGAATGCTGACAGAGTGCTGTTTAGTTTTTGATTCAAAAGAGAGCTAATTTTGTCCATAGTAACGACATTATTGTCCATACTAGCGCCGGCGCACGGGGGCTACGCTGGAGATTAAGTCAGAAGCTTGCCTTACGGACACGTTATTAATACAAGAGTGTGGTATTGAAGCATTATCAGAGCTGCCGCAAGGAGCGGGGTCGCAGGAAACAATTGAAGACTGCAAAAGCGATTGGTCGGTTATATCATACGACATATTATACATCGAGTCATCGGCTGTTGGTACTTGGTTGCTGCGGACTGGTGTGTTATCATTACGTTTATTTGCCCGTTTAGTTATGTTGATACATAGCGGACAAGTCCAATTATCTCGATATTCTGGGGTAAGTACGAGAAACTGGTCGCTTTTTATATTCAGGCACTCGATGTGGTATTGAGATTTGCAGTTACAACATTGTAATATGTGTTTGTTGTTTATTATTTTGTTACAACCGAAGCAATTCATTTTGAAAGGTAATACGTCTGGATCAATGAAAAATTTCAATATGCAAAACGATGACCACGGCGCTAGTCTCGAACCCAGCTACTCATATCGGGAGCCGGGACCGGTAACCATTGCACCACGGAGACTTAGTAGCAAGCGTCGAAAATAAGAATCAGTTTGTAGTCTATTGAAAAGTAGGTGCTCGTACTAGAAGGTAGCAAGTTATTTGTTCAATCGTTCACTGTCAAAGCACCCACTATTCACTCGCCGGAAAAAATACAATAAACAAAAGTTTTTAATCAGTGAATTAGACACTAAATCAATATTATATCACTGTAATTTTTAGCACAAACGAAAAAACGAGTATTGTTTTCACTGAATATGTACAGTTATCTTTGTTTCTTCAAGAAAAAAATACGACTTTCCGAATAAAAACTGCGTTGTTTTCGTAACACGACTAGTTGAATGTAAGTTGAATGAATGAATGAAATTGGAAACATATTGATACGATTGAAAACATATGTGTATACAAACACCTATACCTTGTACTTTCTGAACATTATTATTACCTCTTACACTGTCAAGATCAAAGAGCTCAATGAAATAAATAAAATTTATTTCCAGAAAAATAGAGAATTCCACCAAATCCAGTATCATTTTCGTTCCCAGTGAAATCGTATATTCACGAAAGTTGCCACTTATGTATAACTAGCGGTCCGCCCCGACTTTGCACGAGGTACATAATATGTGGCATATCCAATAACACTCACTCAACAATCTTGTACATATCCAACGGTGAAAATGTGAAAGGAATTTTGAAAACGGTCCAGTTGTTCCTGAGTTTAGTCCAAACAAAACTCTCTACTACTTTCTTTCTCACTTACTTGATTTCATGGTTTCTGTATGATAATATCTGAGCGAAGTCGGAACAAGCCGCTAGTAAGTACCTAATAAATAGCTAATTATATCCGAACCACATAATGGTAGTCCCGAGTGAGTGGCGTCCACCTCCAGTCTAGTATTTCCCTCCCATTCGTCTGGTCAGAGAGGAGCCGCGGGCGACCACGGCCGAGACCTAGGATTACTGGCAGCATTGAAATAGAGCTCTTAGTATTTAACTAAACTACGGGCATTTTACTGTCTAATTGAATGATAATTTTAGCTGTGGTTCTTGAAGCTAGTTCAATTTAGTCGTTTCAGTGGCGATTGTACGTATAAGGGCACTATAACTTGTATAGTTTCAGATTATTTTATACTTATTTAAGAAGCTACACGATAACACTGCGAAGGTACTTGTTTTTTGGAGTAATTACTGGAGAAAGATACTCAGAATGGGAGTGTGAAATCATGTGAGAAGTCCGGGTATCAACTAGATAGATACATAAATACTTTATAACGTTATACTACTTAAAAATAACCCAAAATTTAGATATACCATATAACAAAGTAGCCCTTGGCGATCGTATCACTAAGAGAGATTTGCAACTAGGCACTAAGTTGTAGTTTTTTCTGGTAAAATTGTTTTGTTATAGACACGTATGCTATTTATCAGGTGCTTATCCTGTTCGTCTCGTCACTTTTGCTAGCATAGCAGGCGTTCATGTGATGGAATCCAGCCAGCAGGACATGTGCCTGATGGTAAGCAAACAGCACAGTGTAGCGCATAAACAGCCCACTAAATATTCCCACTGCTGGGACTCGGGGTCTTCTCTCGCAAGGAGAGAGCCAAGGTCATTATTCACCACGCTGGCCCACTGCGGGTTGGTTGTACAGTGTAGCGCAGCTGTTGCAAAATGAAGACCCCAAATCACAACTTACACTGCACTACACTCGTCACCCAAAGATATAAGATGATTTGTATCTATTTCCTGTTATTTCTCAGGAAACATTGTCCTTCACATTACTGCTTGGCGGTAGAATAACTGGTAAAGGTGTGGTACTTCCCCAGGCGGAGTCTGCAAATAGTCCTACCACTAAAATGTAACTAATCATACATCAAGCATATCCAATACAAAACCTTTCTACTTACAAACCACATTTCTAAGCTATCTTTGATCACACTAGACTACCATTACAGACAGTCCCCTGAAATCAATTGTCAATTTTATAGTCGGACTGCGACGGAAGGTAAACAAAGCATTACATTTGAATATGACAGACACACAGGAAGACAATAAACTGTTTGTGTTTATAGAGACGAACGTTCTAGGAGTTGGAGGAAGTGCATTTTAATATGAAGCCAGCGATGCTTATCGGCGGAATAGGAGATATTTAAACGTTTTCAAATGTACTTGTGGAGAAAATAAATGAAAGTCTTTATTTATTTTTCGTTGCATAGGTATTTTGAAAAACATAAAAGTTTGTGTGTTTGTAAATGTGTACGTTTGTTAACACGTATTTCGGATTTGAACTAAATTGAATACGAAACTTTCTTGTTGATTTAAATGACATCAAAAGTCATAAAAAATCATTGCACGAAAATTTTCTCGTGTTAAATTCATGTTGACGTGACACAGACAATTTTCAATTTGCCGCCAAATCGTAAAACAAATGACAAATTAATGAAGTATATACTCAGTAATATTGGCAAAGAGTTCTATTTTCAAATTGTAGAATTATTTTTTTATTATATTGTTTATAAGTGGCCAGTTCTAAGAACTTTCAGTTTGACCCTCGTACATAGATACGTACCATTACTACCATGACTATCGAATATACTACTTTTTATCTCGTTATAGTTTGTGGTTGTAATTTAATATTTCTAGTGAAATGACGGACCATAGAGATTAAACATCTTATATATCTGGTTGACGAGCGAGAATTATTGGATTCTTTATGTTCAAATACCTGTGTAACACTGTGTTGTAACGGACCTACATTAAATATGTGTTGCTTAGTATCAGTCGCATATTTTTCTTGATTCTTAAGTTTCCAAAAACTTTAAAATATATTTCGCTGAATTAATATAAAAAGTCGGACGTAGTCTCGCTAAAACAAAACCTGTGTCACTAGAGTCCGCCACACGCGTGCGTTGTCAGGTTGTCACTGATAGCCTGACACGTACAGATATACAGATATACACATGTAGCGCGTGTAATGACCCTCTGATCTGTGCGTGTCAGCCTGTATGTGACAGCGCACACGTATATATTATGTGGCCGACTCGATGGACACAGTTTTTGTGTTAGCGAGGCTACGTCCGACTTTTTTATACGCCCATGGGTATATTTAAACTATTCAACATTGCCATAATAAATGACGTAACATTGTTAGACTATGATTTCTCCTACAAATTGGGGATTTAACTATTGCTTAATTGGAAATGTTCTCCATTGTTAACTGTTAGTTAGCCGTGCAGAGCCGAAACTGTGTTTAAACAGGCCTCTGACACAAACTGGGATCCAATCCAAAGCGCCCTTAACCGGATTCACCTGGACGTAATCAGTTTTATCCGGACGCATGCAGGTGTTAGCTGGATGGATCTGGTTTTCACAAATTTTCTTTGACGTTACGTAAATTTTGTCAAAGTCAGAAAATCCGAATTTGATGGAATTCGATTGACCGTGCGCTACGTTTTCGAAGCGTAAATTGTAACGTAAATCGTTAATACTTATTTCAAACAAATACATTTTGATAATAGTATTTGACTTACTCTAGATTTTGTAACTGAATCTGATAGGAACAAAGCAATCGACGGCTAAGCATGTAGTTTTTTATGAACTAATGCGATGGGACGAGGTACGACGCAGCTACTAGAACATGAAGATTGTGATATTTACGAATACATAAGTGTTAAATCAACTAACTGTTTCTAACAGCAAAAGTTTGCTCAGTTTGGGTGCTAGATAGTGCTGTATGAGAAGTGTGCATCATCATCAGCGAGCTATATTTGCCCACAGCCGGACATATACCTCTCCCATAACACGCCAGTCAGCCCGATTCCTGAGTCTTACGTAACCAGCCGCCAGCAGCCGTCACGAGAAATGTACGTAATTTAATATTATTCTTAAATCATTAAACAATATAATTTACATTGGCGGAGTACTTTACATACATCGTGACATTGGCGGAATTGTGAGGCTAAACCACAATAATAGTCATTAATCAAGAAGTTGAAGTAGTTGAATTTAATTTATTTTTACCCTATTAGGCATAATTAAAAATTAAATTAGCTTTTTGTTTTCACGTGAAACATACCCTATTATCTGCAAAATTTATAAAATGAGCCAAATCATGAAAGCCATGAAACACACGCTGACTTTTCTTAGTAATCCCCTCAAATGAAGACAATTCGCCGTTTTAAATGTTATCAGCTTAAGGTGCTTGTTATAAAACCCCTCTGGCAAAGTAGAGCTTACGGGAACTCTGTACGAAAGCTTTTACGAAAACAATGCTACCAAAAAAATTATAACGTAGTAAAATAAGTACCTAGTAATTTAGTATATTTTTGTTTAGTGCTAATACTCAGAATACGTACCTTATATTATCTGGTCAAAAAGTGTAAGTTACACACACGTTCTAATCACTTAGGTTTCTTAAGACATATTTATTTTATTTATAGATTAAGTGGAAAGAAATTTTTCAAGCACTATTTTTGATTTCGACAAAATGAATGAAAGAACAAAAAAAAACAACACCTGAGACGTGTTTGACATTATTCAGGAAGTTCATAAGCTTTATATAGTAATGTTGTTTATGACATTTTAATGTAATAGCCTACTTGACGTGCAAATCGGTTTACCAATAAATAACATGAACATAAAACGTATTTACTTTCGCTGTGGGCATAGTGCCCAAAATGCTGATCCTATTGCCACGTTGAATGGCAATACTTATCAATTGAAAATAGGTTTTCAAGGTATTGAGGATCGTTTTAGAAGTCTGTTAAAATTAACAGAAAAATCCTAAGTCGTAGATCGATTACAATGAGATCATTTTATTTAACTTTGTACTTTTGCCAAGTTAAAATAATACATCGATGCAATCTACCACAGTATATAGCTCTGCAAATTAAACAGTTTCAATAAAGGTCGTTGCACACCGTGCGAGATAATTCGCCGATCGCCGTCTAGACGCGCGGCGCGACGCCAGCGACACCTGCACTAACCGCCGTCTATTATCATTACCGTAATGGCGCGCGTGGACTGAATTAAATAACTATGACAACGTCGCTAACTGCTTGTCGAGTTCTTTTTCGAGGGATTTTATCTTAAGTTTACGTTTAAACAGTAGGAACGACGGGTTTCTTTATTTTGTTTGATACTGATTGGAGGACGTGAACTAAGAGGGTTGGCATAAATCTTTTTTACCCAATGAGACGTTATCAGACGACACGATAAATACAATAAGATAAATTACGACGTCTATGTGAAGTTTCACACCATTTGAAAATATTCTGTCCATATCTAAAGTTCTGTGATATGTTAAAACAATATTTAATTTTACGAGATGTTAAAACTTTTTTTTAATAATGGTTGACAACTCACACACAATACTATCTGACCCCAAACTAAGCAAAGCTTGTGCTATGGCGGCCAGATAGTTGATATCTAATACTTATATAGTTTTATATACATACTTATTATACATACAAACACCCAGCCACAGTACAAATATTAGAAATCATCACACAAATATTTGCACTGGGTGGGAATCGAACCCACGATTCTCGGCTTCGCAGGCAGAGTTACTACCCACCAAGCCACGAGACCAGTTAAACTTACATTTTCACTATGGTTTTGCTAGTTATGTTTTTAGTTTTTCGTTTATTTTTAGGGATCATCATATTAAAACACATTCAAGTTATTGAAAAGTCAAATTTATGGTATTTTTTGCATAACTTAAAAAAATATTCATTTTATACTACTATATATATTATTACCGTTGGATTCTTTGATTATACTTGTTCCAAATCGTCGCCATGAATGTCTAAACTGTTACCACATAGTTTCTATGATGCATTATCCAATAGATTTTAACACACCCGCAATTCGGCGAGCCTTTATTAATACAGTCACGCAATCAGTGTGGAGGGGCCCTTATAATGAAGTTGGATTAAGAATGATGGTGTTTTTGGTCAATTTCGTGAAGGATAATGACTGCGTGGTGATCAGGGGTACGTACTGGTGAAAAGAAAGTTTTTTCCTGTCACTTGATGTGGTGTGCGATAAAAGTCTAATTTGTTACGTTATTATATATTCATTAGGTGCGATTTTGACTGGATTCTATTCACGGAGTCAGTGTAACATGTTCAAGAGTGTATAAAATTAGCATTTACTTTTGAACCTTGATTTCAACTTGCAGCGCCATGAGTAGAAGTCAAAGGATCATCATGCTCAAGAAGACCAGTACGGGATCAGGGGGTTCACCGCCTATCTAAAATGGTCTCGCTTTTAATATTGATCTCTGAATTTACAACAACTTTATTTACCTGTGACGTTGTTCATTTGTTTTTTTTATAACTTGTGGCGAGTTTACTTTGTATGTATGGAGTATATAAAATGTGACGAATTTACTTTGTGGCGAATCAACAATAACCCCTCTCGTTTTAGATTGATCTCGGTTTTAATGTTGATTTTTCGCTTGGAATTAAAGAAAGAACTAGCAAAGTTAACAAACTAAAATGGTAAGTTAGGCTGTCAAATGGTGGTACAAGTAAACATACTTACGTGGAAACGTGGATACAGTTCGTGTACTAATTAGTTCGTCGAGAACAACCTGAATTGCGCTAGAGTGCTTTAAAAACGCGGCTATGATGCGGATTTAATGAAATTAATAAAATTTTACTTGTAAATTTTACATTGAAAAAAAAAACTAATTCAAATGACATGTTTACTTATGCTTCGTTTATAGATGTGGATTACGATGAAGCGAAGAAGAAACCGATTCACTCTCGATTTGAAGTTACCAAGATTACAACAACCTACAACCTTGGAAAACCCACTCAGGAAATGAATTCCACAGCCTCGACGTTCTTATCACAAAAGTAAAGTGTTCGTTCCTCATCTCAACCTCAACTATGAGAGATAACTTAGTGGACACATACAAATTGAACAGTCTAGATGTAGGGCTGATCCAAAGCATCTTAGCTGTGCCTATGTCGGACGCTGCTAGAATGCTTTATGAGTCGGCCCGTAAGTTGTTCAAAGATAGAATTACTAGTATCTAATTACTCGTTGCTGTTGTATAATTTGTGCGTTAAATACGGGGACTGACATAGTCAAATGTGACTCAATGTCCCCAATAAAAATGAGATAAAAAAAAAACCTCAACGATGGATTTTTCAGAACACTAAACATATTATGACGATGCCGCTTTTTCGAGTTGATTGTAACTCGAAAAAACAAGTCCAACAAAAAAACGGCCAAGGTCTTAGGGCCTTAAGGTCTTAAGGGGGTATTAGAGGTTTACGGATTTTATCAGGGTTTATGAATCGCTGTAGAAGTGGGAGCGAGAGGTATACCAGCAAAATCTCTCTATAACCTACTGAAAGACCTTGACTTATCCAGAAGTGCAGTAAGTTCTATACTGGAACGAGTATCTAAAGCTGCACTAGTAGGCTCATATCAGATTTGGCTGGGCAGGGAGAGAAAAACGAGTAGTGAAGGTGAGTGTTGATGTACGTCAGAAAGGGGCCCCTTAAACCTACGCCCGAGTCACAAGGCTCGGGAACTACTCGAGTTTTTCTCTCTCTGCCACACGATGGACCCGGCACCCGCACGGTGAATCCATGGAATGCTAAGAAGATCGTCTCAAATGATTATCAACTTGTTTGTCATAGGTATTCTGAATCTCACGTATAAAACTTAACTAACATTTTTCATTCATCAATTATTTTTATTTTTATTGCTTTTTTACCTATTTTAAACTTTTTGTACATACATTTAGAAAACTAGAGGTATTTCACAAATGTTTTCACGAATGTTTCTTTGTTTTTCTAACTACTATTTACTAACTTCCTATCCCTTGATACAACATTGGCAACCAAACCAATCACAAGAATTATTATAGATGTTATTTGTCCCTTTAATTTTGGGGATGTGGGTCTGTACAGTGACATCGCGTCGTCAGTTCTGTGCTTCAAGTATTTTTCATCAACCCCGAGTACATTTTTAAAATATTGTGAGTTGTACTAAAACCATCTATATTCATAAGAATTTTAAAAGCACCACCTAATTAAGATCGTACGATATTCCGGATTTAAAGTTAATGGTTTTTGGAAACTCCCCCTCCCTTGAAGCAATAAACGTCACAGGTTGATTTACCTCTCTCTTAACTATCACGTTGAACCGAACACCGTTAAACAAGCCTAGTAATGGCTGTTTTATAAATACGTCCAGTTTTTACACTGATTGGATCCTTGATATCAAATTTACATTGTAATCATAGAATCAAATTTAACAGTTTGGTAGAGGAAGGTAGGAAGGAACTCTTTGGAAAGCCCGCCTGGGGAAATACATTTCTTTTTGTTTTCATTCTAACGTCAAGGTGCAATCTGTAAAAAATAATCTATTCCGGTTTGAAGACCAATGTTGCCAGAGAAATTTTAGGACAAAGAGATTTGACAAGTTTTAATATCCAAGTGGTGAGCGTACTTTGAATTCTTCATTAATAAGATTTTTTTATATAATTAGATGTTGGATTAGACAGTACTGTTACAGCCAGTTATTTCGCTTACATCAGGTAGATATATCTTGCTTGTTTTATCAGTCTTTTTCCTAAGTTACTCAAAGTACTATAGTATATGTGGACTTAACCGAATAAACAAACTAGTATTAATTTAAAACATCGCTACGGCCTATGTATTCCCTCGGTCTCTCAAAATGGCCTCGGTCAATTTATTTTATTGACACAGACCCAACATTTTTGGTGAAGTGTAATCGAATGGGACGTTGAACGTATGTAGCGAGCGATATCGGTGATGTATGAGCTGTATCGGTGATGTATGTGCTGACTGCCGTAGCACTACGAACGGGTTGGAATCACTGCGCGGCGCTATCTCACTGACGCTGGGGCTATTGTTTCGGTTTTTATTTGGTTGTAAATGAAATATGACATGTACTGAAAGTCTGAATAAATGTAGAATATTATTGCAGTTTTTTACAATTTATTCCGGCTGTTAGCACCAAATTTTTGTAGTAGTAGGACTCTTGGCAGTGTCCGCCTGGGAAGTACCACACCTTTGCCAGTTATTCTACCGCCAAGCAGTAATGTGCAAACATTACTGTGTTTCGGTTCGATGGGCAATGTTTTCAGAGAAATTACAGGGCTTAGAGATATAAGATCTTAAATCTCTGGTTGACGACCGCAGTGCAGTGCTAGGTAATGATTTGGAGTCTTCATGTTCCCATAGCTGCGTGTCACTGTGCTGTTATGTGGCAGGCATGTTGTTTACCATCAGGCACATGTCCTGAACGTTTCGACACACTTTATTAAAAAAAGTCTTGAGACAATTTGAAAACTTTCCACTTAACTTTCCTATTAAATTCCAACACGGAGCTGCAGACCTGGCTGGTGGTCTCTTTATAAGAACTCAATGACATTATAAAAAGTTTGGTCTAAAAACTAGTATTTTATCTGTTTTTGAAACTTAATTACATCTAGATATCAGATTAATTACTTATTTGTCTTGTGCCTAGTTTCTCTGGAAACATTGGAATCAAACCGGAACAAGTAATTTTTGGCCATTACGGTTTATTCAATAACTAATATTTATTTATTGTAAGGGTACACAAAACAGTATACAATCAAATTACATAACAAGGCTATAAAAACATAAGCATTGCCATTCAGCGTGGTAATGCCGACCGCATGCTGGGTACGCTTCCGATTGGTGGTGAGCTTGAACATCTTGATTATATGTAGACCTTCATTGGTCTATGGTTAATTCAGGTGAGCTTAGTGTAAGTAGTTAGTTAGGTATGTAGTGTAGTGTAGTTCTCATTGTAGGTATTTAGTTTTGTTAATAAAGGGTTAAAAAAAAAGGTTACAAAATAACATATTATACAGTTCTAAATCATATACCTAAAATCTACGTACACAGCGTGAACTAAAAAAATATAACAATGGCGAAAATTTTGATAACATTTAATAAAGATTACTGGGTTTGGGTACTGCCTCAAAGGGACTCTTTTACCGCTGCACAAGATTGTTGATGTTTCACTGTTTAAGAATTCGTATAAACCTGTAGCCATCATAATATATTCTATGTCCATTGGTCCACCGTTATTAATCCTGTCTTATAATTACCGTTTTAAACAAGCAAGGAAACGCATGTATAATGACCCCGTTAGCAGCCGTTTAATCTAACGTCCATATTAAAGTCTTATCGAATGCCCCAAAAAGTTCTTCTGAATAACATTAGGACAATTAGACAGGCGTGAAATCGGTCGTTTGTACCCTTAGCAAAGGGTGAAACGTGTTTATCGTAACATGTGGAAATGGCGACTTTGAAGTCGATGCCGCTCAAATGGAAATTTTCGGTTTTGTTTTAAGCCGTTAAATTGCGTTTTGTGGAAGGTTACAGCAGATACACATTAGAAGCTTTGAAACAAGCTTTTTGGAATAAAAAGATAATGTTTGTCTTAAACATATAAAACAATAGATGTATCCTTGACGGGCGTGCAATATCATGTGTTATCCTAATGCTACTAATCTTACTTATACCTTTAAACGACCAATTCTTGTAGGTATATATATAATCTGAATCACGGAAACGGCTCGAACGATTTTCATGAAATTATGTATACAGGGGGGTTTCGGAGACGATAAGTCGATCTAGCTAGGTTTTATTTTTTAAAAACATCATTTTATGCGCGTTTTTAGACAATGAAAAACTCCTACAATGTCATTAGAATACGATAACTTATTTCGCCACTGTTCTGTAAGTCTAAATGGCTCAGACGGAATAAGATCGCCCTCGGATTCAACAGGCCCCGGTTCGAATCCTGATGGTTACACTCGGGATTTTTCTTTTTGTTTTCTGAGAAAATCTTATACTTAGAGCCTTTTATAAACGCATTTAATTCGTATCAAAGTAGGTCTAAGTAAGTCATCACTACGTAATTCGTACCTGCTTAAATATCATTTTAAAAAAATCGAGCGAAGCTGGGTCAACCAGGTACTATTTATAATATATCGTAAAGTCAAGTATTTATGGAGTAAGATATTAGTATATAAGCGGATTGCAGCGGAGAGCGAGCAGTCTCTCGCTCCGCGTGACTTGTACAGTCAAGATCAATATAATTAGCCATTTATACAGTGACGTGTGTCACTTCCTCTCCAATGACAGAAAGACTTACATTAGTGACCCCGACGTGGTATGAACACGCCACCTTCTGATCTGAGTTCTTGTTCGCATGTATGTTTAAGTATTGACACGATACGAAGATTCCTCGCCAATAACAGCAACGCCTACAATATTACTAGCAGCGCCTCGCGATGTTACCCCCGTAGCTCCCGTTCCCGGTATTTTGGCGGGATAAGAGTCGATGTATTCTTCCGAGTATAATCTATCTATATTCCAAGTTTGAGATCGATCCGTTCATACGTTGCGACGTGATTGAGCAACAAACATACACACATCCAAATATTGACATTTATAATATTAGTAGGATGTAGGTAGTTAGGTTATGTTTGTGCATGAATGCTTGTCTGTAGATTAATTGACAAAGATGTGTTATTCCGCCAGGGGGACTCTGTAAGTCCTATCACTACAAAATGATAATTAAATATAGCTTACGCTATAAAAGACTCTCTTATTAGAGTTAACCATCCCGACCACATTGTGAAAGCCGACCCATCCCACAGTCTTCCGACTCATTATTTCTCGCGACTCAAAATCCAACATCAAAGCGAACGCACTTTCAATATTTGAGTAGCGGATTCTCCGCTCAAATAATTACCCAAATTAAGGGGGAGTTTTATGCGAGCGTAAATAAATGATGAGCACAAACTTACCTGTTATGTTGATGCGATACATCTCTGCACAGTAGATCAATTTCCCTTGATTCCTTACAAGGAGATTTTCCTGACTGTTTTTAAGTTGTTTTTTAATCGGGGATATGTAATATATTTTAGGGGAAAATGATCCGCGTAATTTTTTACGACGCGCGCACACACTATCACAAAAAATCGAAAACCTGAAGTAAGTCTACATTTTTATAAACATTTAAGTACCTTCAGTTTAATACTTCTTGCGTTGAATGTACTCGTATAAACTATTCTATGGTTAAAGTTAGACGACTTCTTAGGACGAGGAATGCAGAGAAGTATTTATTTGTTTAATATTTATTGCACAGTAACAAAAATAATGTACAAACGGAAAGCTTAATGCTGGGGCGCATTATTCGTACATACGCAGTATTCACTTCTTCTCAGACTTTTTTCCTGACTAGACACACGAATGTGGGTAGAAAGATCTGCACTACATATCAAAAAGTGCGTTCGACCAGTATAGAGGACTAGGTATAATAGGTAGAAAAGGAAGATGAAGGAATGCCCAGCAAGCGTGCTGCTGCAAGGTAGCTAACATGGATCAGATGATTAGCAGGCTGAAGTTGAATGTTGATGAAGCAATGAGCCGGCCATACTGCCAGAAGAACTGACAACCGTTGGGTGGACAGGTTTCTGAGTGATGACAGCGCCAAGGCAAGCATTGTGTCGGATATCCTACAGCCAGGTGAAGCTATAAACTGCGTAAAGCAGCGGAGAAACAGTGGAACAGGAGCTGCCGATCAAACTCAGGGGCGTAAATTGGGATAAGCTTATGTCCAGCCGTGGACGATGAAGCGGTGACCAAGCGTACGCTATGAGTGGACGTCAAGACTGGACTCAACTGATGATGAATCCAGCAGGAGAGGCCTTGACGGGACGAAAAGTTTGTTTGCACTTAACATTGTTAACTGTTAAGATTGAACTCTGTTAACTGTTAACACAGTAGGGTGTGTTGTTATGATGTAAGTTAAGATGGGACGGCACCGCTAAGTTATTCATAGGCTCGGGCGTAACTCTCGATGTTTGATAGGAGCGCGCGTGGGATCATAATGGGGACATATTTCTCTACTGCTGCCATCGTAGGGGACATGTGTGGGGGAAAGAAAATTCTCAAGGTATGACACTATCTACACCTTGTTTTAAACTACTTAAGAATTATTATTATTGGCGACTTCAAGATGTTACACTGTTTTTGTTATGGTTTTGTGACACTACAAATTTAACGCATTGGTGTATGTACTAAAAGGAATAACAAATTTGCTACAACTGATCTTAAAGTTCGTACATATTTATAGTTAATTATTTGTCGCAATGAATTGACGAAATGTTGCCTTCTTCGCTGTTTTTGGTTATCTAACGTTCTGTAACTATCAAGGTCAAAACGAAGCCTAGGTAGGTTAAACTTACGAATATAGCTTAATGTTTAATAACTGTGCTTAAACGTAACTTTCGGTCGTTGAATTATTTTTACGTCGCAGAGGTCGAAGTTGAAGTAATTTTATCTTGCTCAAACATTTGTCAGGTTCCGCTCGCAAACCTTGAGGGAATATTTGTAATACGATTCTTTAAAATTAATTTATAAAACAGAACAGATATCCAGGTGAGCTGGTAACCAAATTAGCGGGTCTGCAGTGCAGAGGGGGTGAGGTCGCAGGGTGCGGCGCGGGCCGCGGGGGTGCAGCGCCATCTGTCGCGCATCTGCATAAGATACAGCACCGGGGGCCTTTTGAATTTATACGGATTTCACGACGATACAGGACGATCCTGATTGACACAATATAGGGACTTTACAATATAATTATGTAGTTTTTTCAGTTTTCACTTCAATCGGTAGTTCCTATGACTGTTTTTAACCAAATTTTTGTTCGCTGTGGTGACCGAAAATAGTAAATTCTAGCTAAGAAATCCGCATTTTTACAGTATTCCTAACACCCCGAGCACCACGCGTTACTGTGTCCTGGTGTGAAGGGCAATGTTTCGAGATAAATTATAAGGCTTAGAGATATAACATCTTAGATTTATGGGTGACGAGCACAGTGCAGTGCTAGGTAATGATTTGGACTCTTCATGTTTCAATAGCTGCGTGTCACTGTGCTGTTATGTGGGAGGTATATTGCTTACTATCAGGTACATGTCCTGCTCGTCTCGTCAATCTTTATTAAAAAAAATCCTTCAAAATTACTTTCTCAACGAAACAGGCTCTATTAGTATTGTCACCTGTCTTGTCTTTCGTTCTCACGTATTCAAATCAGCCTGTACAGCCAGGGTCGGATACTCACCCTCTATTATTATGAGTTTTCCCGAATTTTCCCTCAGGTTTTCATTAGCAGGGGTGCGTTTAGTGACTTATGCAAACAAGAGAAGGGTGCGAACTCGTAACAAGGTGCAGCTTGCATACACTGACTCCGGCGTTTGTTTCATTAAAATTTGTTTGTCCAAATTATGTATTTTGCGCAGGTATACATTATTTACGACTTATAATGTTTGCGTGATTTGAAATGTTGATTTGAATAAGATTTGTAGCTTTTAATTCAATTAAACAAATCCTTATCATTATAATATATTAATAATATTATAAATGCGAAAGTTTGTGAGTATGTTTGGATATTTATTGATTAAACTCCCCAACATACGAGTACTTCTAAAGAAAGGACCCCAACAAAAGTTGGTATATGGACAGATGATAGTCTGAAATAAAAAGAAAATGTGTTTTTATTCTCAAAACAATAACGGTAATGGGAACGGGCACTGCTATTAAATAAATAAATCAAAATTAAAATGTCTCATTACAAAATTATTAAATTTTTGCCTCGACTGTATTTCTAAGGGCCACAGAGCAGTTGGGTAACTAATATGAACGTAGTTTATAAACTAGTTTACAATTCATTGTATTTTTTGTGTATCTATGTTTTGGTGTGTCGTATAACAATGATCGTATTAACGACGACGAATGAACGTAATAATCGACTGAAAAAGAAATACAGGATAATTCAGTAATTTATAACACTATTATTAGATATCAAAAAATGCACTTTTCTTTGCATTCTAAGTATTGCAATTTAAAGTAATGAGAATAAGTAATAATGTACCGGCTGGACCGTGTACTTACAACTAATTAACAATAGAGGCTTCTTCTAAACAATATTTAAACCATAACAAAAATCAAAATTTTGCCTCACAAAGATGACAAGTATGCAGTTTACTATATCGTATGATAGTAGCAATTAATCGCAGCTCAATATCGCGTCAGTAAAAGTGTAGTCAGCACCGGGATCATACCGGTGATTACAACTTGACTTTATCCGTCCTTAGTTAAAAAACGCAGCACACTCCCAATAAGCCAACAAAGACCAAAGTGCAATAACAGTTTGGCAAGGATTAAAGAGAAACAAACAAGAACCTACTTTTCAAACACCCTTATTTACATCAAACAAATATTGAAACTCCTATAAACAGAATGTTCACTGTTCAGAACGAACTTTATACAGCGGAGGAAACTTTCGAGAATCTTTTTTAATGGCTGAAAGTTGGGACACCTGAAGGTCTAGACGGGTTCGGTTTGTTGCTTAAGTGTTTAAGTGTCGTCGGCTGAAATTCAATGAGAGTTAAATTGCAACTAACGTATTTAAACCAGCATAGTAAAAAGAGGTAATATAGTTTTTAAACTTGCGCGATTAAAACCATGTCGAAAACATTACATATACCTAGTAGGAGATCCCGCTATACAACGACCTTTACCGAGCTGTTTATGGGATGAAAAGTATTTTATGTGTAATTTAATATGTCAACAAATATAAAGCAAATGGGTGGCCTAAAAAATTTAAGTCCAGAATATGATTAATTAACATTAAAAAAATATTGTTTTAAATATTTCAGTAGAATTGATTAAATTTCAGAAAAAACAAAAACCAAACAAAAGCCAAAATAATAAGTTATGTTATGTAGTTTTTTCAAAAAATCAATCAATTTAAGTGAAATATTAAAAAAAAAATTATGTCAATTAATCATATTCTGAACTGAATTTTTTTAGGCAACCCATTTGCTATACATTTGTTGACATATTAAATTACATATAAAACACTTTTCATCTACTAAACAGTTCGGTGAAGGTCGTTGTATAGCGGGATATTAGACTAATAGATGGAGTCCTGTGTAGCGATCACGATTTAATCATTTAGTTTTTCGAATCATATCAATTATTAATGATACTCCTAATTCAATTACATTTCAGTAGAGTTAAAGATTGTGGTTCAGAGAAATCTTTGAATTTCTGCTATAAATAAATAAATGATTTCTAGTTTAGATACTTACGAGTTGGTAGTCATCGTGGCCGCCATATTGGAAGAAATTGAAGGCTTACCTGAAAACAAAAAAGAACAAAATATTATAACAATAAAAAAAAGAACCGTCTTAAATAGACAGATCATTTATATACAGATGTACTTGTAAGTCCTGTTTGTCTTGTATGCCAAATGTTGGATGTTTCTGGCACAAAATGGTCGGTTACATTTTGGAACACCTTTAGATTATAACCTAAAATATAATTTTGATCTTTTTTTAAAGTATAATTCAGATTTGTTTATTGTAAATAATTAAATGTGTTTATATAGTGTAATCTTTATTGTAGTTTAAAAGTGATTATTGTGATTAGAGGTCGCCAACTGGGCGAAATTAGATTATAAAACAATATTAATCTATTCACAGTTAGATCACAACCAATAAACAAAATACTATGTTAACCCGTGTGTGTCTAGTACATGTTAGGGTGTGTAATGCTTAGATAAAGAATACGTAAATAGATCAGGTTTTTTCGCACGGTTCTTTTGTAGCAATCGTAAGCAGATGAGGTGTATGTTAGCTATGGCAACATAGTGGTGTGCTGCGACAAATGGATAACACTTCTACAAGAGCGACAAAACAAGAGCGATCAGACCCTTTCGGTGTAAAACGTTTGTTCTAACTCTATACATTGATACGAGTAGTATTTGTAAACTCTTTGGTGTAATGTTTTTTATGGATTTAATATATTTTTCATGCATCATTTAAAACAATGTTAGGGTTCTGCACTTCTTGATAAACTAATATTGTGCGAAATTTCATATTCCTTCGTCCGCGCATTTTCGTACAAAGTTTTAGTGTTACATATTACAATTGTACATCAAAATAGTACAATTATCATTTTGCTCTTATGGCATATAACTTGTCTGAGATTTCACTACATATCGATATTGATGTCAGCCACGGATATGGATATGTCAGCAGATAAAGTCACGGGTAGCTATAATTTTAAAACAAAATTTAATCAGTAGGCAGGTTATTCATACAAGATCGAATAGGCAGCAATTCGCACCCGGCCAGTGTCCATCCGAGTCAGGCGGCGCCGGTCGCCATCGCTCCCAGTTATAGCCCCCATAAATTGAGCGCCCTGAAAAAGACGCCCCTTCATCTGCATTTCACAACTCCGATAATGGCCCAAAGAAGGTTTTAGGAAGCGAGAATTATAGGAAAAAATTCAGTGATGGTATTAATTTTTTTTGTGAGAAAACTTTGAGACAAATTGTTTTCCTTTCCCTCTTGTTCTTTTGTCCGGGATAATTTTAATCAGGCCCGGGACTTGAATTTGTGACGTTTTCAGTATCTGGGAGTGAAATAGTCGAGTGTTGCTATTGTAGAAGTAGACTTGGAATTTACGGGAGAACTTTGGGTCTAAGGGTGACTTACCCGATTAACATTACATTTAAATGCGAAAGTCTGTATGTATGTTTAATAGGTATACTTTCAAATACTACTTAAAGGATCTGATGTAGTGCACACCTAGATAGATTATTGTTCATGGAACAACACATATGCAACTTTTCATGCCGAAAAGATGTTAACCATTTTATAAATTCTACGTGGACGTCTGAGTTACAAGTGCTTGTGCTTTTTATAAATCAACTAGCGGCCCGTTCCGGCTTCGCTCGGATATTGTCATATGTATAAAGACAAACATTCGGAATAAAAACTATCCTATCTTTCAAGTTGGATCGAACTACACAATACATGGTGTGCAAGTTTTATTATAATCGGTTAAGTGGTTTAGGAGTCCATTGAGGACAAACATTGTGACACGAGATTTATATATATTAAGATTGAAATGCAGAGAAGATAAAATGAGACAGAGAGAGAGATAGAGAGAGAGAGAGAGAGTCATGGCCATCAACTACGCTAGCTAACTGTGTACGATAATGCATTATTATCGAAAAATTTACTTTTTGGAAAATACCTGTCTCCTCACGATGTTTTTCTTCACCTAGATGTGATGTCAAACTGTACACACTAAAAAGACTCAGTAGTGTAGACGGGATATGAACCTACGACCTCACAATTGTGAAAATTGATGTTCCGCCAGTAACCCGACTACGGCTTTTTGAAGAGTGAATACTCCATAAAATTGCTTTCATTTATAATTCTATACCATTAAGTTTTTATTGAAATATCGAACAAAAACTATTACAACCTAAAGTGTAATACGACCATTATTATTGATCAGAGTTAGGGTAATACAGCCAGTAATTGCAGGGTACTAAAGCCCTCAATGGCCGCTTAAGTGGTCAATTGGTCACCGTAGGTGGTCCTCATTGTGGGAGAATGGTCGGACAGAGCAGACACCCTAATAACTGTCTGGAGGAAGTGGCCCTGCGGTGTCCCCGGGATGTGTGGTTTCCTTTTGTTCGTTCGAAAAAAACTTGATAACTTTGCGTCGCGGTTTCTCGGTTAAAAGCCGAGTCATTTTTATTTCAACGGTGCTTCGTGTTTGTTGAAATAACAGAGAAGAGAATGATTACAACCGACTTTGTAACTATGATTATTTGTGTTCTTGAGCTCTCTCTTTGTGTCTCTCCACAGCAGACACACAAACAGACAAATATCGACACCAAACACACACAGGTATAACACCTCTTTTTTTGCCGGGGGTTAAAAAAAAGCAGCAGTTTTTCCAGCGTGATTGAGCTAGAAAACTCGTACATCTCAACTCTCATATTTATAATATACAGCCTAGCCTCGTGGCTTAGTGGGTAGTAACTCTGCCTGCAAAGCCGAGGGTCCTGGGTTCGATTCCCACCCAGTGCAAATATTTGTGTGATGAATTCAAATATTTGCACTGTGTCTGGGTGTTTCTATGTATACTAAATATGTATTTACAACTATATTAATTATTGTATCAGCTATCTGGCCCCCATAGTACAAGCTTTCTTTAGTTTGGGGTCAGATGGTGTTGTGTGTGAATTGTCCACCAACGTTTAATATTAGTAGGACTCACATCAAAACTAATAAATTTACTATCAAGATTTCATTCCAATCACCTCGCAAATTACAATTGTAATAAATAGTTTTGGTTGATAAGTAAAGTATGAAGACTATAATAGTCTACGTTTGCTTAGCAAGGGAGAACCTATTCTCGTAATTGAGTTTCGAAAAACTCTTTGAATAAAACAGTCATTCTTTTATTTTACAGCTCTACACTATAAAAAATGTAACTGGCGTTTGAAATAAAATGCACACATTTTTGAAAACAAAATTCAATTTTGCTCGTGCAAAAAATTAATACCCTTTTGAGCAGCGAACACTCTTTGATGCATCCGGATAGCCTGTGGCGTATGAAAACCAATTTATTTAACTGGACACATGGTGTAATTTGGACTTTAATGTGAGGGTATAAGATTCCGTTTGGATATAGCAGGCTAGTTTATGGAACAGTGCGCAGCGTATAAGTGTTAGAGCACATGTCATGACGCTTCTCGATGAATGTTGCCATTACATAAATAAAGCCACAGTCGGGTTTTGAATCTGAGTGAAATGAAACGCCATTTCATCAAACAGACATTTTGTATCACCCTCTCGGCCAAATATTAATTACATCGAAACGGACCGTCATTCTTTTTTGAAACAAAATACACTCATAGTAAAATTTAATGGTGGGAATAACGTATGGATTTGTAAAAATAATCATATTAATACTATTGGCATATCGTATGATGTTTGTAATATGTCTGGATACATTTACGCAAGATCTTATTATAAATCATTAATAAATTCATATAAATTCTAAACAATCAACGCGATTGAACAACAAACACACAAACTTTCATTTTTATAATATTACCGAGAGAATTTGGCTGGTTTTTTCCCACAGCACCATTTAGCTTTAAACAACTTAGCAACGCTTGTAGTATAAATATATATATAAGTATTATAGTTTTAAATACACACTTATGTTTCCCATAAAGTTCTAGACACAGAAAAAACATTTGTATTTGATACACAGATATTTTGAATGAGAATCGAACTCATGAGCCACGGCATAATAAGCAGAGACAAAAATACAACAGTAGAAATAAATACCTACTACGAGTATTAATGCGTTTGCAGTAATACTTTTTACTTTTTAAATCCACCCCAGTGGCAAGACAAATTCGTCAGTTAATCAACGCTCCGGGCTACATTCATACCGATCCGATCTGAAATCAAACTTCAAAAATGGAACGCCTAATTGGATCAAACTTTTTGAACTCTTTTGTGAAGGCGCGTTTTGTGAATTTGCCTCCAGCGATTAGCATGTTAGGATGTATTGTATTGGTAAGTAGTTCTAGCAACATTTCTACATGCCTATTATATTTTTATAAGTAACAACTGACAATTACAGCACAACAATTGACAACGGCTTATCGAGCAAGCGTTTTACAGTTA
The DNA here is from genome assembly GCA_017562165.1 of Ectropis grisescens. NCBI lineage: Eukaryota > Metazoa > Arthropoda > Insecta > Lepidoptera > Geometridae > Ectropis > Ectropis grisescens. The sequence continues at coordinate 5,853,376 of CM029776.1, read as the reverse complement.
TGAAGAGTTTTTAGAGACCGACGGTAAAATAATAATGAAATAATTGACAAGAATTGGTACTATTTTATATCCCATTGGACATTATTGTATTACGTTTTTTTTAATTTTTTTTTATTTTGACATTGTCTGCTTAATTTTAAATTTAATTAATATTTATTATGACTTTATCTAATTATTAATATTTTACAAAATTTATATTCCGTATAATTACTGTTTATTATTCCTGATTTTGAATTTATTATTGAATAATTGAATTTATTATGCCTGACTTGTAAATGTATATTATTTATCAATAAAAAACTTTGACTTTGACTTTGCTGAAGGACTAGTATCCATAGCCAAGAATAAATTATAAAAAAAAAACATAATAATATGTGTCTTTAATTAATCCATTTATCCTAATCACACTAATATTATAAAAAAAAAACTAAAGTTTGTGTATTACAGTTAAAAATGAGAGTAAAAATTATAGAGAATTTTACTTAAAACAAATGAATTTCCATATTAAATCCGAAGTTAGAAGTTATTATAATTTAGGAGCCGTTATGCGGAAGGTAATATAGATCGTAAAACTCCCAAAACCGTAGGATTCCGTCGCACAGTAGGGCGCGATTAATTCTCAAATTTGCATGACAATTGCATTAAAACAAACCGGCAGCAGAGGGCGCGGCGCTCACATCCGGCCGGCGCGTATCTCCCGTTAATACGGTACAGTTGTTGTGCATTGCTCTAGCTTTCATATTATCCGCCAAATTTGAAACATCGCTTATTTCTCGAGGCGAGCCAACAATCTCTGAATGGGATTTTTTTTTCCTCCAGGCCAAGTGGTTCGACGGCGTAGTTCGATCAATCGGACCACGTGAACTTTTTTTTCCTCTTAGTTCGATCAGTCGAACCATGTGCTTTTGAGATTCCTGATAGTTCGATCAATCGAACCACGTGAACATTTTTTTCCTGCTGGTTCGATCAATAGAACCATGTGTTTTTAAGACTCCTGATAGTTCGATTTATCTGACTATGTCGACTTTTTTCAATAGGTTTGGTTAATCGAACTTAGTCAACCCTTGTAAAATTGCTGAACTTAGATGAATACAACAACACAATAAGCATATTTTAATCTTCATTTAGCCATGTTACATTTTTCCTTTACTTCGTAACGTTTCCAAGGACATTATAACTTTATATGCCGTAACTAACATTAATAAACTCTTTTTGTACAAAAAATTAAAACCGTCTTCAAAACCACAAACAGGCACATACTTAATCCCAAGTTTTCTTAGTCCGAGTTAATTGTGCCTGTGAGTATACTTCGATGAATCGAACCAGATGAACTTGTCATAGTGGTTCGACAATGGAGTCGAACCACGAGGTCCCAAGAATTAGTAGTTCACGTGGTGCGATTCTAAAATCGAACCAAGAGGAAAAAAAAGTTCACGTAGTCCGATTGATCGAACTACGCTGTCGAACCACGTGGCCTTGAGGTTTTTTTTAATTATAATAGGTTCGCACTTGACCACCATCTCGCCTGATGTTAAACGATAATGCGATCTACGATGGAGCGTGCTTACCTAGAAGATACCGATTTACTCTCGATTTGAAGACACCAAGATTGTAAGCATTGGAAAACCCACTCAGGCAACGCATTCCACAACCTAGACGTTCTTATCACAAACGTGGAGTCACATCTCTTCGTTCGCGTTTTTGGAACATCAACTATGAAACGATGTGGAATTGTGGTGGATTTTGTGGAACGAGATGTCCGATAGAAGAAAGGGCAAGGTGGAATTAGATCAGTTGCACACTCTCCGAGCTGTATCCGATAAGCTAGCAACTTTGCGGCGATGATCAAGACATAGAAGTCTTTTACGCGGAAGAGTTTTTATTATTGAAGTTAAATATTTCTGTAGAGGTGTTGTGATTTTTTTATGCATCACTTACCGACATACGAGGGTCAAACTGAAAGTTCTTAGAAAATCAAAAACTGATTACATTAGCCAGTTATTAGTTTTATTATATCTTTTCAAAATATTGTCCATTCACGTCAATACACCGCTGCATGCGATGGAACCACTGGGAAAAGCACTTTGCCCACTCGTCCTTAGGGGTCTCTTCAATGGCATCGCGATACGCAGCCACCGCTTCTTCAGCATTCATAAACCGCTTTCCTTTAAGTTTTTCTTTAATTTTTGAAAATAAATAAAAATCACAAGGCGCGAGGTCGGGGCTATACGGCGGGTGACCCAGTAATTCAACGTTTGATGTCGCCAAATAGTCGATCGTTCGCTTGGCGGTGTGCGATGAGGCGTTGTCGTGGTGAAGGAGGATCCTACTGCGAGGTCGTTTCTCTCGAACTTTTCCAAGACAAGTGGCAAACAATTGGTAGTGTACCATTCTGCAGAAACTATTTTTGATCCTCTAACACAATTGTTGCGAAATGACCTATCCTTCCAAAACGAACGAGGCCACCATTTTTTCCCCGCACTTCGATCTCTCTTCACTTTAGTTGGCAACTCCTCGAAAGGAAACACCCACTGAGCAGATTGTCTTTTGGTTAGGATCATAACAGTAAATCCAGCTTTTGTCACCTGTTAGTATGTCGAACACAGCATTTGAGTCACCTCCGTTAAATCTTTCAATCATTTTACGGCACCAATCCACACGATGGAGTTTTTGAGCCTCAGTCAAATTATGAGGTATCCACCGGGCGCAAAGCTTCCTGACCGCTAAATGTTCGTGTAGGATTTTGTGCACTTGACTCATACCGATGCCTAAGCTTGTCCGAATCTGCTGATAGGTCACTCTTTTGTCAGTCTCTATCATACGCCGCACAACACAGATGTTATCTTCAGTCGTCGCCGTAGAAGGCCGTCCTCACGTAAATCATCAGTGAGATTAGTGCGACCACGTTTAAACTCATTAAACCAGTTGTAAACAGTCGCACGAGATGGGGCTTCATCGTGAAAGGCCAATCGTAGTCTATCATAACTTTCTTGTTGACTTAAATGACATCGAAAGTCATAAAAAACCATTGCACGAAAATTTTCTCGTGTTAAATTCATGTTGACGTGACACAGACAATTTTCAATTTGCCGCCAAATCGTAAAACAAATGACAAATGAATGAAGTATATACTCAGTAATACTGGCAAAGAGTTCTATTTTCAAATTATAGAATTATTTTTTTATTATATTGTTTATAAGTGGCCAGTTCTAAGAACTTTCAGTTTGACCCTCGTATTTGTATGTAAGTTGCGCATTATTCATTCATCGTCGTTATGTAATTGTTAAGGTTTTCAGTTCTTGTTGAAGTTGAATTTGTTAAAGTTTGCACTGACATTCTATTATTTTCTTTTATACAGAGGGGTCGGTAACGATATTTACACATTATGTAGGTATGTGTACCTGCACTATTTATGTAGGTACATACTTATACATAGAGGTATCGATAAAGACAACGACAATAACCCTCCCCCTCTAAAGAAGCTTCAACCTGAACAAAAAGTAACAATAACATAATTTGAATCTTATATTCTGAACTAAGACTATTATGGTCAATGTTTGATTTTTTGTTACTGCTATTAATTAACCAAAAAACATTTAGACAACGCCATCATACAAATAACAAAATTATCTTGTAAGTTGTTTTATAAACGTTCATAAATATGTCTTAAGTTGTTATTTAAACGTTCATAAATATGTCCTAAGTTGTTATTTAAACGTTCATAAATATGTCTTAAGTTGTTATTTAAACGTTCATAAATATGTCTTAAGTTGTTATTTAAACGTTCATAAATATGTCTTAAGTTGTTATTTAAACGTTCATAAATATGTCTTAAGTTGTTATTTAAACGTGGAAATAGCAGTAACAATTAAACTGTTCGAAACCAATGTGGTTATAGCACTCAATTCAATCCCACAATTCCCGCCCTTGTGTGATAAATATGCCACCCTATGCAGTTTTTACGTCCGCCATGGCCCTAGGCTGTTTGGTCGGGGTAGGTCTGGAGGATGAAGTTAACTAATTCAGTTCGCCTCGATAAACGAGCCCACGAAACATAAAGGGTATATTATATACATTTATTCGTTTTACAAACTTTGATAGTTTTCTTTTAATGCCTTTTTGTAATGTAACATATCTTTTTTTAACCCCCGACCAAAAAAAGGGGTATTATAAGTTTGACGTCGATGTCTGTCTGTCTGTGTGTGAATCTCTCTGTGGCACCGTAGAGCTCAAACGGATGGGCCGATTTCGATGCGTTTTTTTTATTTGAAAGTAATATCCGTGCGGATGTTCTTAGCTATGTTTGGTTAATATCGATTCAAGATGGCCGCCACCACAAAATGGAGAATTATATTATTTTTTCAACTACTACCTCAATGTGGGTATCAAACGAAAGGGCTGGACTAGTAGGATACATTGCACTATGACAAATTTCAAATCCAAGATGGCCGCTTCCGCAAAATGGTGAAATACATTTCTTTTTTCACATCTCCCTTAATATGGGGATCAAATGAAAGGGCTTGACTAGTAGAATATTGTACAGATAACAAATCTGAGGTAGTCAGGGGTTAATCAAAATTTTAAATGTTGTTCTTGTTTTATGTTATAGTATAAAGTGACAAGACGAGCAGGACATGTGCCTCATGGTAAGGATGCCTGCCATATAACAGCACAGTGACATGCAGTTATTGGAACATGAAGAGTTCAAATCATTACTTGCAGCACTGCACTGCGCTCGTCACCCAGCACACAGTATTGTTTGAAGACGTGATACTTCACCGGGCGGACTCTGCAAAGGGTCCTAATACTACAAAAACATATCATAACATATTAATAAGCCATTTTTGTGTTATCTACGAACTTACTAGGCCACCACAAGTTTTTAGAACAGATCTAGAGGTATTATTAGCTGATTTATAGTATTTTTTACTGTTCTAATTCAGTAACCATTTTAAATTACTTCAAAAAGTGTTTTCAATTCGATTGTATGTTTTTAGTATGTTAGAGGTGATCCTAAATACATTTTATTGAGATCCGTGTCCTGGTTATTAAAATATCAACAAAAGTATTAAATTTGCCTAGTTTGATGACGTATTTATTTATCCTACAGTTGTCTCATTGAAAAAGCTAAAAAAGCTTCTCAAAAAAAAAAATGTACTAGATTGTCGGAGTTTAATTTCAAAATCGATTTTGTCTTTTCGGAAAAAAATATTTATTCAGAAAATTAATTTATGAAGCGGATACGCTTACGCTTCTCAGTTGTAGCCTTCTATGTATAAATATTCTCACCAAACACAATACATAATTTTTTCAAAATCCATTAACAAATGACAAAAGCTCACTCTTTTTACCGCAGCCCGGCGACGGACGTCTGCTGACCGCTAAACTAATTTATCTCTGCTTGTTCTCCGCTAATCTCATAACACGCTGTGACCGGCTCGCCAGAACACTCGCCACTTCCTACAACGGGTGACACAGAAAGGGGTTTGTACAGTAGGGCTTATTACTCAAGTCGTATTTATAACTAACACAGCGCCGCGGTTTTACTACGCGAGTTACTCCCAACAAAAGATACTCAACGCAATTTATAGAAGAGTTTACTTCAAGAAAGGTGTCAGTCAATCAAGTCACAGTCAAAGTAGGATGTTAATCATATACCAGTGTCACATTTGAGAATTTCGGGACGTCTGATAGAAAATAAGGCTCGTTGTATTAAATACCAAAGATCAGGTACACTTATCTCCTTCCTGCGCCACCCTGCATAACACTGAAGTCTTTTCCATAGAACATAAACCTGGTGCTGAAGTGGTAATGGCGTGGTGGATATAAAAACGTTGGGGTAAGACAAACGACGCGCGCGACCTGATTTATCCGCCGGGGCTGCTCATAACCAGAAACGCGGTTAGCCGATTCACATTATTTTTGTAATAACATGAACAAAACATTCGTATCTTAGTGTCTTTTTCTTATACTATAAGCTAATTCACCGACTCTGGGATCCGTGACCTTTGTCATTCGGGTTCTTGGTTTTTAACATAGGTATATCTTGGATTAGAACAAGAAAAGGATAATGGAGGGGAGTAGGAAACATATTATTTAACCAAATTCTAGTACTAGTCCGATTTTGTCTGTTGAGCCCATCAGTACCGGTTGGGATTCCGCTAGTAATCGACTCGACATTTTCATTTGCTGTTTTTTAAGTCGCCTGCTCCTGCCTCATACCCTCCACCACGGCTGCATTTCTGTATTCGATGACCATCTGTAAGTTTTCTCGGATGGTCTCAGGTCTCAGTGGAATTAGTTTCCCTAAATCGTATAGAATTATCAAAGTTGAGAATTACTCGTTAATTCGTTTCTCGTTAATTAACGTTAAACCTCCTGAACGGATCAACTTTTAAGTTAACTCTAAAAAATATTAACGCCCTTGTTAACGTCCGATAAGTTAAAATTCCTTTTAGTCCGATAAAGTACTCGTTTGTTGAGATGCTGTCATATTAAGAAAGGGATGCAAATGAAATGGAATTATCCATTTCATTCACCTATTAGTTTTAGCGGAAGCAGCAATACACGTAAACGAAGAAAGGGATGGATGATATTTTCAGCACTGTCACTCAGTCTGAAGAAAATTGGTTTAGAGATTCCAAAATCTCAAGAAAAAACCCAAGATTTGATAAGAACTTGGACTAGGAACCAAATCAAATGAATCTTTTACTGATGTTGTATTTCCAGGTGAACGATTGATAACACATATTTTAATTAAACTCGTATATGACGCGGCTGACTCGTCTAGTATTGCAATAGAAAGTCTTTTTAAAGATAGTGGACAGTAAAGTGGCTGGCTAAACGAGCAACGTTGTTGAAATCAGTTTTAAAAAACATACATTCATTTATGAATAGGAACATGTACCAAAATTCCTAATCATCCCCGGGGGGGCTCGGGCGTCCCCGCAGTCTCCAGACTAGTTTCCCATTGGTGTATTTGTCTTGTGTGTTGTGGCCGTTGGTTGGCAGTGTGCGGCCTCGGTCTACTTCCGTTTTCCCACCGAAACTCACTCTCTTAAAAACATAATGAAAAATACAAGAAATAGGAACAGAGTTAAACAGCGGCTGCACTCCTTGTCTCTCAAAGTGCACCTCACTAACATTCGAGGCCTGCACTCCAATATCACACCAGTCCACCATCACCTCGAGACTGAGCAGCCGTCGCTCTTATTTCTTACGGAGACGCAGATAAGATGTCCGTCGGACGTGGCGTACCTAACCTATCCAGGGTACACCTTGGAGCACAACTTCAAGCCTCGTGCTGGAGTGTGCCTGTACGCCCGTGACGATATCTGCTGTCGGCGTCTCCGTAATCTTGAGGACACCAGATTCTCTGTTTTATGGGTGCTGATGGACACAGGCATTGACAAAATTGTCTATGCATGTGTCTATCGATCGCACAGTGGAGATCAGGAGACGACTCGGCTCACTGATTATTTGAGTGAGGCAGCGGACGCGGCTCAGCAGAAGTACCCATCTGCCCAATTAGTGTTACTGGGGGATTTCAACGGCCACCATAAGGATTGGCTGTACCCATACCGGGACACTGACCACGCTGGGCTGGAAACGAGAAAACTTGCTTTACCGTTAGACCTAACCCAGCTGGTCCAAGAGGCCACAAGGGTACCAGATGTTGAGTCGCATACTCCCTATTGCTTAGACCTTCCGCTGACAACTGATCCAGACCGATACTCCGTGGCGGTATCTTCGCCGTTAGGCAGCTCCGATCACTGTCTGGTGAAATCGGTATCCGTTTACCATCCGCCCGATCTCAGCCACAGAGGCAGCCGGCGACTATGGCGATACAAGTCAGCAGACTGGGACGAGATGCGCTCTTTCTTCGCATCTTATTCATGGCAGTCACTGTGCTTCTCTTCTGGTGATCCGTCAGCCTGCGCGGATGCTGTGACTGATGCAATACGTACGGCTATGGAATATTTCATTCCATACTCTGACGTTCCATTATCCAGCAAAGCTCGCCCATGGTTCGGTTCTCAATGTAAAAGTGCTGAAGCATTTAAACATGAGGCCTACCTAGCCTGGGTTGCTGCTCGACAGCGTAAGGCAAGGGACACACACCGGAAGAAGAAGGCGTTCAACAGGGCTGCCAAGGCTTGCAAAAGGGTTCTTCAGAGGGCTCGTTTTGACCACATTAGTCGAATAGGGAACAAACTAGCTTCGTACCCTGCGGGCAGCAAAGCGTTTTGGTCCCTAGCTAAATCGGTCGAATCAAACTTCTGCCGCTCCTCACTGCCTCCAATGCTGAAACCTGATGGGGCACTGGCTCACACCGCAATGGAGAAGGCAAACTTGTTTGCATCTCAGTTTGCGGAATCTTCTCGTCTAGATGCTGGTAGTGCGACACCTCCTACTCCACCTGGCAGTCCGACTTTGATGCCGGAAATACATATTCGCCAAATGGAGGTTCGTAAAGTGCAACGCAATCTGGATGTGAACAAAGCCAGTGGTCCGGACGGAATTCCTGCCCTAGTATTGAAGGCTTGTGCACCTGAGTTGTCTCCTGTACTGACGCGCCTGTTTAGGCTCTCTCTCATTCTGGGCAAGTACCGAAATCATGGAAGCTTGCTAACGTGCAACCTGTGCCCAAGAAAGGTAGTCGTGCTGACCCTGCCAACTACAGGCCCTTCTCGGTCACGTCCATACTCTGCAAGACTATGGAACGTGTCCTAAACCACAGGCTCCTGATGTACTTAGAATCTAATGACCTCCTCAGTGACCGGCAATACGGGTTTCGCCGAAACCGGTCCACTGGGGATATTCTAGCGTATGTCACCCACATCTGGAGTGAAGCTATCGAGAAACATGGGGAAGCACTTGCAGTCACCCTGGATATCTCGAAGGCTTTCGACAGGGTTTGGCATGATGGCCTTATTAGCAAGCTGTCAACGATCTGTTGAAGCCCGGTATCTTTGGGTACGCAGATGATAGCACCGTTGTAGAGAGTTACATATCTAGCGCGAGAGCCAGTGGACAGAATACTAAGGTACTGAGAGAGAGTATGATCGATCGTTTTTTATCGGATACACTTCGGAGAGTGTGCAACTGATCTGCATGATCTAATACCTCCTTGCCCTTTTTTTGCCCTTATCCAATGTAGATTGAGATTTTTGCATCGTACTTCTCGGAACTCAAAGAAGCGGCACCGTTTCATGGTGGATATTCCAAAGACACGGACGAAGAGGTTTGACTCTACGTTTGTGATAAGAACATCTAAGCTGTGGAATGAGTTGCCTGAGTGGGTTTTCCCCGATAGTTATAATCTTGGTGTCTTCAAATCGAGAGTGAATCGGTTTCTTCTAGGTAAACACGCTCCATCGTAGACCGCATCGTCGCTTAACATCAGGCGAGATGGCGGTCAAGTGTAAACCTATAAAAGTAAAAAAAAAAAAAAAAATTACCTAATGCAAAATTACGATTAAGGTTTTATCTTATCTTTTATTTATCTACCTACACGTTTTTCTTACCCCAAAAGCAGCTTTAAAATATCTGACTAAATTAATTAAACAGTTGTCAACGATGCAACTCGATCGCTTACACAGCGCGACTGGCAAACAATTTGCTTGTCTAGCGTCTGTCGTCAGAATGAACCCCAAGTCATATGACGACTAATATCTACCCGGCGCCGTTTATTAAGAAACCATTGCACCCGCTGCACTCTAGACCTGTCACTCGAGGTTTTCCCGCCATTTCGCCGCCATCTTGGAGACGCCATCTTAATTTGTTAGCGGAATTTTATTACGGTGTATCATCAAATCTTGAGATTAAAGTTTTATGCTTTTAGTGATTAAAAGTTAGAATCTTATTTTCTCAAACATTTGACAGGGTGTCCATGTTACTATCAATTTTAAAATATTGGGATGATTTTTTGTGAAGCGATAGCTATGATAGTATGTTGTTGAGCTCTTACAACGTGACTGGGCAACAAACATCCAAACTTTAACATTATTAATATTAGTAGTATTCCAGCCACCGAACACCGGTGTTGAGGTGAGCTGGCGCCATTTTGATATCCCAGATGGATGAGAATCGCTAATTACACTAAAGTTTTCGAATTACAGCCCGATAGCTGTCTGGAACTGATGTGCTCCGCTGTAGTTTCATGGCTGTGATTAAAAGTTTCGGATTTGTGTGCGGAAGTTAGATTTCGGTAGTCTAAAGTAAACTACCAATGTATCAACAACGTAGACTCAAACACATCGCACATAGACATCTATAGAGAGCTAGTGTGTGAGTGTGGTAAAAACAGTGTGGATCTAGTTTATTAGGTAAAGTGTGACAAGTTTTAGCACAGAATTTCAGTATTAGAGCATATTTTTTACTGTAACAACATAACGCACCCACACACAGCTATAGACATTTCAATATACAAAACATGGGAGGTTTTAAATATCTCAAGTTCATTAAGCACGGACGAATCTTACACAAAAAACCTGCGTACAAACAGGTACATTCAACATTTCATTCAAAAACTCAAAGTATTTCAGTATCCATTCAAACAAAACAGAAATACTGCCCTTCCTTAGAAAATTTCAGCATTCCTCCGTCACAGGCGACATCACAAGACGTCCAAACAATACGAGTATTCAAATAAAAATCGTCCGAAAAAGAGGGCCCTACAGAGAGGGGCCTTCAACAAGCCAGCATACATCAAGTGGCCCTCACAAATGAAATAGCTTCAGGGCCGATTTCTCAAGATGGCACTCTCAGAGGGACACTGGAAGAATCCTCTCGGCCCTTCTTACCGTAATCTTGGCGATTATTAAAATCATATATCTTTGAGACGAAACAGGGGATGCAGGGGCGTTAGGGTGCATCATCCAATTGTTTTATGCATGGATTTCGCTATGTATATTTATAGATATGTCGTAAAAGTTAGCGATGTATTTTATTTACGGTCTGATGGTGGATTGCTATTTATTTTTATGAGATCCATGCATTTTGATGCAGTAAATCACTTTACGTGTACATGTTATCGTAAAAATTGGCCGAATGCGTTTCTGTGCACCTGGGGTCCTGGTGACGTTTCGGGAATGTATTTGCTTTTTTTGTTGATACTTTGTAGTGGTAGGACTCTTGGCAGAGTCCGCCTGGGGAAGTACCACACCTTTGCCAGTTATTCTACCACCAAGCAGTAATATGCAATCATTACTATGTTCCGGTTTGAAGGGCAATGTTTCCAGAGAAATTACAGGGCTTAGAGATATAACATCTTAGATCTCTGGGTGATGAGCGCAGCGCAGTGCTAGGTAATGATTTGGACTCTTCATGTTCCAATAGCTGCGTGTAACTCTGCTGTTATGGGGCAGGCATGTTGATTACCATCAGGCCCATGTCCTGCACGTCTCGTCACTTAAAAAAAAGACAAAAAATAAGACCGTTATTTTGCCTAATATTAAGTGATGATGCGGCGATTCATTTATATTTGAAAAACATGTCCTCATCAGGAAATAAATATTCATCCATGTATTCCACAGAGTAGTTATTACTACAACAATGTAAACTTCTTCGTGTCTTTTTTATAATAACTATGAAACAATGTGGCTTTTGTGAGCTACAAATTAAGGGTGAAGTACAAATACAAATACAAGAATCTTTATTGCTGTTTGCAGGTAACATAAGGTGATACAAAACATTTTAATAGTTGACCCATACAAACTGGCCTCTTCTTCTAGAGGCATGCAATATGGCTGGCAACACAGTTTCCATTGGTCTGAATTTTTACAATGATAATAATAGTCAGCTGATAAAGTCTTCTTCTTTTTTCATTTTTAGCTTGTAATCGGTTGTATCATATTATATCATCATCTGATTCATCGTCTATTAATTTCTGGCTTCTATCCAGTTGTTCTATGTAAGTGTGATATGTTTGGTGAGCACAATTACGCCAACGTCTTGTGCTTCAGCAGAATGATTTTATGGACTTTGAAAAGTATTTAGTTTAAATCTAAGAGTTGAAGTAAGAGTGTCTCATTAAGTGTTGACACAAAATTACTTTCATTTCATTTCAAGGTAATCAAAGTATTTTTAGTATATGTTGGAGTAATAAAAACCACGAAGAAGAATTAGCAGAAAAAATTGACCAAAAATTTAAAAGGTTTCTGAAAAACCAATCAGAAATAAACTACTTTTTCTTTTTTCTTTTCTCCTACGTAGTGCATTATTATCTACGTTCATTCCGTCAGGCGCTCATTCCCCTCATTATCATCGTTCACTCATCCGTCTCACAGATAAGGGAGAGGTATTGCTACTACGTCGTCTGACGGTTGTTTGTTGATTAAATTTATATATCAGTAAGAGCTGTAGTAATACTGCTATAATAATAAAATAAAATTATGTAGTATTTTGATACAAATAATTATGAAAATACAGTCTGTGGATGATTGAAAAATATACTATAGTATATTTTTCAACAATTTTATCGACAATTCATCCTCATATAAGGGTTCGCAATTCTCCCGTCTCTACGAAAAGAGCTGTAATTTTTTTCTTAGAGCCTCTTATACACAAAATACAGAACCCTAAAAAAACAATCGATGTGGTAATTACTTGTATTGTCTACGTAAAAACTATGAATAAGTATAATCGTATTTTGAATTGAAAACGTAAAAAAACTATTACCGAATAGAAATGTTACCAATAAGTAAATGATTTACATTTCTCAATAATTGTCATTGGAACTAAGTAGGTACTTTATATACCTAGATAATTACGTCAAACTAACTACTCTAGGTTTAATTGCAAAAAAGTTAGAACTGTTTGAATTAGTATGAGTACCTTTGTGTGTTTCTGTTTGCGCCTGTGAACTGATCGTGTGTGTATTATGTGTGTATACACACCTAGACATACACAGAGCGGTCCAACTTAGATATAGTATCCCTGATTTTGTGCGAGGACTTTAAAGCATCAGTTTTCTACACATGAGCCCCAAAAATCTGAAGCTTTTTTTACAGTCTAGTGAGGACACGAGCAGGAGAGTGTGCAACTGATCTGCATGATCTAATACCACCTTGCCCTTTCTTCTATCGGACTTCTCGTTCCACAAAAGGGCGACATCGTTTCATGGTTGATGTTCCAAAAACGCGAACGAAGAGATTTGACTCCACGTTTGTGATAAGAACGTCTAGGTTGTGCAATGCGTTGCCTGAGTGGGTTTTCCCTGATGGTTACAATCTTGGTGTCTTCAAATCGAGAGTGAATCGGTTTTTTCTAGGTAAGCATGCTCCATCGTAGATCTCATCATCGCTTAACATCATGCGAGATGGTGGTCAAGTGCGAACCTATTATATATTTTAGTTAAAAAAAAAGGCCCTGTGCCTGATGGTAAGCAACATGCCTGCCAACAGCACAGTGACACACACAGCTATTAGGACATGAAGAGTCCAAATTATTACCTAGCACTGCACTGCGCTCGTGACCCAGAGATTTAAGAAGTTTATCTCTATGACCTGTAATTTCACTGGAAACATTGCCCATTAAACTGAAACACAGTAGTGTTTGCACATTACTGCTTGGTGGTAGAATAACTGGCAAAGGTGTGGTACTTCTCCAGACGGACTCTGCAAAGAGTCCCTCCATGCCACGTGGTTCGACTGCGTAGTTCGATCAATCGAACCACGTGAACTACAAAAAGTTCCGCCCGCCGCCCGCGCCGCCGCGCCGCGCCGTCTTAAATCCAGAGAGAGATTAGAGCAGAAGCCTTATTGCTCCACTGTGCAACACTTTAAAAAGAAACTGCAAAGGAAATTGGTTTTCCGGATTAGAAGGATTTCTGAGGTTGAGACCGGTGTCGGTGCGAGTCTGCGGCGCTTTCTTGCTGTTGGATGTTGATAAGTAGTTTTTGTGTTTTGTATGTTTGATAGGTAAAATATTTTTATAAAACCTAGCTTTACGCGGGTTTACTTAGTTTTAACCAAACGTTTTGGGAATAAAAATTAAAATAAATTTTAAACATCCTTACCCCTACCCCTAGCTAAGCAACATTATCACACTCTGGTAATGTTAGGTATTTTATATTAAATTTAAAGGTAAGGTGGTATTTTAACGTAGGTACTGTACAGTGTACAATGTACATGATGGTATTAAAGCTATTATGTGTGTGTTCTTAGAGTTATTATGTTTTTCTTATGGTTTTATTAATTAAAACATTATATATGATTTTCAACTTCAAAAACAACATTGACATTTTATCACATTTTATAAAGTGGTTTATAATCTAACGTCATTAGATTGTTATCTTACGGTTTTTACAATTTTACGGTGACTACGCCTAAGTGAGTTAGTAAATTAGTTAGTAAAAATCCTGGATAACAAATCAATTTCATAATTGTTTGGAGTTTCCCAAAGAGTTTCTATAAACTACATAATATAGAGTTAGATTTTCCGCACGGTTCCTTTGTGTCAATCGTAAGCAGATGACGTGCATACTTTCTATGGCAACAAAGTGATTTGCCGCGACAAAAGTATGACACTTCCACAAGAGCGACAAGGCAAGAAAGATGCTACGCGTGCTTTCGGTGTATAGCGTTTGTGCCAACTTTATGAGTAGTATATGTAAACTCCTTGGATTTTACCCAAAACCCTTAGGTAATAAATACTAACTAAAATTAGTCGACCTACTTCAACAAACCATTACACAACAAACACAAAAACTGTATGTAAAATAAAACGTCGCAGTGATCATCTAATCAAACTAGCTGTTATTAACTCAATCGTAGTATATTGGATTTTTCTTCAAAACCCTCAGAAGGCGCTCCTCCCCTGACACTCCGATCATATTACGTAAAATGCGCTCCAACCCTGTCCATTCAGCGATCCCGGCGCTTGCCAGAATGTTGCCAGATGGTGCCTTTATGAACTGCCCTGAATGTAGACGGCGAGTTTATCAAGTAGGTATTTGACACGATTTGCCGCTTTTTGCGAGCTGGCAACTCGGATCACTTTCCTCAAAGCGGTGCTTTTTGTTGCAGTTACAAAGAGATTTACTTTAAAGATTTATGACGTCATTTCTATTAATTTTAAATGTTCAATGTTTTCAGTATAATTTTTCTCTAGTTTATGGTTTGGCAATAAAAGCTCTACCTGTTAAAATATTATTGTTATATATTTACGATAGAGTAAAATCCCAGAGCCGCCAGACGCCACGTATTTTCTGCTGGATGAAATGTGGATGATTGAGTAGAGTTAGTACGTACTAAGAACACATAAACACCCGCTAACTTGCTTAGACGGCCAATGTTGAGATATGGGGTCCAGATGAAAAATAGAGTTTTAAAGCGTCTGTTAAGCAAAACGGCCGATGGAAAGTGTATGGGAGTATTGGGGCCTTATTTTTAAAGATGTTGCCTATAACATACGTGAAAATTAGTTATCAGAAAATACGTGAAGTTATTTGACACACAAAATGTAAATTAATTTCATTCAAATGTTTAGTTAATTTTCTAAAAAAAAAAAAAAAAAAGCCGACTTCAATTTAAAATTACAGTCACTCAACTAAGTCTTAGATATATTTTTGAGAAATTTACTTTAACGTTGTCTAAATTCATTATTAAAATACAAATAATACGATCAACTAACGGCATCTCGTGGTTTTACTCACGTGATTTTTGTAATTTTTGAAATTCCCTACATGTTCCAGTTTTCAACTCGATACGTTCAGCCGTTCCGTCATGATTGAGCAACAAACACAAAACCTTTCACATTAATAACATTAGTAGGTTTATCAAAAGTACTTGCAACAGTAGCGGCGCCACTATTTCCAACTGCTATGTAAACAAAACATAGTTTTTAGGCTCGAGATCTCCGCTCATTTCCGCGGAGACGGCGCCATTAATCAGCGCGTCGTTTCCGCCGGCCGCGGCACGCGCCCGCTCTCGAGGAGCACTGCAATCTGCGAGATGACGCCTCGCTGTTCTGCGCGCCTGGTACTCGATCTCACAGCCAGCTTCGTTTTATGACATCTGACGTTGTTTTTTTTGTTTGTTTTAGCGTATTTTTGAAATAAAAACTTATTTTGGTTATGACATCTGACGTTGTTATTCTTTGTTTGTTTTAGCGTATTTTTAAAATAAAAACTTATTTTGGCACACACAAATTTTTCGTAGGCTATGAATTGAGCTCAAGCGTCACGCTCGTAAATGAAAGAAATCATCGGATTAACTCGAGAACACGACCACGAACAAGCTTAGTTAGAAGACCATGCCTTGAATATTTTTTCCAGACTAGCCGTGCCCTGTGGTTCCACCCGCGTAGTTTCCAAAGTGAGTGAATGAGTATATTCTGAGTTACAAGTTTTCACTTCTATCGGCAGTCCCTATGACTGACAATCTTTTATTGCAGTTTTCACTCCATACCTACACTTTAATTATATCTCGATAAATTGGACAGAATAAGCTTTAAAATAGCAGTATCGTTTCATCGTCAAAACTGGAAACGCGAGACTGTCCAATTGTAACGTACTTTGCTTATAAATCACGCATATTAAATCGTCAGAAAAAAACATCCCGAGTTTAAGTCAATGATATAAGTCAAAGTCAAAGTTTTTTATTGATAATTGATAAATATACAATTTACAAGTCAATTTTAGAAAAAACAAAATTTGCGCTTATAAATAGTATACATTTTTAAAGTTTAAATTGAACATTCTATTATATGATTATAAGTATCGTACAAATAAGTGTCAAACATTAAAATATGTAAATATTATGTATTTATTACAATCGTAATGAACAATGTCAATTTGATGCCATATTAGATAACGCTTAGATAACGCTTGCTTAGTTTACAGATCATTTACAATATTTTTTGTTAAGTCATACGGATAATCTAAGCTAAACATAACATTATAACTGAGTGAGATCGTAAAAATACTAAAAAAGAATTTAAGATTTCAAAATAACTACTTCGATCCCAAAAGCCTCTAATATATTCCCAAAACAAAACTCAAAGGTCGAAGGTCAAATCGTCCCAAAAAGAGAGGGGAAGTTATAAAACAGGGTAGGTCGCGTCGCGCCGTGATCGGAATGGGAATGGGAGGGCCCCAGGACGATATATCAGGCTGCTTCGTGTTGCCAGGCCTGAATTACACTGCCTACTAATATTATAAATGTCAAAAACTCGATGTTCGGCTGTCTAGATGTCTGATCGTCTGGATGGTTGAATAGCATTTTTGTCATTTTTTTCTTATCTTTTGGGCATTTTTATCGTGGTACAAAAACGAAAACGGAAACTACGCAGGTAAAATCGTATGGTGCTGCTAGTATAAGTATTGTAAAAGTGAAAATATATGTGTTTGTTAGTGTGTATTTTAATTTCCTCATGGTTTAGTAAGATACGATGAATTTAATCTATACTAATATTAAAAGCTGCAGAGGTTGTTTGTTTGTTTGAACGCTAGGATATCGGGAAGTACTGGTCCGAATTGGAAGATTCTTTTTCTATTGGATAGTCCATTTATCGAGGAAGAATGTAATAAAAACAGGAAAATATTCGTTTTTGAGAGTTTTCGTACCGTGCTTTGACATGACAGCACGTGTCTAAGATTGCGTCATCTATCTTCTTCTTCTATATATATAAAACTCAAAGGTGACTGACTGACTGACTGACTGACTGACTGACATAGTGATCTATCAACGCACAGCCCAAACCACTGGAGGGATCAGGCTGAAATTTGGCACACAAGTAGATGTTATGACGTAGGCATCCGCTAAGAAAGGATTTTGATAAATTCTACCTCCAAGGGGATGAAATAGGGGATGAATGATTGTATGAAACTTTTTATTCCTTAGATATATTGGCATGAAATTTAAAATTGAGTTTAGCTAAAATCATGAGACACGTATTACAGCGTTTAACAAAATTCAACCCTCCAAGGGATGAAATAAGGGATGAAAGTTTGTATAGAAACTTTTTATTCCTTGGACATATTTATATCAAATTTCTTAGGTACTTAGTACTGCCAAAATAATGAGAGTTTGACAGAATCCAACCCTCCAAGGGATGAAATAAGGGATGAAAGTTTGTATAGAAACTTTTTATTCCTTGGACATATTTACATTAAATTTCTTAGGTACTTAGTACGGCCAAAATAATGAGCTATGTAGTACTTTTTTTCAAAAGTCGTCCCCTAAGAGTGTTAGACAAGGGATGAAAGTTTTATATTAACGCACAGGACGAAACCTTAGGACACACTTTAAATTTCACACATATATTATTTTACAGCGTACGTAGCCACTAAGGAAGATTTATCTAAATTAAACCCTAAAGCGATGAATTAGGGGATGAACGATTGCATGAAACTTTTTATTCCTTGGACATATTTGCATGAAATCCTACTTCCCTACTCATATTATAAATCTCAATGTATGAATGTTTGAATGTTTGGATGTTTGGATGTTTGTTACTCAATCACGCCCAAACGGCTCAACAGATCCAGCTGAAACTTAGTACACAGATAGCTTATAGTCTGGACTAACACATAGGCTACATTTTATCCCGAAATCATGCACGGTTCCTTAGGGATCAAGTATAAATAAATGTAAGATCGGAACGCCTAACTAGATTTTGTTGCAATTCGAAACACAGATTCAAACATCAAAATAAAACAGGCTATTTACTATCCCGAAAACATACACAGTTCCTAAAGGATCAAGTATACATTTAATATCGGAACGCCTTATTAGATTTTGTTGCAATTTGAAACACAAATAGTTCTTAGTCTGAAATCCTATCCTACTAATAATATTATAATAATAATGTTACGTTACGTTTGCGTAACGTTTGCGTTACGTTTGCGTTGCGTTTGCGTTACGTTTGCGTTGCGTTTGCGTTGCGTTTGCGTTTGCGTTGCGTTGCGTTTGCGTTGCGTTTGCGTTGCGTTTGCGTTGCGTTTGCGTTGCGTTTGCGTTACGTTTACGTTACGGAACGGAACGAAACAGATCAGAACAGAACTCAACACAACACAATACAACATAGCATAACATAACGACGATAAACACGAAAGATTTTAAGGTATTTTGTATGTCAGCCGGTTTTGGTGAAATAAGGTATATACTCTGAATCGGCATACAGCTGACTAAAACTCTGCCGACGCGACGCAACGTTACTAATTTGCCAAAATTATTGTTTTTGTAAGAATTCACATAAACTATGTTTGTATTCCCTGGTAAAGAG
This sequence comes from Ectropis grisescens, assembly GCA_017562165.1. Classification (NCBI taxonomy): domain Eukaryota; kingdom Metazoa; phylum Arthropoda; class Insecta; order Lepidoptera; family Geometridae; genus Ectropis; species Ectropis grisescens. The sequence goes on along the minus strand of CM029776.1, from coordinate 5,834,146 downwards.
TGAAACATACAAAAATAACTACGGAGTTATTATAAGAACTATAATAAACAAAGTAAAACAACAACTCTACATTTTTACCATTTTTTGAAAGCAGTGAATTTACACACAAAACAAATCAAAATTCTACGCGGACGAAGTCGCGGGTAACAGCTAGTTGAATATAAACCTTCGCTAATCAAATTTGTTTTTAAATCTGAGTTGGTACGACCAATTTCTGCAGGTGGCGCAGCATGTAACTGAAAAGATTTTTTGTTTGAAAGCGATATTCTCAGGAATGGCTGAACCGATTTCAGTCATTCTTGCACCGTTGGATATGTACGGGATCCCGATGAGTGATATATAATGTTCCACGGGCGAAGCCAGGGCGGGCATCTAGTGAGAGTATATACGTAATAAATATATTACCTGGATGAACACATCGGATAGAAGACTAATTGTAAGCTGTGGTGGTTAACATTGCATGCCCAAGCTATATAGAGAATACATTTATACATATAGAATTAAAAACTACTTTGTCGACAAATGCTTTATTTCGTATCAAAATTTGTGTGAGTGCAATAAGAAAAACATGGTATATTATTTATCAATTATATCAATAATAATTATTTTATTGCAAAACTTTGAGTTTTATGAAACAAAAATAATTTTCAGTGCTCTACAGATTTTTATGGAATAATATTTTTTTTTATGGTAGGTATAGACTATACAGTGGCGAGATGAACAGGACATGCGTCTTGTGGTAAGCAACATGCTTGCGTATGAGAGCACAGGACACGTAGCTATCAGAACATGAAGAGTTCAAATTTTTACCTAACAATGCACTGCGTTCGTACCCCAGAAATGTTATGAATTTAATAACTAACTATTTACCACTGTTAGATTTACTAGTACGTTGTACCACAGTTATTTTAAAATAAAGAGTGATAAGACGAGCAGGGCGTGCGCCTGATGGTAAAGAGCATGCCTGCCACATAACAGTACAGTAACACGTAGCTATGGGAACATGAAAAGTCCATGAAAACTAACGTGGTTATTACATATTTTACATAAATACACGGGTAACTCACGTATAATGTAGTCAGTCCAGTCCGACTCAAGTTTCGATCGCGTCCGGCGATCTTTTTCAAGGAGAGTGCGCGCGCGGGTTCGCAGCTCGTTTAGCACTGCGGGCAGCGACCACGAGTTCCAGAGTACACCAGCGCAGCCCTCCCGCACCCCCTCACCTGCACCCCCGCAACAACCGTTGAGCTTGCGTGCGCGCCGTGCGGCTGCCCGCAGTGCTAAACGAGCTGCGAACCCGCGCGCACTCTCCTTGAAAAGATCGCCGGACGCGATCGAAACTTGAGTCGGACTGGACTGACTACATTATACGTGAGTTACCCGTGTATTTATGTAAAATGAAAAGTCCAAATCATCACCTAGCATTGCACTGCACTCGTCACGCAGAGATCTAAAATGTTATATCTCTAAGCCCTGTAATTTGATCGTCTTTTAGTCTTATCCACATGTAATAAGTAATACTCTAATTTTGATTACTGTTAATCTTGTACGAGTAACAATGATTCGTAAAGTAAAACAATTTTTTTTGCAATACTGATTTTTTAAGAAAATTGTAGATCTACGATTAAAACTGTAGCGTTGGCTAGGGCGGGCTTAGAAACGATATATCAGTCTGAAAGTTCACTTTCCACTCGCTGTATCAGGTGTTGCCAGTTGGCTTCTAGATTTAGAAGTTAGGGTTACGACGTGATTTGTGGTTTCGAGTTTCGAGTACCTAGTTGCTTCAAAATATGTAAAGAGGAATCCTTTACAATATATAAAGCGAATATGATACTCTTTATTATACACGTTAAAACAAAACACATACATAAGGAAATAAAAACAAGTGTTATAACCGGTGGCATTACCGCTAAAAGTCACATCTCCCAAACAACCTTAGGATGGCAATGTGTGAGTCATTGGACGTTACTCTAAATTTGCCAGCTTTTCAATCGAGAAAGTATTGAAAGCATCTTTGAAATCTGTCCTCCTACCTTTTTTAGTAGTCCAACATTTAATCTAAGCGACCACGAACAAATATCTCGTAATTGCTAATACTATTCTAGCAGTTTGTTGAAAATTAAGAAATCCCCTTTTCTTGATATTATTTTCCAAACTCAATTTTCTTCCAATTGCCTCCCCCGTCATGCAGTTACGAGGATCGGTTAAAATTTAAATCGTGAGTTGTATATTGTATGCAAATACTGTAGCCGGCTGGGGAGGGGACCGATAGTTACCCCGTGTTGTGGATGTATCGATCTTTGAGTTAACAATCGGATTATTGCCCCCAGTCTTATATTATCAAACTTATAAGAATTACCCGAGCCTAATACTAGATACGTATATAATTTTCATTTTTTACGCAACACCATGTAGCCCCAAAATAAGTACAAAAGCCAAATACCTGAAATATATTTATATAACGTACGAAGTAGTGCATTGATACTTTTTCTATTGATAAAATTTAATTTATATGATTAATGCCTCTTGAACTCTATGTATGGAATGACAAAGTTTTTGTCTATCTCAGAATATTTCCCACAGTTATGGGCAATGGGTCTTGCTTACTTTTTAGTACACGTTGCTCACTCATTTTGTGCATTTTTAGCTAAATAAGTTTTGGCCAAGGGTTTGTAATGATGTTTATTAATTTGGGCCTGTGTGGTCTATGGATAATTCAGGTGTGCTTAGTGTAAGTAATTAGGTAGGTTTGTAGTGTAGTTCTCATTGTATTTTAGTTTTGTTAGGCTCTGCCCACTCAAAAAACAATCTTAATACTTAATTCGTAATTATTAGTATTAAACTGTAAGAATAATATTGTTGGAATTAATTATGACTTGATCGAACTTTGTATTGATTTATCTAATGTAACAATTTGTTATAAGGCCAATAAATATTTCTAGTCTATTCTTTTCTCAACGTGCTCAAATGCAAAAGAGCTACTAAGTACAAGGCGTAATTTGATTAAAACGGTAGATATACGAATTATATCTTATTAAAAGATAATCTTTTTTAAAGTAGATATTTATAATATAATATATATATAATATATATAATAATATAGTAGATAGTTTATAAATGATTTATTAAAGTTTGTAACTCTCTCCTTGTCAGAAAAGGCCCCAAAGCCCAGCAGTGGGAATATTACGTTACTTATTCTTTATGATAATACTCAAATTGCGTATGAAATCATTATGTTAATTTTGTAAAGTCATTGTATGCCCTCAAAGTGCACAATGCAACGATTTGAATGCAATGACCTGGATACGATATTTGACAATATATTTACATGAAATAAAACCGAACAAATTAATTAATTAATTAAACGGAGTAATGAACGATCTACATTTATAAAAACGTACCGGGGATGAGTCTAGACCAGAGCCGTACCGCCATGGAGAATACATCCGTGTTCCATTATCGTTCAAGCTACGGATGAACTGGGAAGACGTAGTTACATTTTATTCTGCTACGAACGAACTGAAGAGACCTTAAGTTACATTTTACCCTGCTACGGAGAAGCTAGATATACCTTAAGTTACATTTTACCCCGCTACGGAGAAGCTAGAGATACCTTAAGTTACATTTTACCCCGCTACGGAGAAGCTAGAGATACCCTAAGTTACATTTTACCTACAAAGGAAGTGGAGAGAGCTTAAGTTACGTACCACCTTGCAACGAAGGAACTGGACAGTCCTGAATATATGTTTTACCTTGCTATGGGTAAACTGTATAGACCTTAAGTTACATATTACCCAGCTACGAACGAACTGGAAAGACATTAAGTCACGTATTGCCCTGCTACAAAAGAACTGGAGAGACATAAAGTTATATTACATTTACTCTGCTACGGAGAAGCTAAAGATACCTTAAGTTACATTTTACCCTGCTTCAGAGGAAGTGGAGCGACCTTAAGTTACGTGCGACCTTGCAACGAAGGAGCTGGACAGCCCTTAATATTTGTTTTACCTTTCTATGGATAAACTGGATAGACCTTTGCTACGGAGAAGCTAGAGATACCTTAAGTTACGTTTTACCCTGCTACAGAGTACTACTAAACCAATATGTAGTTAAAATTAAGTTTACACATATTGAGTATTTGTGGATCTTTAGGAAGGTTATTTATTTTTGTTACAGTTTTCCTATATTGTGCAAAAATCTGTATTGAGCTAAATGCAAGATACACATCATAATCAACTTATATTATGAAATGAATGTGTCTTCACACACAACAAAACTCGGGAACAACTGGACCGATTTGGTTAATTTTTATTTTGACTTAGATATAGCAATCAGAAGAATATTTAAAAAGTAAGAAAAATAAATGCCACATGTTATCTAGAAAAATAGTAAAAACATCATTTTTTTTTACACAAAATGTGTACTCCCAGTGATAGTTGCCGTATTTGGCCGTAGATGGCGATAAACGCAATCGAAATTAGAAGTGATCTAAATTAAAGTATATAAATAAACTTTCTTTAGGAGCTCTAGTCTGTTTGTCCAGCCTTAAAAATAATTTAAGTTTTATTTCGTTTCGTAAATTGTATTTATTGTTAAGGTGAATAATTATTCTTTACAATATTGCATTAACTCGATAAATAATTAATCGCACACACTTTCTGGTCCAGTTGGATTTAAAAGGCCAACACAACCACAGGTGAGTTAATTTTATTTTAAATTTAATCTTTTGTTAGATCCTGCATATGCAATAATAGTAATACTCAGATCTATACGTTGTTTGTTTTATAAGACTACATATTGATTGCATGGGTTTGGAAATTTGGTGTTATTAATGCCGAAGTAACAAATAACCACTTAATTCCTTCCTTCCACTCGACACCACCAAAACGACACCATCCGTGGTGTCGTATGGAATCTCTAGTCCATACGACACCACCCTAGTGATGTGCTGTTCCGCCATTAGTTTTTATGTATTTTATGTCATCAGTATTAGTATCCATGTCCATAGTGAAAAATTAAAATATTCGGCCGGAAAGACAATAATATGCAAATTGCAATGAACAATGTCAAGATGACCATTTGAGTGACAGATAAATATAAACTTTATCAAATGACATATCTCATTAATGAAACTGCTTGAACTTAATTGTAGTTTGCATATCAACAACTTTGTATGTAGGTAACCTCACTATTAGTCGGTGGTGTCGTATGGACTAGTGATTCCATACGACACCACCGATGGTGTCGTTTTGGTGGTGTCGAGTGGAAGGAAGGACTGAATTACTGTTCCGTGTTAACAAAAATTTTGATCAATATAAGCAGTATCTATAATGATATTATAAATAGATATTTTCTATTCTCAGGACATGTGCATTACACCTTTACAACGGTGACATAACTTCTGAAATCGGCCTAGTAGTTCCTGAGATAAGCGCGTTCAAATGAAAAACCTCTTCAGTTTTATAATATTAGTATAGATATTTTCTATCAACCTCCAAATTTAAACACACAATTTAAAACAATTATAAGGCACCAGGGCCTTAAGATACAAGCTCCGTGTTTAGTTTGAGGCCCGCTATATTTATTTTTTTGTATACAAACACTGTTATCATAGTCTATTGTAATTCTTTTCTAATATCTTGTGATGTCTTGTTTAAGATGTTAAACTTTCTGTGTGCAAATAAATTATTTCTATTTCGATCTCTGAGTTCCTTTCTTGAAAACGTGAACATTTTTCTATTCGCGTGTACCTATTCAATGCGCTCTGTATATATCGCTCTGTATGCGCTCTCAATGTTATGCACTGTGCTCGACATATAAGATGTTTTTTCTATACGAAATGCTTTGTTTTTTCACTGGAACCTTCTAAATTCGAGTCTAGGAAATATGTTTTTAATTTATATATCCATTTTTTTTATTTATGTTATCGACAGGTACCATGGACCCTCTAGTTGAGCTGGAACAAGATGCGTTACAACTCGTGGTGCCGATCGACGGGGCGAGCCAGGGGGGTGACTCCGAGATCCAGCGGTTCTACCGTGGAGCGGTGCTCTTCGTCACCGGGGGGACGGGCTTCCTGGGGAAACAACTCATCGAGAAACTCTTCAGGTTAACAATTATACCATACAAGCACTTCTAATTGTTACACATTTTAAATACGCGTCTCTCAAAATAAATATTTACTTGTTCCCAAAAAACATTCGAAGTATTGAGCATCGCCGATCTGTCGGGTTTTAAACGGATACACTTCGGAGAGCGACCAACGGATTTGTATGATCTAATACCATCTTGCGCATTTTTCTAACGAACTGTTCGTAACTCGTAAAAGCGACATCGTTTCATGGTTGACGTTCCAAAGACTCGAACGAAGAGGTTTGACTCTACTTTGGTGATAAGAACGTCTGGGCTGTGGAATGTGTTGCTCGAGTGGGTTTTTTCCCGACGGGTACAATCTTTGTATTTTCTTAACGTAGTGCATCGGTGTTTTCTAGGTGAGCACGTCATAACGTAGACCGCATCGTCGCTTAACGTCAGGAGAGATGGCGGTACCTATAATAGTTTAAAAAATCTGATACGATTGCTTACGTTTTCAATGCGACACCAACTCATTTGTTTATGAGCAACGCTGTGGCCGAAAAAGAAGCACTTAGAGTTAAAAGGTAACTTTTACCTAACCCCTTTTTATACAAAACATCTCTGTGGACTTCAGGAACTATGCTTTCTTTATGTTAAGCCATCTTATTTTGTTCAAACACATTTAACTTCTAACATCCTGCTCGGCTTTGCGTCGGGCAAGCATCGTCGTTGAAAGACAAATTACCACCGAAGAGTTTACATATACTGCGTATAGAGTTGGCACAAACGCTTTACACCGAAACCACGGGTAGCATCTTTCTTGCCTTGTCGCTCTTGTGGAAGTGTCATATTTTTATCGCGGCACATCACTTTGTTCACTCTGTTGCCATAGAAAGTATGCACGTCATCTGCTTACGATTGGCAAAAAGGAACCGTGCGGTTTTTTTTTTTAAATAAAGAATGACGAGACGATCAGGACATGTGCCTGATGGTAAGCAACATGCCTGACACATAAAAGCACAGTGACACGCAGCTATTGGAACATGAAGAGTCCAATTCATTACCTAGCACTGCACTGCGCTCGTCACCCAGAGATCTAAAATCTTATATCTCTAAGCTCTGTAATTTCTCTGGAAACATTGCCCTTCAAACCGGAACACAGTAATATGTGCACATTACTGCTTGGCGGTAGAATAACTGGCAAAGGTGTGGTACTTCCCCCAGGCGGACTCTGCCAAGAGTCCTACCACTACAAAAATCTAACTCTATACGTAGTAAATGTAAACTCTTTGGTTAACATATATGTATTTAGTTCTAACTTGATTTTTTACTTGTGTCCTTGGTTTCCAGATCATGTGAGATAAGGAGAGTGTACGTGTTGGTTCGACCGAAAAAAGGGCAGTCCGTGGAAGAGAGGCTATCGACTATGCTGAGTGATCCCGTGAGCAATTGACTTTTTTTTTGCTTGTGGCGTACCACAGAGAGACTTTTCGTGGGATGTGAATTGATGAAAAGCATCACGCTCGGGAATGTCAGAAATATTCGGGTAAACTCGGGACCATGGCCTTTGGCCATCTTTCTAGATGGACAATGCCCATGTTCCCGAGTTGAAATTGTTTCCATTGTGCAGTGTGGCCCTTGGCCATACTCTCCATGGTCTCTGGCTGCTTCCGAGTAAATTCCATAGTAAGCTATCAAATTCTGAGTTCTAAGTTTTCACTTCTATCAGATATTTCTATAGTAGAATAGGCAGTTCCTATTACTGCCAATTCTACTATAACACTATGAAAACATATGTGAATAAAAGTATTTTTTTGAAGAACCCACCAACCTGTTTGTTTCATTACCGACTTGTCTACTTTTTTATGGGTTCAGGCTTTAGTTCCCAATAGTGGGGACATAAATTAGCCTGCTTTTACAATGAATACGCTTGTAGGTGTTCGAGCCAGCCCGCAAGAGAAAGCCAGACATGGACTCCAGGATAGTCGGCGTGGAGGGAGACATGGCCAGCACACGGCTCGGGATCAACGAGGAAACTTGGAGCACCATCACTGAAGAGGTGAATTACAGCTAGACTTAGCACTAATGATCACCATGTAGATAAGCCCTGCGTAGGTACTTAAAACCTCGAGAAGTAATAAAAACTTGAGTAGGGTTTTTTTGGTTTACTCTTGACCGCCATCTCGCCTTAAAATAACAGACGATAAGGTCGGTGAAACAGTAGAATAGCACACGATCAAAATGTATTATTCATAAAACGAAATCGACTCGTCAAAAACCAACATTGACATTCAATGATATTACAAGGACAGTAGAATAAGCGATTAATGTTATTATTCTTATTACGAGTACATACCAAACTAATATTATAAATGCCAATGTTCGATGTTTATTGCTCAAACACGTTGTAACACCTGAAAAGAGCTAGTTGAAATTTTGAACACAGATTACAATCTGAAAGAACATATTATAGGCTACTTTTTACGCGGTTAAAACTGTAGGTCTTTGCTAGTTATAAATGTTTTTACCAGGTTAAAGAGTAATGTAAATGAGCAAGACATGTGGCTGATGGTAAGCAACATGCATGACCACTCGGTGCATGACCATAACAGCACAGTATCACGCAACTGCAACTACACTGCGCTCGTCACTCAGAGATCTCTATCCCCTGTAATTTCTTTGAGAACATTGCTCTCAACAAACCGGAATTCAGTAATATTTTCACATTACTGCCTGGCGGTAAAACAGCGTATGTTCACTCTGTTGTCACAGCAAGTATGCACGCCATCTGCTTGCGATTGGTGCAAAGGAACCGTGTGAAAAACCTAATCTATTTGCTATCTGAGACCTAAACTGTTATTTGTGCTTGTGATATAACAGATAGTTTTGAATCCAGGTAAATATAATCTTCCACGTGGCGGCCACCGTCAGGTTTGACGAGGAGCTGCAGACGGCTATCATCATCAACGTCGGGGGCACCAAGGAGGTGCTAGCGCTGGCTAAGGCTTGCAAGAATCTCAGGTAAAATATTATTAAATAGAAGTCGCTAGCAGCGGTCCGTGACTTTACCCGCATAGTTTCCGATACCGTAACTTCCCCCGGATAAATTGTAGCTTGTCTTATTACAGATTTATAGTCTATCTTTGTTTCAAATTTCAACCTCATCCGGTGACCTGTTTTGACTTGATTGAGCAAAGATATTCGAAATTTGACAACATTGAAAATTTCAACGTAACTTTTAATCAAGATTTTGGAATATGGCGGTATTATATTACTGTCAAATTATAAAATCAGGAGACGCTGAGTAACAAATTTGCATCCATAGCCATACATCGTCCTAAATAATATGTATCTAAGTTATTTCAGCTGACATTATTAAATAAGCAATAAACTCAATCTAATTTTCATTACCTCAAAGAGTAGTTGCACGTTTCACGAATATGCACGTTTACAATGTTTTAAGTATGTTCCAGGTCGTTTGTCCACGTGTCGACGGCGTACTGCCACGCCACCAGGAGCCGCGTGGGCCAGGGGGGTGCGCGAGCAGTTCTACACCAGCCCCGTGCCGGCGGACACCCTGCTAACACTCGCCAGGACGCTCGACAAGGAGAAACTAACTGCCCTCAAGGAGACGTTAGCAAATGTTTTGGTTAATTAAGTCTTCTTTGAAAGTTACGGCTGGTCTAGCCGGGAGAACGGCAACTGCCGATCCAGAGCCCCAAATTTCAAATTCCACGCGCACCACTGTCTTTTTGAAGTCATGGGCGTAATGCCGCTAACTTTAAAACGGCAAAGGACTTGGAAAATATATCTTCTAAAATCTTCTAAAAACAAATATATCTTGTAAATGCATCTTGAGGAAACCGTCATGTTCCTAAAATCTTTGGAGATCATGCGTTTTTTTCTCAAACCATACTGGGCCAGTGTGGTGGATAATAGTCTTAACTATCTTGTTCCATGAAAGTCCCAACAATGGTAAAATATAGTGGGTTGCTTATAAAATCTTATTTACTATAATGCTGGGTATATCTGGTGAGCCAAGCTAAGTTAAGCTAAGCTAAGTTGTCTAGCTAAGCTTTTTACTATCTTAGTCCCTGTAAATGAAGTGCTCACGTGGGAAAGTGCCGCTCTTGTCACCTTTTTATGCGTCTATTTAAGAGCAAAGCGATAAACGCTCTACTTTGCTTAAGTACTAGAAGAATGGTGATACTACTACAGATAGGGTTCAGCCCAGATTTTGTTGGGTTTTTAGTAATTTTTAATGAAAAGTTTTTAGCGCATTGATAATCATGTGCCCTTTACCTCAGCTCTCTTTAGAGGCTAACAGACGCTAACAAAACACTGCCTCTCTGCGTACACCGCCGCTCCACATGCCATACAATGCTAGATCACTGGTGCTGGATGCATTTACCCTGCGTCCACACAACGAAATTAATCTTCATAGGCAACAAAAACCTTGGAACGACCGCATCGTGAATAAAGCCTCACTATTAGTTGTTGTAAAACGCAGAGGTAGTTATATTTTGATACGTTAGTACCGTTTTTGCCATGGAAGCCACAACAATAAAATCATTTGTATTTCCAGCTTAATAAGCGGATGGCCCAACACCTACACATTTACAAAGGCAGTAGCAGAGGAATTGGTGCAGGCGGAAAGCGGGAATTTACCTGTTTGCGTTGTCAGACCATCGATAGGTTTGGATTTTTTTTCTAATAAAAGTATTAGGAAGATTAGTAATACGTTCATGTGTATGATCATCCATATTAACATACCAGTATCTTCAACAAATTCAAAATACTTAGCTGTGTTCACCAGCCGTCATTTACAAACCAGTATACCTACATACTCGTAATGTGTATATAACATGGATATTTTAAATAACCCCAAAGAAGCTTGACATATTCATGCAAATGAAGCAAAAAATACGAGGTCCCTAACCTATGATACAATTGAGGTCTGCTCTACGCATATTTTAAATAATTGAGTTAAAAGATGCCTCAGAGATTTTATGTAATGACCAAACTACATACTTGTACCGAACAGCTTGCCGTTGCTTTGGGATTTCATTTACGATATTGCGCTGTTATTTGAATATATTCTACTTTATTTCGACTTTCACTACTTTGGTCTACTTCGGTAGGTACTACCGCTAAATAAATTAAGTGAGTGTATTATTTGTTTTAGTTATAAATACCTACAAAGAGCCGGTACCCGGGTGGTTAGACATGAGCTGCGTCTATGGACCCTGTGGAGTAAGTTCTATACTGTTTCGTCAGAACTCACAATACTAGAATTCATAATTTATCTTGTATCTTCTCTGCAGATCTTGAGAGACTCTGGTAGATAACACCGATTCTGCTGAGCAAGCAAATTGTTTGGTATGTGGAACACGCATGGTAGAAATCGGCATGTCTTAAAAAGTCGAATCTATAGAGAAATTCATAGATCGATCGTGTAGCATGCTTTATTTAGTAAGGCAGGAGAGAAAAGAAACACGTAGGATCAATGAAAAGAAAAAAATCAAGCCAGACTAAACAAACAAGATTAAAAAAAAAATGTACCCCCGACTACCTCGGATTTGTAATCTGTACAACATTTTACTAGTCAAGCCCTTTCATTTGATACCCATATTGAGGGAATGGTGAAAAAGAAATGTATTTCGCCATTTTGTGGTAGCGACCATCTTGGATTTGAAATGTGTCATGGTGGACTATATTCATATATAGTATTTTACTAGTCAAGCCCTTTTCATTTAATACCCATATTGAGGTAGGTTGTGAAGAAATATTTTGTCCGCCATTTTGTGGATTCGGCCATCTTGAATCGATATTAACTAAACATAGCCAAGAACTATCGGAAATTAACCATGAAATAAAAAAAAATGTATTGAAAAAATGTCCATCCGTTTAAGCTCTACGACGTGACAGACAGACACACACACAGACAGTCGACGTCAAACTTATAACATCCCTTTTTTAACTCCCGACAAAAAAAAGGGGTGTTATAAGTTTGACGTCGATGTCTGTCTGTCTGTCGGTCTGTCTGTCTGTCTGTCTGTCTGTCTGTCTGTGTGTGTGTCTGTCTGTGGCACCGTAGAGCTCAAACGGATGGGCCGATTTCGATGCGGTTTTTTTTATTTGAAAGTTAATATCCGTGCGGGTGTTCTTAGCTATGTTTGGTTAATATCGATTCAAAATGGCCGCCTCCACAAAATGGCGGACAAAATATTTCTTTACAACCTACCTCAATATGGGTATCAAATGAAAGGGCTTGACTAGTAGAGTACTAAACGCTATAACAAATTTCAAATCCAAGATGGCCGCCACCACAAAATGGCGAATTATATAATATTTTTCACTACTACCTCAATATGGGTATCAAATGAAAGGGCTTGATTAGTAGAATACTTTGCACTATGACAAATTTCAAATCCAAGATGGCCGCTATCACAAAATGGCGAATTACATTTCCTTTTTCACAATTCCCTTAATATGGGTATCAAATGAAAGGGCTTGACTAGTAGAATGTTCTACAGATAGCAAATCTAAGGTAGTCGGGGGTTAATCAAAATTTTTAATTTTGTTCTTGTTGGTTGGGGGTTAAAAAAGCAGCTGCTGCAATAGAGAGTGGAAACTTGCGACCGCTGCTAGTTTAGCACTGAAAACTTGGACAGGAACGACTACAATGCTTAAGCTACCAGTGAATTAATAAAAAAGTCATCATCATCATCATCATCAGATGCAAGACGTCCACTGCTGAACACAGGCCTCCCCCCTAGATTTCCACAACGAACGGTCCTGCGCAACCTACAACCAGCGGTTTCCAGCGACTTTTATGAGGTCATCTGTCCATCTAGTGGGAGGCCGTCCAACACTGCGCCTTCCGGTTCGTGGTCGCCACTCGAGAACCTTTCTTCCCCATCGGTTGTCAGTTCTGCGATGTGGCCTGCCCATTGCCACTTCAGCTTGCTTACTCTTTGAGCTATGTCGGCCACTTTCGTTCTTTTGCGAATATCCTCATTACGGATTCTGTCGCGCAAAGAGACTCCGAGCATAGCCCTCTTCATAGCTCACTGTGTGACTTTGAGCTTCGTTATGAGGCCCACAGTTAAGGAAATAAAAAAGTATAAGTATGTTTTAAATTAACTGTCAGTTTCATAAACATTTTTTACTGTATCCTTGGTACGTCTATGCAGTTGGTACTCGCCATCGGAATGGGAATCATCCGGGTGGTGCACGTGAAGAAGACGGAGCTGCTGTTCATCCCGGTGGACATGGTCAACAACGCGGCCATAGCCGCGGCCTGGCAGACCGGCGCCCGGGGGCTGCGGGAACCTCTGGCGTACAACGTCGTCACCCGGAAAGTGTTCTTTAGTAAGTTTTTTGAAGTTATAATTCTTTATGAAAAATTATGAGAGCATTTTTTACGATGTTAGCTGAAAGTTGGAAGTTGAAGTTAGCTAGTCTACGTTTTAGTAAATTTACTAAATAACTAACTTTATGTCAATAATTCTTGCATTTCAGATAGTTATTTTCTATTCTACCTATATTTATTTATTCTGACTAATTAAAACCTATCGCCGTTACAAAAAACGAGTACAAAATGAGTGCCTAGCACTGCACGGTTTATAAGATGATTTATCCGCCTGCATGAATCGAGTTTTTTTTTTAAATACAGAGTGACGAGACGATCAGGACCTGCTCCTGATGGTAAGCAACATGCCTGACACATAACAGCACAGTGACACGCAGCTATTGGAACATGAAGAGTCCAAATCATTACCTAGCACTGCACTGCGCTCGTCACCCAGAGATCTAAGATCTTATATCTCTAAGCTCTGTAATTTCTCTGGAAACATTGAGTTAAAATTAAGGAGACAGAATACATTCTGGAATAACACGTAGACTTATTTTTATGGCACGAACGGGAACGGAAACTATGGTGGTGAAACCATGGGAGAGACAGTAGTTTAGTTTCAAACAATAATAATAAAAAAATGTATACGTTTAAAGACCGCACGGCAAAAGTGAGAACTATAATAATAATGGTTTTTGGTTTTAAGAAACGTTTTTAATCGTTATTACCATTAAAAACGAAAGAATAATTTTAAAACTTAAAAATAAAAACGATTATATATAAATTGAATACAGTAAACACAGCGCCAAGACAGCTAAGACAAATTATCTAAATACCCAAAGCACGACAGTGACAAATGCGGCTGAAGGAGTAGTATCCATGGCTAAGATTAAATTAACAAAAAAGACAGTGACAGCAGACAGACAGCAGCAGCTGACTACCTCTCTCGCTCTGGCACACTCGGCGGTCCCGAGTTCAGCCGAACATTTCTTTCATTTCGAGCGTGACGCTGAGCACAATTCACAGCCTACGAAAAATCGGTGTGTGGTGCGCCAAAAGAAGTGATCACTTCAAAATGTTCACTGGTTATTTAAATAACGTGTTCCAGAAAACATATCCGACCCCATGGAACGGAAAGGGCCATCCTACATGACTCCACTATCGCTGTGGTACTACTATCTGTTCGAGATCGAAAATCGAGTGTTGTTTGTCGTCATGCGTTGGCTCCTCCACTATCTGCCAGCTTACGTCATCGATGCAGCCATTTATATCTTCAAGATCAAGACCCCGAAAGGGCTGAAGTCGTATGTATACTCTGTTCAACAAATGCCATTATTTGCTTTTGATTAAATATTCCTGATTGCGTTTGTTTCGATGTTGGGCCACTGGTACAGAATATCTGTGATTCTGTAGCCTACGTATCTACTTTACAATCCCACTGTTGGGACTCAGGTTATTGTCTCATAAAAGAAATTGAAGGCCATAAGCAGAGGCTACGAAGGAACAGGGTAAAACCGCGGGGCACTGCAAGTTTATAAAATTAGTTAGATTTTAATAACTTTGTAAAAGTCACGGTAAAATTGTGAGCAACGTCAGATTATAATCTAATGCGTGAGATAATAATGGGGAGAGTACAAGTACGGAGAGTACAAAATGCTAACATTGATAATAAGTAAACATTTCTCATTCTACGGTAGGTTAGTTTAAAATCTGACACGCTTAGATCATAATCTGACAGTTTTAATTATTTTACCGTGGCTCATATACAATATGGCAATAAATACATTTTAATTGTACTAGAACAGAATAATAAATCAATAATACTTAAATTAATTAATTTCAGATTGGTAGAAGTGTACAAGAAATCGGACAAAATGACCGGGGCATTCTCGTATTTCCTTACAAATCAGTGGAAATTTGAAGACAATAATTTTCGAAATCTCTTTCAGAAGATGTCTGAGTTGGACAAAATTATTTACAACTTCGACGTAGACTCCATCGATTGGGACCATAATAGCTTAATGTTAATAATCGGAATTAGAAAATATATATTGAAAGATGGCTGTACAGGGACTAAGGCGGCCATAGCGAAACAAAAATTGTACAAATTAGCTAATTATGCTGTTGCAATTGTTTATTTAGCTGTTTTTTGGCTTATTTTAAGTTGGGTTATTTACGGGGTTATGACGTTCTTTAGCTATTTTTAACAGATTCAGAAAAAAGGTTGTTTTATGTTCGGCTGTCTGTCTTGTTTTGTTAATTTTGATACTCTGAATTTGTTAGCTTAGATTTGAAATCGATATTTAAGGACCGTATTAAAGAAAAGTATATTTCTATTTTCTATGATTTATTGTTTAATTAAAGAAAAATATACGTAATATATATTTTTTTTTTGTAGTTTTATTTTGTAATACATGGTCAACCTTTCGCTAGCACGTCACATAATCAGCAGGTCTACTACGAAGTCTGATAAACGATATATCGCCCGAAGTTATGGACGTTTTTATACCACGAAACACAATCAATCGGTTGATCTGATCGGGCGTTTCGTTCATCCCGACCGACACTGATTTGACAGTTTTTGTGTCATCAACCGACCGATTGTGTTTCGTGGTATAAACCATCCATAACTTCGGCCAATATCTCGTTTATCGGACTTTGTAGTAGACCTGCTGATATTACGCAATGGTGCGGTCTAGTTTTGTACAAATATTGTGTTCGACGTTGAAGAGCAATGTTTCTAGAAACATGACAGGGAAAAGAGATAGGCCATCTTACATCTATATCCGGCTGACGACAGCAGGTATTTATTTGGATTCTTCATGTTCTAACAGCTGTTTAGCACTATGCTGAGCTACTATCTATATAGGAGTCCTAGCGGCCCGCTCCGGCTTCGCTCGAATATTGTCACATAAAGCCCATTAATCGAAATAAAACTACCATATCTTTTAAGTTAGATCAATCTACACACGGTGTCCAAATTTGATTAAAATCGGCTAAGTAGTTTGGGAGTCCATCGCGGACAAACATCGTGACAGGATATTTTTATACATTAAGATTTCTTATCATCAGACCCAAGTCTTGCTCATCTATTACCTAACTCTAAATAGCGAATAATATTTACTAACATAATGTTAAAGGAACAAAAATGGCAAAACTCCCTTTTCTGGTAACCCTGTTGCACTTAGCCCGAGTAGATGCATCCGACCACGCCTATAACCATTCGCCCGCGTCTCCCCTCGCCTGAGATCGAAAGTCGTAAAAATTATTATCATCCTGTCGTATAAAATTGCTTCGACCAGCGATCCGATTTGGCTCACCATCCTATTTGCAACCAGATTTTGAAAGCTAATAATATATTTTAAGGAGTTCAAAAACAATTGTTATTGTCTGAAAAATATTAAATTCATGAAACCGAACTAATAAACTGACTTCAATAAAATTTGCATTAAATAGGATTCTTTGCAGAGAAACTTTGGAAGCTTAGCCGTTTATTCTACGATCAAGCAGGAATGTACTATGTTGAATGAATTTGAACTATGTTGAAATAGTTTCGTGTTGTTTGAGCAGGTTGCTTACCACTAGGCACATGGCATGCTCCTTCCGTTGCCCTATCTTTAAAAACATGCATAGGCAGTAAATGTACTTTACGATGTGTTATGGTTAATTCAATTTACGGTATTGTTGATAAATTACTTTTATTCAGCAAATATTATTACACTAATAATGTCAAAAATATAATAACATGTATTGATTGTATTAATTATTATAGAACTTCAATGGACAATGAAAATATAGCTTAAATCTTAAAGTACCTTATTAATTACAAGCATTTTCTATTCATGGAAAATTCTAAGGACTATTTGGGTAATTAAAATTTTGTAAACTCAGCCAATTAAAAGCTAAACTGCGCCAAAATCAAAGCGTAAAATTCGGAATGAGAAAATGATCGCAACACTAACAAATTGAAGATTCTACAAAGCAAATACGGAACGCATAAGAAACATTTTATGTATTAAAAACATTCCGTTTCACTCTGAGCTAATTGCGAGCAGGGTCTAACAAACAGAAATGGGAGAGAACGGAACGTAATTTCACCATGATAGCTTTGGTACTGAAATGGATTCCCATAACTCTTAAGTTTACGGGGTATGGTTGAATTTTGAGTGTGCTTAGTAAAATGAGCTGTAAAGAAAGGTTGGCAGGTGAGATGTGACAAAGATGAGGGGCCGTGTTCCGTTTAATTTTCATTGACAAGTGTTGCTATATAGAGATGTACCTCTACAGTAAAGCTGGGAGCTCATACGTTCTGTTACAACATGAATAGATACAGGTTACTCTATCTTTATTATTTCAAAGTGTGACAAGATTATGTATGTATAGTAGATAAGCAGTACGTGCGCCTAATGCTAAGGAACACGCTTGCCCATAACAGCACAGTGCCGCGTAGTTTTTAAAATACGGAACTTTTAAATCACAGCCTAACACTGCACTGTTGTCGTCATTGCACTGCTGCCTTTACATAAAATGAATTAACTCTCTGCCTAATAACTTCTCTGAAAACATTACCATCAAAACTTATCTCTTAGTGAAAGAATAACTAGCAAATGTGCGGTAGGTACTTTCACAGGCGGAGTCTGCAAATCCCGTTAAAATGTAATATGCAGTAAAAAATACTTAGTTACAATAATTAACAGTGAGTACTTGGCTTCAGTAGTTTGCTGTGCTGTATATACATATCTCTATATTAGCTAGCTGTAGGTAAATAGCACGGATTCCTGAGAGCTCCGCGTGAGCGAGGGAACTATTTGATTACCTGTTGTAATGGTACCGCGTATATTCTAAGCTTGCGACCCGCCCCGGCTTGGCACGGGTGCAATTCTGATACTAAATATAAGTACCTACTAATAAAATTTCGGTCCGGCGGCAAGACGTTTTGTTTTTTTTTTTTGATTTTTTTTGCCGCGACTGAAGCACGCATTGTGTTGATTGATGGAACGAAACGTGCTTCACACCAAAGATGGCGACAGCGGTTTGTTTGTCAGTGCCATCAGAAATTAACGAAATTCTATCCAAATTTTCTGTCATTCCAATTCAAATCCGAATTTTGTGGACATGTTGTCGACTCAAAATCAATATTTTTTTATGTTTTGTTATTCATATAAGGTTTCGATCAAGGCTACCGTACCCCTTGACGAAATTATTAGTATACATAAATAGATTTCACCTATGCTATCCGATCCTATTCTGTTCACTCAAGGACAAAAACTTGCTGAAATATTTAAGAATTTGGTTATGCGGCCCACTAAAAAAATTTTCCTGTGTCTTTTCAAGTGCCAAGGAACAGGCAATAATAATCCACCACGCGGGCCTAATGCGGGTTGGTGGATGTGATGCATGAACTCGAACGATTCTAGGTACACGTCGGTTTCCTCTCGATGTTTTTCTTGGCAGCGTGGAGTGTAATGAACAGATATGTTGCTCACCATCACAGAAATATCTTGCCCATCCCGTCAATCTATATTATCAAAAATAACTCCCCAAGACTTTGGATACTTATAGAAAAAAAAACCATAATACCGAAATAGTGCAATATTTACAATCTTTTTACTTCTTTTGAATGTGTACGAACAGCAAAGAACACATGTTCAACATAAATCTGAACCATAACTGCGTGAGAGGATCACGCACTTAAGTGGCGGTGTGTACATACATTACTGTAAATCGTTATATTATTATCTTAATGGTAATGTTACTTCAGATAACTATTGTTTTATGATAATTATTAGTATAGAGCTTACGTGGGTGTATTATAACGGAGTTTTGGTTATCAATAACGGAAATAAAAAATCTATTAAACGCAATAAAATATCACATTACTTTTGGACATAAAATTACCTAGTAGTTTTTTTATTTAAAATAGTTTTATTATAAAACGATGAGGTCGTTTTTGACTTTCTTGATCAAAGGCTGACTACATTTGCTTTTTCATAACGCAGCGACAAACTTACATAAAATATTTGTTGAAAGCTTTCGCGAGGTAAAAAGCTTGACAAATTTCAGTCCAATATCAAAGTTTATGACGTCAAAAGAAGGGAAAGAAACAAATGATTCAGATAAACTGTTTTTTTTCATACAACTGTAACGCATTTAACCAAAGAGAATACATACTTACTTATGCTTTATCTAAGTATTAGACAAATATATTAAACCCTACTTGTGTTTAAGTTAAAGTGTTCAAATTGCATTGTAGTGACAACTTGCTTCTGTCATTTCTAAGTTGCGCTTCTAGAATTGGCCTAGTGGATGTAGCTTGTGATTTACAATGTTGGGTTCGTTTATATCATATCTGAGTATTTTTCTAAGCGCACATACACAAGTCATCACCGCTGGCTTTACCGATGAAAGAAAATATCGTGAGGAAACCACCATGTTTCAAAAATCTTCCGAGACCATACATTATCGGCCAGCCCGCACTGGACCATCGTGGAGACCTTGCGAGAAAACGCCCTTACATAAAGAAATAAAGCATAGACTAGGTACTTTTATCCAAAAACTACCCACCCTACTGTACAGATAAATTGATCACGCAACCCAAAACCAACTTCAAGCGCAAGTCGATTCAGAGAACAAAGTTCTCTTATTACGTAAAACCCGACAAAATGAAGACATCTGCAACCGGACACCGGCACATAATGAGTCGCTGTGGGATGTCGCGGCATTCTATAATTGTCCGTGTTGTTTGTAACGCGACCCTCAGTACTTTGATGCACCCCTTGTTATTTTTCCACTTTACGATTACTGGATATTTTAAACTTTGATGACATTCCAGCCGCGAAAACTGATACTATAGATCTTCCAACACGTCAAAAATGACGAAAAAAATGAAATCGCAGTGCAATTATTTTTTAGCGCTAAGCGGTAAAGTGCAAACGTTATTGTGTTCCGGGGTTCCAGTTTGAAGGGCAATGTTTCCAGGGCGTAAAGATAAATCATCTAGTATCTCTCGAGAGTAGTGCAGTGCTAGGTAATGATTTGGACTCGTTGTGTAACAACCACAGAAATAAATAAATATTGGTGGACGATTCACACATAACGCCATCTGACCCCAAACTAAGCAAAGCTTGTAATATGGCGGCCAGACAGCTGATATAATACTTATATAGTTGTAAATGCATACTTATTAACATAGAAACACCAAGACACAGTGCAAACATTTAGATATTTGTGGTAGCAACAGTGGCGTGGTGTTATGGCAAGCATGTTGCTTACCAGGCACATGCCCTGCTTGTCTCGTTACTTCATACTATAAGAAAAACTTAAAGATTTTAACTATCACTGAAATAAAAGTGCATTATAAAGCGTCAAGCCCATTTTGTGTGTCTATTGTTGTTGGGACTCGGGGAATCCTCCCACAGTACTGGCCGAAATCTATCACGCTGGCTGAAGCGGCGGTGGATGTCACATGTTTTAGAAATATTTTGTTACGAACTTGGAACATGTCGGTTTCTTCAGGATGTTTTCTTTTATCAATACAAGAACAAAATTAAAAATTTTGACTAACCCCCGACTACCTAAGATTTGTTATCTGTACAACATTCTACTAGTCAAGCCCTTTCATTTGATACCCATATTAAGGGAGTTGTGAAAAAAGAAATATAATTCGCCATTTTGTGGTGGCGGTCATCTTGGATTTGAAATTTGTTATAGCGTATAGTACTCTACTAGTTAAGCCCTTTCATTTGATACCCATTTTGAGGTAGGTTGTGAAGAAATATTTTATCCGCCATTTTGTGGAGGCGGCCGTTTTGAATCCATATTAACCAAACATAACTAATAACACCCGCACGGTAATTAACTTTCAAATAAAAAAAACCGCATTGAAATCGGCCCATCCGTTTGAGCTCTACGGTGCCACAGACAGACACACACTCACACAGACAGACAGACAGACAGACATCGACGTCAAACTTATAACACCCCTTTTTTTGGTCGGGGGTTAAAAACAGTGACAAGCGCCACTTTAATATCTACCTAGAGGAGAAATAACCAGAGACGCAGACAGGGTTTGAACGTAAAACCTCACGCTTGTGTTTTACCCACTGCGCCGGCGCCGTCACGGTTTTTATTTTATCGCCAGATGCCGTACATTCACACATTATAACTGATTATACTGTACTCGTCGAGTGCTATCTAATATATAAAATTCTTCTGTCACGGGATGCGTAATCGAACTCCTCCGAAACGGCTCGACCGATTCTCATGAAATTTTGTGAGCATATTGAGTAGGTCTGAGCCGGCCAACTTCTATTTTTCACACCCCTAAGTGATAAGGGTTGTTCACCCTTAAAAATATTTTTTTAATATTTGGTAAAAATTTTTGTTATTATTTTTTTATAATGTGGCATTAAAAATACCCTAAATTTTTACAATTTTATCACCAACCCCTATTTTTTATATATTTTATTATATAAAAATCAAGGTCACTTTTCACTTACAGTGAACTCCTTCTAAACGGCTCGACCTTTTTTTTCTAACTGATCTATGACTGCTGGCCCGGAGGCCTCTACTGCCTATCTGACCATTGAGTTAGCGCCGGAGGCGCAGGACCCAAAATAACCTAACCTGACATTCTATCATACTTACGAATCTAACCTGTAAGAAAAATCGAACTAACTGAGAGAGAGCTACCTAGCTATCTAACTCATACATACATACCGAACATAAGCACTCTATCTGAGCGCTAACGGACCTAGTGCACCCGTGAACCGCATGTCGCGGAGGGCAGTGACGCGGGTACGGTGACTATCTCACTCACGCGAGGGCGCCTAGACGGCATGACCTCGGCTCGCGCAGCCACCGGGGAGGAATTCAAGGTTCGGCACTTAGTGCCTATATTTGAATGATTTTTTTTTAATACGCTTGGGTTTCCAGGGCCCTGGAAGGTTTAGATTCACAAATCAGCCCGATCGATGGCACTGCACTTGATATTTTGGTTACTATCCGAGCGAAGCCGGGAGCCGCTAGTATTCTATACGACCTTTTGAAGTGTGTCCTCATGTCTCCTTACAAAAATTTTTGTTGTTTTGTATTGTTTATTTATTAAATTTCAGTTGCCTTGTGTGCTTACAGTATACACCAAAGCGCACAGAAGGCCAGAAAACTAACAGTGTTGTCTCATAAAACTAGTGAAGAACATGAAATTGTATACATAACTACGATCTAAATTGTTATTTAACTACCTCAATGTTTGTCTATGGTT
The DNA here is from genome assembly GCA_017562165.1 of Ectropis grisescens. Lineage (NCBI taxonomy): Eukaryota > Metazoa > Arthropoda > Insecta > Lepidoptera > Geometridae > Ectropis > Ectropis grisescens. Next base: position 5,811,452 of record CM029776.1, on the reverse strand, counting down.
AACATTGTGAGTTCGAATCGCGAAAGAACTATCTATTGTTCTTACATACTATAAGAAAAGAACATAACAACCTTTCGGAGCTGAACGTCTTCGTTTAGATTTAGAATGCTTTCTAAAGCACTTTTACGGCGAAATAATCTAAAATCAAAGCATCACCTATCGCTGGCATTAAACTCCCCCCGGGGTGTATATCGGGTGTCTTATTATTTTTAGTTGAGCGCACCGCTACAAGCGATACCACTGCGGAGGACATCTCACAGAGATACAGCTGCAGAGTATTTTCATAAGAAGACATTTGAAGATTTGAAGGACGTTCACTATATTGAACTAAACTTTTGACCGCTTTATTTTCTACTGCTATAGGTGGAAAGGTTTCAAAGTAGGTAATATGATATGTGAGATATACGAGTGTATGATGATATACGAGAGAAACCGGACGATCGCCTGATGGCAAGCCTAATACGTCTATCCATAACAGCACACTACATAGTATATTGGAAACTGAAATTAAAACTATTGTTGTTGTATATTATTTACTTAAGCATTAGTAGCCCACTGAATGTTACCACTTCTGGGATTCAGGGACTTCTCTCACAATCAGAGAGTCAAACCATAACCCACCACGCTGCCCAAGTTCGGGTTAGCGGATGACGTCATGAACTCAAAAGATTCAAGGAATAAGTCGATTTCTTCACTATGTTTTCCTTTTCCCTTTTTAAGTTAGCGCAATTACACGCATAGGACTCCGAAAAGCTGTCTTTTTAGAATGGGACTGGTGTGAGTGGCAGTGGGTGGCTACGCATAAGATTTGAACCGGAGGCTCCGAATCAACAATTGGCGTTCTCTTGACCAGGCCAGCCGTAACTCATATATTTGCATGGGAACTTAAAATGTATTAATCTGTCTCTCTGAGCGTGCCCGCCTCAGTCGCGTCACGTGTCTCGAGACGCCGTAAGTGTGACAGCTGCGTCGAGTGAGACGAGACTGTGTCACACTCCGCACACGCCCTATTTTGTCTCTATCTAATTGTAATCAGTTGAAGAGCTCTCGAAAATGAAGTATTCTGGACGCGAGTTATTGCTCCCATCTGCTCCGAGTTACGAGCGAGTGATTCCAGTTACAAACTGAAATTAAGGGATAGATTGGAAACGCTATTCTGAATAACGTTAAGTTCTTTTTAGATAGTACCTACAGTAGTGCGATGAAGTTGTATCCTTGTCACTATTGTTATAAAGCTGAATTTTCTACTGTAGCAACGGTAGAACTGCTGTTTTAATCCTTCCGTATGGATCAATGACATGTATCTGACTGACAAACTAGAAGTCTCGTATAAGACTCCCGGTAGACATGACAAGAGATCTGTGTGAACGCGCATAGCATCCATGTATTTTTATGCAAGCGGTCCTAATTTATTGGGAATTATGTAAATGAAATGTTATTTATTTCATGTATCTAACGTATCAGGTATCAGACCACCTACGTAATATATTTTTAAAGTAATATCGGCAGACATGTTACTACATAATTATTTTTATGTGTAAATTTGTTATTATTAGTCTTGAATTAAGCAAAGCTTGTACTCTATGGTATATCTAAGTTTACGCAGAGATCGCCCTATAATATTTACAAATACCTGTACTAAGTATACTTATTACTATATTGGTTGTATTGGTTACACGTCGAGTTAAACATACCACTGCTCAGGTTCTGTGTGCGAAATAATTGAACTACATACGTTGTACTGCAGATTTCGAGTATCATAGAAGAATGCTACAGTAGAGCCCTCGTCACGGGTAACATGTAAGGTTGTAGAGTATCACGTCACGCGCGAACACGTGCTATCAATATTCATATCGGATAATCGAGATATTCATTGGGTCTATCGAATAGTATCGATACTGATTTGTTTGTTAAATTCTGTTTAGAAACAGGATTGTTAAAATGGGGGTTTCAAGCTACAAATTAAGCATAGCTTGAATATATGAACCAGACAAGTGATAATTATTTGTGAATGGAAGTGTAAGTACATACCTGCTTTTCACCTCTCTATTTTTCTTTCATCTCTATTCATCACAACAGTATTTGAAACCGGTGGGGAAACGAACCCACGATCTACGGCAAACTTATTTTCAACTCCATTCAAAGTTATAGCCATTCATAATTATGATGAAATTAGATTAGATGATATATTGTTCTAACTACTGTACTTATGGTGTAGGAAAACATCGCGAGGAAACCGACATGTACCTAGAATCTTTCGAAGTTATGTGTCATCCACCAATCCGCACTGGGCCAGCGTGGTGAAATAAGGCCTTAAATCTCCTTGCAAGAGAAGGCCTCAGTCCCATCAGTGGGAACATTTAGTGGGCTGTTGATGATGACTATGATGACTTATGAGACACAGACAACTCATAACAAACATCTATACATCATAAAAATGTATCTCCTGAGTGAAATCGAATCTACGGCTCACAGTTTCATGACTAGACTCACTGAGCCACGAATCCAGTATATTGGTAGTACGTTACATCCATAAATATAAGAATATGTTGTAGCGAAATCCCTGTAGCCGTGAACTTGCCCCTTGAACCAACAATCCTAAAATACCCGAATTATTTTTTTAATCGATTAACTAGAGTTAAGTGCCCGAGCACCTACGATAACATCCTGGGCCTGTTTTCTCTAACAACTATCTCAAAAACTGGTCATCGGCGATAGTCATATAACTTTTGGTTTAAGGTTTGAATCTACTTTTGTGAGAACGGCTTTGAAACGCGTTGCCTGAGTGAGTTTTTCTCGATAGTTACAATTTTAGTATGTTAAAATCGAGGGTGAATCGGTTTCTTATTAGGCAAGCACGCTCCATCGTTGACCGCATCATGACCGCAGTTAAGGTGAGATGGGGCCCAAGTGTAAACATACAAAAGTTAAACAACTTACAATTTTATTTTGGACAGTTTTGAAGTCGATAAATACAGATAAATCTGAGTTTGCATAGATTTATAAAAAGTTCCAGAATTCAAGATTCATCCTTGGTATACCTACCACAATCAATTTTTATGTGGAGTGGTAGGATTCCTCTGCAAAGTTTGTCTGGCGAAGTGCTGTAGTTTCGACACTTATTAACCGATACTTGACTACCATAAAGTAGTACTATATCCATTTTGAAGAGCAATGCTCCTAGGAAGATAAACGTCCATAATTTTTTTCCTAAGAACTGATTCAAAAATTTCAAAATACTCATATTATGTGGTATGGTTTTGGGTAGGTACCTACTCAAGCTGTTCAGCATCATTTGCCCGTTCAGCTTGTATACTCATTCAACCTACACATAATCACTTAAATTTACATGAAACGTCATGTTTTGTGGTACAATTTTGGCTATTACAGAATATGCGACCATGCGACCATTATCCTTGCATCTTTCTAGAAGAAAGTTTACGTTCCCGACCTAATCCACGGAGCAGAGTATTGATCCTCTCGTAAAACTTATAAATAATAAACTTACTATAGAGAGCGTGTTGTGCCAACAACCTTTAGTAGTAGCGAGCTTAAAATAACTTAGCTATTGTTACTATGTAATTCAGGAAACCAAAGACTCGAACAAAGAGGTTTGATGTAATGAGATAATCGAACTTGTGGAATCCCTATGGATTCCACTTAGTGGGTATCCCCAAATGGATATAGTTTGGGTGTATTTTAAGTGAATCGGATTTTCCAGTTTAGTGCTGTCCATCGTCGTCACTAAGACGAGATGGCGGTCAAGTGCAAACTTATTATTGCTAATAACACTTTTGTATTTGTATTGTCGATTTATTTTGACTAAAACTTATGAATTTGTCCCGCGGCTTCACCTGATACAACATTATAATCCATTCAAATTTTCACATTCTATCCCTCTAGTAAAATATGTACCGCTGGTGAAGCCAGGGCGGACCGCTAGTGTATAATATAAATCACTGTGGACGTTCAGTGGTGAGAACGCCTGATAAATTTTAGGTCCTAGGTTCAAATCCCGCCTCTATTGTAGCGTACTTTCCCAAGTACAAACGTTTCGGTTTGTTATCCCCGCTAGTTTTAAAGGTGAAAGAAAAAATCGTGATAAAAACGACGTGTACCAAGAAAGACATCTTGCAAAGGCATGTATCATCTTTCAACCCTCACTTGGCCAGAACGGTAGTTGAAGATATAGAGATTGCTTGTATAACGAAAACAAAAAAATAAGTTTTGTATAAAAAATGTGCACATAGGTGTAATAATACAATAAACAACTACACAGATAGGGTTTACTGACGTTTTGTAAGAGAAGGTTCTGAGCCCCAGCAGTGGGAACATGAAGTGGACTGCTTATGCTATAATAGAAATATGACTACCTATTATAGAATACGTAAGTTCCACAACTATTCAAGAAAAAATCACCTATTCACCGTTCACTAGTTAGCGATCAAAAGAAAGTTTCCAGAACGAAAATAAAACCTTTTTTATTTTCGTTAAAAAATAAATAAAAAAATCAGTTTTCAACTGGTACCAGTTTTGCAGGTCTTCCTTATAGTTTGACCTGGTTTCGAGAATAATCTTTCTTATTTATCGGTGCTGTTTTGTAATATTTTGTTCGTGTTCCAATCGGTGTGACACAGATTGATTTAAAAACTTAGTCAATATAGAAGTTTAAAAGTATGATGGAGCACGCTTGCCTAGAAGGCATCGAGTCACTCTAGACATGAAGACACCTAGACTAAATTTTTCAGAGAACACCCACTTAGGCAATGTATTCTACAATTTATTCCTGTTGATGTTCACATTATGAACCTCTTAGTTAGAGTTAAACCTCTTCGTTTTGCTACAAACTTTTGAGTTTTATTAAACTTTTTTCTATCGGAATGCTCGTAGCTCGAAAAAGCGACATCGTTTCATGGTTGATGTTCCAAAGACACTAACGAGGAGATTTGACTCTACTTTTGTGATATGAACGCTAGTGAAATACGTAGCCTGAGTGGGTTTTCCCTGATGGTTACTATCTTTGTGTCTTCAAATCGAGAGTGAATCGGTTTCTTCTAGGTAAACACGCTCCATCGTAGACCGCATCGTCGCTTAACATCAGGCGAGATGCCGGTCAAGTGTGAGCCTATAAAAGGTAAAAAAAAAGAGTTTTTGGATGTCAACCAATGGACGATGTCGATTTTTCGAATTACAAGCAGTCACGAAAATAACATTTTTGATCGATTATTCAATAACATAAATAAAACAAAACAAACGTCTTAAAAACCATCGAAATGGAATTCAAAAACGTGTTTTGTTTTCTTGTATTTCCAGAAGCAGTGCTGACACTGAATCCGCGTCGCACCTTTACGAAAAGACCCCCATAAAATAAATCTTGCTACGTCACAAAAACAATACCTAAACCGCCTTCCGTACACTTTATAAATCGATGGTGCACCACCGCTCCCATACCAATGGGCTGCTCTACAAACTGCTCGGTAATCTATGCCTGCAGGGGTTTGCTGGAAAATACGGAACAGTTATTTAGTTTCCATGTTCAATTTATTCCCATTGTATGTAAGTACGTGCCGAATTAACATGTTTAATTGGTTAGTTAATAGTTTTAATTGCATTTTTGAAGTTATCTGTATTAAAAATTATGTCAAGGGGTACGGTAGACTTGATCGAAACCTTATACGAATAACAAAACATACAAAAATATTGATTTTGAGTAGACAACATATGTTCACAAAATTCGGATTATGGAGAATTTCATTAAATTCTAATGGCACTGACAAACAAACCGCTGCCGCCATCTTTGGTGTGAAGCACGTTTCGTTCCATCAATCAACACATAACGTGCGTCCTTCGCGCCAAAAAAGTATCCACCACAAAAAACTGTGACTTATGTGACTACGTAAAACGAAACGGCTTGCCGCCGGACCGGAATTTTATTAGTAGGTACTTATATTTAGTATCAGCATTGCACCCGAGCGAAGCCAGGGTGGGTCGCTAGTGTTTGTTTATTATGAGAGTAAATTTTTACACGTCTCGAAAAATCGATACCTTGAACGCGGCTACAACATTTTAGTAAACATTGTAACTGATTCTGATTAATACTTCTTGGGTAGAAGATACATTATTATATTCTATGGTTGAAGTTATACTTCATATCACGATGAATAAAGGGAAGAATTATTAACTTCTCGCGTATGTACCTACATAAGTATGCATAACTTTCTTGTGTAAGACTTTGGCCAGATTAGAACGCAAGTTCTGATGTTTTTGTAGTTACAAACTCCTACAAATAGCGCCCATTTACTAGTGTAACGCTTTTACTATGAATTGGCTTTACATAGCCTCTACATCTTGTCAAACTTTGGGCGAGCGCAGAGTCCTAATAAACAAAATATTAAACCAATTATACTTATGAACATATGTAAATTAGTATGACGCATGTTTAATCGATTTTCGACCATATTTGAAGGAAGTGGACTACCACAAGATGCCATTATTTGAAATTAATTTAATTTAATTAAAGTTTAAGTAATAGATTCTATTTTCAAAAAACACCTTAGTTATCTTCCCCAGATTTTACGTGCATTGCTGGATATAAACAGCGCGACAGCGCAGAATGGCAGAATCAGAATTATTTTCACCCACTGTTTATCCCAAAGTTGTCTGGAAGGAATTGCTTTCAGAGATAGATAGGCTGCACGATGTTTCATTAGTTTTCATTCAATCACTGTTTCGTCACCTAGTTATAGGTTATTCCACACTACGCTCTTCGTAGTCTTTACATAAAAAACCGTCTGACCCACGAATTCTTAGCTCTGATATCCGACAAATTGCGACTTCAGCTTGCCAATTTTCTGCTATGTCAGTATCTATGTAACTGTCGACCCTTGCAGGTCTCTCGCGGGAGTCGAACCCGCGCCTACCCACGTGCGCGCGTGTCCCGACTGCCGATGAACCGAGATAAGTGCGTAGATTAATGTGTGGGTTAACTTTTGAGAACGACTGTTTTTGAGCTCGCGCGTAATGCGAGTTCGCTGTTTTGAATTCACGTTTATCTGAGATGAGATTAATTGTGTATTTTACGTGCGACTTGAACTGAGATATCATTTTATACGTATGAGCGGGTATACATTAACAAAACTAAATTACAACGAAAACTAAACTACACCACTCTATGAACTACCTAAAAACTAATTCCTAAACTTTTTTTAACTATAATAGATTCGCACTTGACCACCATCTCGACTGATGTTAAGCGATGATGAGATCTACGATGGAGCGTGCTTATCTAGAAGAAACCGATTCACTCTCGATTTGAAGACACCAAATTGTAACCATCGGGGAAAACCCACTCAGGCAACGCATTCCACAACCTAGACGTTCTTATCAGAACGTGGAGTCAAATCACTTCGTTCGCGTTTTTGAAACATCATCCATGAAACGATGTCGCCCTTTTGTGGGATGAGAAGTCCGATAAAAGAAAGGGCAAGATGCTATTAGATCGTGCAGATCAGATGCACACTCTCCGAAGTGTATCCGATAAAAAACCGATAAGCTAGCAATTTTGCGGCGATGATCAAGACTTTGAAGTCTTTTACGCACAAGATTGTCACAATTGAAGTGTTTATACAAAATACAAATACAAATACAAAAATCTTTATTGCTGTTTGCAGGTAAGATAAGATGATACAAAACATTTAAATAATTGACCCATACAAACTGGCCTCTTCTTCTAGAGGCATGCAATATGTCTGGCAACGCAGTTTCCATTGGTCTGAATTTATACAATGATAATAATAGTCAGCTGATAGTCTTCTTCTTCTTTTTTCATTTTTAACTTTTAATCGGTTATATCATATATGTCATCTGATTCATCATGTATTAATTTCTGGCTTCTATCCCGGTGTGTTATTTTAGTGTGATATGTTTGATGAGTACAATTACGCCAACGTCTTGTGCTTCAGCAGGATGATGTTATGGACTTTGACAAGTGTGTGGTTTCATGTAGAATCCAAGGTCTTGCAGTAGTAGCTCTTGCAGTTTAGCCGTGTGAGCAATTTCAAAGAATGTCATTATGTATAGAAAAATCAAAAAAATAATAATCAAAAATAATGATAAAAATAATTCAATTTGTATAAAATAAAACAATGTCAATGTGTGTAAAAGAATGTTAACATGTATAAAATTTAATATTTGTATACCTACTCAAAGAACTCTCACAATATATTATAATCTGATTCAACCTGTCCGTTACAATATATTATCTGATCTAACATTAGTTAAATCTAAAGTTTCATAAAATATAGACAGTGGACACTAATGTGGCTAATGGAATTTAATGTGGAAGTTAATGGAATGTAAAATGTCAAGTTATACAACATCTATACATCAGTATTCCAATTAATTTCCCTATCATTTAAAAATTCTTTCACAGTGTAATAACATTTGGGTACCAGTATCTTTTTTAATTTACTTTTGAACATGGATGAGTTAAGTTTTTTAATTGCATTTGGCAGCTTATTATATAGAAGAGGAGCCATACAAAAAATACCTACCTAGATAGGTCTATAGATCACAAAGATGATCCAGTTGGCCAAGCCTACAAAAAAAAAGTCAGAAAATCAGCAGTCCAGCAGTAGGAATATAAAGATTGGATCTAGTAGACTGTCTTTACATCCCAAAACATGATTATGGTACGTTTTTGTTTTTTCTTTCATCTGTAATTTCTATCAAAACTACAACTATTCGTTAGCTAATTTAAATATATTAACAAAACATGGAAACATAGTAGATTATTTATGTAAGTGTGAGATCCCACCGTGGAATTTATCTTTGTTCTTCGTTGATATTTTACACAACCAATATTGAGGTAATAGTGGAGTTTCCGGCAGTTTCGCGGCGAGCTCGAAAGCTGTCGATTTCGCGGTACAATAATGAAGGTGTCCATCATCCTGATGCGATCATTTCGGCCGCGACCGACAGCCGAAACTGCGCGTCAATCACTCTGGGAACGCGCATCTGCTCGCGAGCGGACGGAGAGCTGGGGTTCATTTCTATCACAGGAAACTACAAAAAGGTGTGTTTGGTTTTTGGATGTTATTATTTTATCTAAATGCCTACATATTTTTGTCATTTACTTGAAAAATAATTATAGCTAAAACTTGATTTCAATAAAAATGGTCAAGTGCGAGTCGGGCTAGCCCATGAAGACTTCCGTAGCAGCAAGTAATATAATACAAAAGTTCTTGTACTTCGTTGTTACTTTAATCAGTGTTTTAACAATAGTCAATTTATGACGTATTAAAATAAAACTACTTACTAGATATCATTCAAACCAATTTTTGTTGATAGTTTACATAGTAACGTACATCATACACTATTTTTATTTTTGTAATTCTCTTATTTTAGAAGTTACAGGGGGGGGGGCACACTTTTTACCACTTTGGAAGAGCCCCTCGTGCAAACTATTAAGTTTAAAAAAAAATTGTTAGAAACCGCAATATCATTTTTGATGACCTATCTATAGATACCACACACGTATGGTTATGATCAAAAAAAACTTTTGAGTTTCAGTTCTATGTATGGAACACCCCTAAATTTTTTATTTTATTTTTTGTATCATAATCTTAATGCGGTTCACAGATTACATCTACTTACGAAGTTTCAATAGTATAGCTTTTATAGTTTCGGAGAAAAGTGGCTGTGACATACGGACGGACAGACAGACAGACAGACATGACGAATCTATAAGGGTCCCTTATTTTGCCATTTGGCTACGGAACCCTAAAATTAGGTAAGTTGATTATTTTTCTTTTTTATTGCTATCTCTTTCTCTCTGCTTGTGGCCTATACTCACATGCATGGTCGTAGATTCGAACCCCGTCTGCACTTACGAATATTTTTGCAAGTGCAGATGTACAATCTGGACACAGCAACTGGTGTCTATAATGGGTTAAAACATGGTTCAGAAACTTACACGACCCAAAAATAATACTTTCCAAATACAAGTGTCAACCACCTACCTACCATTGCCAGAGTCGTGGATTACGGCTTTGACTTTATCTTTGTAAGAGAAAGCTTTAAGTCCCAGCAACACGAACACAGAATCAGGCAACAAGATATGCGCGTTAGCTCTCTGCCTAACCGACCCACACCGAATTTTTATGAACTCTCCGAGAGGAAAACAAATTGAATTCGTCAAAATATTTCCAGGGGCGCGATAAGGCGATTATTGCGGTCTAAAAAGCACTGATACTGTTTGCCCGCCATTGTTTGTTTACACAATATTCCGGTGCGAGTATTGTTTCAGCATTTTCGTAACAATCGCTTTCAATATTGCTTCGTAATGAAACGCTTGTGTTTTGGAACCTAACTTTTTTGTGCAAATATTGTTGTTGTTTTCAAACCAGTGGTATTTTTTTATAATAACACGGGATTTTTGGTTTACCTTTTAGGTCCGTTCACTTACATTTTACAAAATGAAAATAAACCCATATTTCAAGGCATAAATAAAGTCTCATATAGCTAAGTACACAAAAATCACACAAAAAAATAGGTAAGTCCATTAGTGTGAAAATAATTATTAGGTACTTAAAGTTTTGTTAAGTTTTCATTTCAGATAGAAATGGATTTTCCAGATAGTTTTCTAATACGGAACTAGAGTAACTTTTAAATCTTTAAAAGTAACTCTAGTTCGTGTCGTACTAGAGTTATTTTTATAGATTCCAACTTCATGTGTGGGCTTTATAATAATGGCCAGATACGGCAACTTTTTTTGGGTCGAAAATCAAACAATCTTAACAGAAAATAAATGTAGTTTCATTTTCTTGCTTTTTTATAGCTTAGTGTGACGAGACGAGCAGGAAATGTGCCTGATGGTACGCAACAAGTCTTCCACATAATAACACAGTGACACGCAGCTATTGGAACATGAAAAGTCCCAATTATTACCTAGCACTGCATTGCGGTAGTCACCCAGATATCTAAGATATTATATCTCTAAGCCCTGTGATTTCATCATGCTCATTTCAAACCGAAACACAATACAATTTGTACAATACTGCTTCGAAGTAGAATGACTGGCAAAGGTGTGGTACTTCCCCAGGCGGACTTTGTCAAGAGTCAAACAACTACAAGAATGATAATACGAGTATAATAATATTTATAACATAGGATCAGATGGAAATTACTAAGATGCTAGAAGTAATCAGCTTGTATTGAAAGGAAAAGCGAAGGTTCAGCTGCTTAAAATGTAAAATGTGGGTGCAACTAAATAGATGGGCTACGGGAAAAAAATCAATTTCAATTCGTCCGGGACCCGACAAATTGGGTCAGATCCATAACGGAGTTTGGCTCGTAAATCCCAAAGTTCGAATTCGGAACGGCGCATCGGCCAATCAGACGGGCGCTTATCGCCATCCAATGACACGGACCCGATTATACCGGGTACCGTAAATTTGAAAATGGAACTTAGTCCGTTAATTACAGAAGTGGCTCTATCGAAGGCGATTGGAGTTACAATTCTCATTTCGATTTTGGGAACGAAAATTTTTGTTTTAGTCATTGAAATAGTCAAAAATAAAGTAATTTTATGATAATTAAGAATACTGTATTAAGTTTTCAAATTAAAAAATAAAATGAACAAGGTATAATCAATATAAAAGATGAAACTATTCATTTTAAAATAAATATTTAACTTATTCTGAAAAATAAATGACTCCCAAACAACCTTTGTAGTTTTTACGACAAAAGTAGTTCTAGTGGATATTCTAAATCGTTTTTTTTCTGCGTTTTCAATTTATACCAGATTCGTTCAGTCGTTTTCTCATGATCGAGAACTTACATTTCAATACATACTCGTAAATACCCAAAATTTCACAGTTTCCTACTTACTACTAATATACTGATTCATTACAGATTTTGACTGGCCTCGTGGCTTAGTGGGTAGCAACTCTGCCTGCGAAGCCGAGGGTTGTGAGTTCGATTCCCACCCAGTGCAAATATTTGTGTGATGAATTCAAATGTTTGCACTGTGTCTGGGTGTTTCTATATATAATAAGTATGTATTTAAAAAAATATATGTACGAGTATTATATCAGCTATCTGGCTGCCATATTACAAGCTTTGCTTAGTTTGGGGTCAGATGGTGTTGTGTGTGAATTGTCCACCAATTATTTAAGGTCATGAAATACTCAGTTTATACAAGCAATTGTTTTGGTATGTTATAAATCACATGTATATTTGTATCGATCTTAACGTTGTATGGAAAAAAATAAAAAACACCCTTACCCTTTTAAAGCGGGACAGTAAATAAAACAAACCTGTGTTAACACGATTTGTATTGGATATTATAACGACCAACAGACCTCCAATTAAAATACTCATTGCCTTTTGCATACAGCTCAAAAGTACACGTCGAAAACGATACGACCGAATAATTTTTCAGAAAGAATTTTCATTCCGACAATGCGTTATTTCGAGTACTTTTTGTTGATGTACAAGTATGTCATAACTATTAGGCTTAACAT